>OX578146.1:103324248-103896748 GCA_951213105.1 Amaurobius ferox
ACATATGTACTCATAATAATAATTACTACGTTTTAAAAAATCTGATGTGGGCAGTACATGACTTTCCTCATATAATGCAATGAATTTACTACTTTCACAGCAAAAATATAGCTTATTCTTATAGTAGATACTTATATTCTTTTCAAGATATTAAATTTTCGTCGATTAGTCGTTATTTTCATTGATTTAGCGTCGTTTTTAACCATTTGGCGAGATTTTCGTTAATTTGGCAACATTTAAAGAAAGTCGCCAAGTTGGCGACATTTCACCCAATTTGTCGCCAAAATCGCGCCAACCATTATGGAAGGAGAAATAAGTTATTCTTATAGCAGATAAATGACTATTGGCTTTCAAATACAAAAGTATTACTCGAAGAATCTTTTCTCATGAATGGAACGAGCTAGATCCACGAAAATGATGTCACCGACTTTATCGCATGATATTACATATGAAAAGTGAATATGTTTCTCAACAGTTAATATATTTTTTAATTTATGGGATTTTTTGACAAATTTATATGAAAAATGTGCAATATCTCGAGACGGGTTCGTGCTAGCGTTCTAAAGTTTATGTCAATCGTTTTCTAAGGAAAATTTACATAAGAGATGTCTATTTGCGTAATCATATTAAAGATTTTGATTTTTTGATGATTTTTTCAAACTTTCACTCGAAAATTTAGGGGGATGCTGAACATTCGATTGCGTTTAAAAACAATAGACTTCCAGTATTCACGGATTGTGATTTTTGTACCAAATTTCATTCGAATCGCTCCATTCGTTCGTGATATATCGTCTCCACAGACTCACAGACACACACACATACATACACACATACTTTCACACACACACACACACTTTCACACACACACACACACACACACATACTTTCACACACACACACACACACATTCTTTCACACACACACACACACACAGACATCACCTCAAAAATTTTTGATTCATGATCAGGGATGCGTAAAACGTGCTCTCCCGTCGAAAACTCGAATTCGAATTTTCGACCCCGTCACAATACTTTCCTTATACATTATGTATGTACGGAAAGTAAAAATATATAGTACTGAATTTAATGAATATAAAACTTGTTTCATATAACCTTACTCCAAGATATAATATAGCTGTTTCGACGTTCTCAGCAATATTGATCTTGACGAGCTCTGAGAATCTAGCCATTTCCTGTTATATATATTACCGGGACACTTGCAATCGACTATTTGACTCTATAGTAAGTGACCTATGTGGTTGTTTCTGTTGACGTATGGCGATGACAGAAGCGTAGACAGTGCGAAGATCATTTTTCATTTACCATGTTTATGTTATGAAAGTTATAGTTTTTTTTCACATCTTAGAAAGAAGAAAGCAAGTTTATTTAAGAAGCACTCATAATTAATGGAATAATCTATATTATTATTACTTTCCTTATATACATAATGTATAAGGAAAGTATTGTGACGGGGTCGAAAATTCGAGTTCGAGTTTTCGACGGGAGACCACGTTTCAAGTATCCCTGATAACGAATCAAACATTTTTAAAGTGATGTGTGTGTGTGTGTGTGTGTGTGTGTGTGTGTGTGTGTGTGTGTGTGTGTGTGTGTGTGTGTGTGTGTGTGTGTGTGTGTGTGTGTGTGTGTGTGTGTGTGTGTGTGTGTGTGTGTGTGTGTGTGTGTGTGTGTGTGTGTGTGTGTGTGTGTGTGTGTGTGTGTGTGTGTGTGTGTGTGTGTGGAGACGATATCTCACGAACGAATGGAGCTATTCGAAAGAAATTTGGTACAAAAATCACAATTCATGAATAGTGGAAGCCTAGTGTTTTAAAACACAATCGAATGTTCAGAACCCTCCTAAATTTTCGAGTGAAATTTTGAAAAAATCATCCAAAAATCGAAACCTTTTAAAGTTATGCAAATAGACATTTTTGATGTAATTTTTCCTTAGAAAACGATTGACATAAACCTTAGAATGCTAGCATGAACCGTTTTCGAGATATTGCACATTTTTCAAATAAATTTATCAAAAAAATCCCATAAATTAAAAATAAATATTAACTGTTGAGAAACATGTTTACGTTTCATATGTAATATCATGCGATAAATTTGGTGACATCATTCTATCTAGTGGATTTAACTCGTTCCATTCACGAGAAAAGATACTTTGAGTAATACTTTTGTATTTGAAAGCCAATAGTCTGCTGTAAGAATCTGCTGTAAGAATAAATTATTTCTCCGTCCATAACGCTTCGGCGAGATTTTGGCGACGAATTTGGCGGAATGTCGCCAACTTGGCGACATTTTTAAATGTTGCCAAACTAACGAAAATCTCGCCAAATGGATAGAAATGACGCTGAATCAATGAAAATGACGACTAATTGAAAAAAATTCAATATCGTGGAAAGAATATAAGTATCTACTGTAAGAATGACATTTTTTTTAACTGTTAAAGTAGTAAATTCATTGCATTATATAAGGAAAGTCATGTGTTGCCCACATCAGATTTTTTAAATAGTATTAGGACGCAAATTCCTTCAAGAGTGCAAATTGAAGGGGATCAGAAACCTAAACATTTGCTCACTGATTTTATTGATTTTGTTAAGAGAACGATAACATTTTTTTACGTTTAAAACATTATTTAATAAAAGTATTTCTAAGAGTGGTTTTTTGACGGTCTATCAATGGAGACGGGGTCAATATGGAATGCATGAGGATGACGCGTTTGCTGACTATTATTCCTCAAAGACATCGATGATTTTGAATTTAAACTGTAAAGATTATTCACCACAAATTTAAAAATAAGATTTTAATTAAATATTTGGTTTGTAAAATGTTGAGGAAAGTCAGTTTTGATTTTAGAGTAATTGATAAAATCTACAATGATATACATACTTGTAAAATAGTTATTTCTTGAATTTTTTGTCTTATTTCTTTCAGCGTGCTAAACTGATCTAATTTCTCAATAAAATTAGACATGCGACACCTAAGAAAATAGGCTGGGACCAGCCTTGATCCAGTGAACCAGAATTTTTAAGAACCGAGTAATAATCAGTTCCGAGCGGACTAAACTAACTAGCAATTAAAAAATACATATGTGCAATTGAATATCAACTAACTATGTATCATCTGAGTTTTGAATAATATGTTACTATGTATCAAGTACTGTGTATTATATGACTTGTCACGGAACATTTGTCTTAATTATATTTTTTGTCACTAATTTATTTGATAACCTGTGTTTTCGATTCACTCTATAATATGGAATTGTTTTTATTTATAGCACTCTTAAAATAATAAATATATTTGAAAGCATTAACTATCCAAGATGATTTGATCATATGGTCCAACTCTGTATCACATTTAAAATTAATAAATTTAAAATTTCATGTCTATTCGGTAATTTGAAAATTTTGGTCAATATCAGCATTCCTAAAATTGTAAATTTGGTATTTTTGTTAACTATAAAGTACCAGTGCATTTTTAATAAAACTGTGTATTAAATTTAAAGATTTACAATATCCGAAGATACGTTTTGCATTTGAAAAAAACATTTAATTTTCCCCAAAAATCATCTAAAACCCGTACGAAATTTTATGGTTGAAATTGCATACTCACACATTCATACAGGCAGACAAATTATATATGATCTAGGTATTTTCTCTATAATTAATAATTGTGCAGTCAGATTGTGAGTTGGAAGTGAACATGACCTAAGCGAAGGACGAACTAGGGATTATAAGTTTAGAAATTTTTATGGAGAATAAACAATTTTAAAATAGTTGCTACAAACATTAAATTTTTAACATATCTTTCTCATAGACCATGATTAGCACATATCTGGCATATCCGTATGCTATTATTATAAACTGTATCATTATTAATTATATGTAATTTATAAAGTAAATGTACGTGTTCTATTTGATGAAAATATATTTTCGAAAAACACACCGAATCCTTTAAAACTTCTAAAGTTTTACACCACAGCTTACACAGATTGTGTTAAAGTACTAAAACTAAAAACACTTTAAAGTATAAAACCCTTTAGAATAAAAGTATTTATTTGTTCACACTGAGAGACGATAAAAATCCATTAAAAGCCTAAACTCTTTTGAAGGTAAAACGTCCTTCAAAATGGGCATATACTATGAAAATAGATACATTGGCGTTTTATCCAGTCAAAAACCGCGAACAAAATCTGTATATCATTAATTGCACTGGGAAAATACTTTTCTCTTGTGTAATCTGGCAATTAATAATATGCATAAATTTTTTGCGGTTTTTGACCAGGTATAAAAAGTCAATATATCTTCTTTCCTCGAATATGACTTTGATAAAGGACGTTTTGCGTCTGAAAGAACTTGGGTTTTTAATGTGTTTTTAACTTCTTTTAATGTGATCAAATACATACTTTTAATCTAAGAGGATCTATTTTTAAAATGTTGTATTTCAGACGTAATGTTGTAACATTATGTAAAACACTCCGTTTATAGCAACATCCAAAACAAAATTAAATAGTGTTGACCAGTTTAGAAAGTAAAAAACAGCCTTCTTTGCAAGAACAAAAAGAAATCGCAACCTTTACTCGTCAAAGCAAGCTTGGCAATTAATGTTAGAACAGCAAACATAGTTATCATATTCTATCTTAGTAAATATTATATCATATATAGGTCGAGAATATTCTAGCACGTATTAATTTTAATTGTGTTTTTAAACCGAATATTCAATTATTTATCTAAGAGACCCTATTCCTGCTTTGAATTGTTGGAGTGTTTTTCACATTCCATGGGAATGTTGTCTCAGTTAAAGCAAAATGAGCTCCTAAATTTCGTTTTAATGAACACAGGAGAGATGCTGCTGAACAAGAAGTATCCAAAGCTTCCATGGCTGAACATTCTTCGGACTCTAATCCTGTTTTTAATTATTCCCCTCTCCATTCGACTGTAACAACCTTCCCTTTCCGATATCCTAGATAAACTTATGAACACACACACATAGTGTTGCGCCTACGAACTCCAGGCGAGCTACTATAGGTGACTCTAAAGTGGACTGTATAAACTCTCAAAGCTGAAAACTTAACAACTTTTATTTACAGCATTTTTACAGAGTGACGGAAAGGCCGTCGTACATACATGCATCTATGATTACATCTCAAGAACTTATAATGCTTCCGGCGCTTGCGCATTGAATACTGTCAGTCGCTACGCCATCTAGCGATGTACGGTTACGTAACACTCCCCGCCGATTGAAATTACATAATTTCAATATAATGCACACAAGAATTTCATAATACACTACAATTTATATGAATATGCAATAAATAATCACTCAACAGGAATAATACAAACATTTCTTACACTTCTTTTCAAAATTCTACCGTTAGGCAGGCGCAAATTCACTATTCTTACTTTTCCGTCTGCACCATGCAAAACTTGAGTAATTCTACCCGTCATCCATTTTGTGCTCGGTAGATTCTCCTCTTTAATTAATACTAGTGTACCTTCTTTTACATTGTCTTTACTAAACTTCCATTTATTACGCTCTTGTAAATTATTTAGATAATCGCGTTTCCATAACTTCCAAATTCTTTGCGTAAACTTAGTTACTCTTTGCCATTTTGAAAGTCTATTTTCGCTAATCTCAATAAGTTGAGGTTCAGCAATAGACGTAATAGATCTACCTATTAAAAAATGACCTGGTGTCAAGATTTCGAAATTGTCAAATTCCGAAGATAAGGGTGTAAGGGGTCTTGAATTCAGTACACCTTCTATTTCTGAAATTACTGTTAGAAATTCTTCAAGGGTGAGATTTGCGTTACTGATTACGCGCTTTAAGTGAAATTTAAAACTCTTTACTCCGGCCTCCCAGAGACCACCGAAATTCGGGGATTTGGGGGGAATAAAATTACAGTCTATACCTTCATCAGTGAAGTAATTTGCCAAAGTTTCATCTGGTGATTTTACCAGTTGATATAATCTTTTTAATTCTGTACTAGCCCCAACAAAATTTTTAGCATTGTCCGTAATTATTTTAGCACATTTGCCTCTTCTACCAAAAAACCTTTTTAAACTAGCAATGAAAGAATTTGAAGTTAGATCCGTAACAAAGTCCAGGTGTATAGCTCTTGTGCACAGACAAACAAATATGGAAACAAACTTTGTTGAGCACACCCTTTCTTTGGTTCTTGAATTTTAGGTAAAATGGACCACAGAAATCGATCCCAGTAACGTTAAAGGGGTAAGTAGGTACGACACGTTCTCTTGGCAGATTGCCCATAATTTGATTAGCTAAAACAGGTTTGTTCTTGAAACAAATTACACATTCATGTATTACTTTCCTACAAAGATTTCTTTCATTAATTGGCCAGAATTTTTGTCGAACATGATACAAAAGTGATTGTGGACCAACATGTAAGTACTTTAAATGAAAATATTTCAAAATAATTAAGGTAAATGGACCTTTGCTTGGTAAAATTATGGGAAATTTGGAATTGACACTTAAATCTGAATGCGACAATCGACCGCCTACTCTTAACACATGGTTTTCGTCTAAAAAACGGTTTAAAGTACTTAATTTACTGTTACCTGGGACAGGCTTACCCTTTTCGATCTGCTTGATCTCTTCTACAAACTCACTTTGTTGGATCAATTTCATCAAGAAGATCTCTGCAGCAGCTGTCTCTTTAAGCGTAAGGTGACCTCTCAGCTTAGCTGCATTTCTTGAATTATTTATAAATCTAAATACATAGCTCAAAATACGAAGAATTGTTATATAATTATTGCTAGCATTAAGAATACAATCTAAAATGGATTTTTGATTAGAATGAATTAAAGTTATTAAAGAGTCATTGTTACAATCTGAATGTTTTTGTAGTTCTTTAGAATACTCCCCTTCAGGAACAATTGTCTCCTCATCACTTTTTGGAAAGTCAGCTTCCACTAAAAAGGTAGGTCCGTGCCACCACATTGCACTTGTTAGAAGAGACGAAGCACTAATTCCTCTAGTCACTAAATCTGATGGATTGTCCTTGCTAGAGCAATAGGACCAGGAATTTTTGTCTGTTAGCGATTGTATTTCGTTTACACGATTGGCAACAAAAGATTTCCACTTTCTGCTTGAACCCTTGATCCAGAATAATGTGATCTGGGAATCTGTCCAAAAGAATGTAGTTGACGGTTTTTTCCTATCTATAATTTTCTTGACTTCACTTGTCAATCGTGCAGAAAGCAAAGCACCGAGCAATTCCATTCTCGGTATGGAAATTTTCTTTAGAGGTGCGACTCGACTTTTAGAGGCAACAAGATTCACAACAACACGGTCCTTGTATTTGACTCTTAAGTAGACTACTGCACCGTATGCCTTTAAGCTGGCGTCACTGAAGCTATGTATTTCAACTTCACAAAAGTTCGAAGAATGGAGAATTACTCTTGGGATCTGAAGCTCAGATAGTTGTGATATTTCTAAATACCAGTGTATCCATTTTTCCTTGATATCGATTGGAAGTTCAGCATCCCATGCAATTTTCCTAAACCACAATTCCTGAAATAGGCACTTTAATCTGATAGTGTATGGTGTCAAAAGTCCGATTGGATCAAATATTCTTCCCGCAGTTTGTAACAGGAAACGCTTGGTACACTTTTTCTGAGTTAAGAATTCTAATAAATTATTTACATCCATCGTAAGGTAATCTTGTTGAGGGTTCCATGACATTCCTAGGACTTTATGCGAATTGGTTCCCGAACTATCTGATGAATGAAGGGGATGGATGTTGAATCCTTCTTCTTTCCACTTATGCATTAGGCATGGTTCATTACTGATCCATTTTCTTAAAGACATTCCGGCAGAATCCATGATCATTTCTGCCTCACGAGAAACTTCAAATGCCTTAGTGACGTTGTCCTCGCCTGCTACCAGGTCGTCTACGTAGAAACAAGTGTCCAGGATTTGGGTGGTAACTGGATAGTTCTCGCGAAACTTTTTGATATGTTCCTTGATCGTGGCGGCTAGCAAGAATGGGCTAGCATTCACCCCAAAAAGTACTCTGTTGAATCTATATATTTGTATATTCACGTTGTCACTCTCAATCAATTTATCATTGGTAAACAGGAATCTAACCGCGTCTCTGTCTTTTTCAGCTAGGGAAATCTGTAGAAATGCCTTTTCGATGTCAGCTACAAAAGCAATTTCGTTTAACCGAAAATAAATTAGTAAATTGAATATGTTGGGATGTAAGTTCGTGCCTGACCACAAACAATCATTGAGAGACAAGTGTCCAAGCTCATGTGAACTTGCATCAAAAACGATTCTAGTTTTGGTTGTAAGACTATCCTTTCTAAAAACTGCTTGATGCGGTAGGTAGAACACTGGTTTGTTAACCGGTTTAGTTGTATCTTGCACTTTTTCGATGATTCCTTGACTTAAATATTCTTCTAAAATTTCATGATACTGCGTAAGTAAAGCTTTATCACGTTGTAATCGTTTTGTAAGATTTTTAAATCTCCTTTCTGCGACACTCAAGTTATCACTTAACTGTTTCCAATCTTTCTTCCAGGGGAAGGAAACCTCATAACGTCCTTTCTTGAAGCTCACTGAATCTTTGAATATCTCTAAAGCTTTGTCTTCATCATTGCATTTAGGATCATCTTTTATTCCTATTGACTCAAGTTCCCAAAATTTTCTTAACTCTATCTCCACTGGATCTCGCGCGAAGTGGCAATGAAAATTGTTTAAAGTCCCCACATCTTTAAGTGTTCCCGTCACGATCCACCCGATCTCTGAGTTTTGTAGAATTATCGATTCATTTTTTAACTTAATCTGATTGCTCACTAATAACTCATAAAACAGTTCTGCTCCTAACAAGGCGTCAATTTTCCCTGGTTTGTGAAAATGGGGATCAGCATAAGTTAAGTTACGCGGGAAACTAATCTTAGATATATCAAGAGGTTTTGAAGGAACTAAATCTGTAACTTTTGGAACTATGAGTAAATCAACATTTCTTTTAAAGCTTCCATTTTCGTTAGAGATTAACGCAGAAACTTTTCTTTTTACTGTCAAAATAGCGCCATTCAACCCCGATACGGGTGCGTTTATTACTTCCTTTTTCAATCCCAATAAATCAGCTACTTCACAACAAATAAAGGATATTTGCGAGCCTGCATCCAGAAGAACGCGAATTGGTCTTAATGAACCATTTTGATCTTTAATATAAACTACTGCAGTGGATAATAATGGATCCCTTTCCAGTCCTCGAATACAAACAATTTCTACTCGCGAAGGAAGTGCCAGCGTCGGTTTCACTTTTAATGGCGTCAGTTGAGGCTATAAGCTCCGCTTGTCTGGGAATGTATAATGACTCTCTGGAAGTTGAAAGGTTCGATTTTGGGCTTTCTGGTTTCACAAAATGATCTATATGAATCAAGGAGTGATGACGTTTCCCACAGAATTTACATTTTTTCTCATTTGTGCAGTGGGCTACTTTATGAGATTCAAGGCAATTATAACATAATTGTTTCCGTTTAATTTCATTAGTTCTCTCTGGCACAGATAATCCGTGAAACGTTTTGCATTTATAAATTGGATGGTTATCCTTACATATTGGACAGTTAAATTTAATGTTTGCTTTTATCATTAAGCTTTTATGTCTGGGAGAGAATTCAACTTTTGATTTTGTAGCAAAAGGAATACGTTGGATGTTTTCTAACACTTGACTTCTTTTTTGCAAAAAATGTATAAATTCTTCCCAATCTGGGAACTATGTTGTTTTTAACGACATCTCGTATTGTTTACGAGTTTCGCGATCTAGCTTGGAAGTAATGACGTTAATTAACATTATCTCAGTTAATTTGTTTATTTCAAGGTTGAGAAGTTTTAGCCCTCTTAAATGATTCAATATCATATCAACGAACTTGTGCAGTTCTTTTCCCGATTCATGAGTAATTTTCTCTAAATTCAAAATTGCATTTATATGAGTGTCTGCGATAAATCGCTTATTTTCATATCGTTGCTCCAATTCTTTGAACAGTGATTCAAACGTTTCGTCTGTTGTCTGTATTTGTTTCGCTTCTCCTTTAAGCGACGCTTGAAGATAGTGAAGTTTCTGTTGCTCATTTAAATGTTCATTTGTTGTAATTAAACTATTAAACTGCTTTTTAAAGTTACTCCAATCTTCATAACTGCCCGCAAAATTAGGCAATGGTATCTCTGGCAGCTTAATCAAAGAATTTGATTTATTTACCTTCGCTTCCGATTTGACAGGAACTTTCGAAAGTAAATAGTTTACACGTACCTCTAAAATATCCAGTGAGGATTCCAGTTCTTGTAGCTGCTCGAGCGCATCCCCGAGCTCCACATCGTCAGGTAAAGTGCAGTATCCCGTTTCTAATTCTTCTATCGAAGATTTAATAGAACGAATCTTTGTAAATTGGTTATCTAAGACAAACTTCGCATCCTCTCGATCCGAATCGTAACTGGTGAGGAAGCCTTGGACTCTAGTAACTCTTGCTTTTAAAGTACCGCGTGTGCGGTTTAGTGCCACGAGGTTCATTTTGATCGATTTCAATTTATTATCCTCCGGCTCGTTACGACCAAACTGTTGCGCCTACGAACTCCAGGCGAGCTACTATAGGTGACTCTAAAGTGGACTGTATAAACTCTCAAAGCTGAAAACTTAACAACTTTTATTTACAGCATTTTTACAGAGTGACGGAAAGGCCGTCGTACATACATGCATCTATGATTACATCTCAAGAACTTATAATGCTTCCGGCGCTTGCGCATTGAATACTGTCAGTCGCTACGCCATCTAGCGATGTACGGTTACGTAACACATAGGCTAATATAGACATACGCGCACATACACCGCGGCGCTCTCTCACACACACACACACACTCGCGCGCGCACACAGACACACACAGACACACACACACACACAGATACACAGACACACACACACTCGCGCGCGCGCACATACACTCGCACACGCACACACACAGATACACAGACACACACACACTCGCGCGCGCGCACATACACTCGCACACGCACACAGTCGCACACGCACACACACGCTCGCACACACACATACTCGCACTCACACAGACACGCACATACTCGCACTCACACACACACACAGACACGCACTCGCAGACACGCATCTACACACGCACACAGGTCCAACTAGTTGCTCATGTCCACTGGATGACTAGGACGGTCTGGGTCTTCAACACACACACACGTGCACAGACACAGACATTATCCTAGATTGCACTAAATGGTTGGATTGCATTCTTGGCTCTCATTCCAATACTTATCTATACATATCCATGTATGGTAAGGAAACTAAACTGAGTGATTTTACCTATAGCGTTTTCGAAGTAAATTCACTGAATGCATTCAAATATCAGAGTAACACTTTTGTCAGAATACTATACAGTTTTAAAAATACATGATGCTGATTGTAAAAGTTTTTCCTTCTATTTTCTTTGCTTTTAAATTCTTCATTTTCTGTCAGAGAGCTTTCAAGAGATGTTTTATCTCTTGTTTTGTTTCGTAATGGAAGAAATGCCTACAGGGCGCGAAAGGCATCTTTTGAAGAACGAGGATTTTTTTTTTTTTTTTATGAGCATTCAAAATATTTGCCCACATCTCTAAAAAAATAGAGAACAAATAGAAGATATATTAGCATCGGGTATATATTTATAAGCTTTGAACCTTTATAATAAATTGTATGGATTGATTTTTCCAGTTTTGCGTTTTAAAAGTGCTAGTTTCGTTTTCAGCTAGATCAAATCTCCTTTCTAGATGTGGGCAGCACAAGATTTTCCCCACAGACTCAAATTCTTCTTTCTCTGTTTTTCTTTCTTAATGCATTAAACACAACTTAATTGCATGAAATAGTACCAAATTTGCAGTTTTAATTCAATTTCCGTTATAACTTATTTTCGAATTCCGGCCCAGAGTACTGATTAAAAATATACTAAAATATCTTAAGAACGTTTCGTGCTAGAGTAATAGGGTTGACCGTATTATTTTGTTCATCAAAAGCAAAGTATGAAAAGCATTTAAGAATATTTAGTCATTTGTTTAAATTTTGCAAATTTTGGCAGGCGATTTTGAAAACAAAATGTTCTATTTTCTCGAATCATATCAAAATCTAATCATTATCAGACTAATCTATTAGTAACTATCCTATCAAATAGTAAGAGGTTGTATCGATAATTTTTAAACTAACAGTGTATAACGTCGCATGCCATACCTGAAATGCCATACCTGAAACAATGTTACGAATAATGAATATGAAAACAGTGGTATTGCTTAACAAACGTATTATTTGTCGTATTAAACGTATTATACGTTGCAGTCCATACCTAAAACATGTTCTATTGTTTCGAATCATACCAATATCAAATCATTATCAGACTAATCCATTAGTAACCAGACTATCAAAATTTACGAAGTTGCGTCGATAATTTTGAAACTAACAGTGTATAATGTAGAATGCCATACCTAAAATTATGAAAAACTTAAATATCCGGAGAAGGATTCATTCTAGAGTAATATGGTTAATCTCGTTTGTTTTGCCGCCCACAATTACGTATGAAACCAGCGTTTAATACAATTGAGCAAATTTAATCGTTTATTTTATATTTTTGCAAATTTTACAGAGTTTTTCTCAAAAAAAAAAGACAGGTCTTCCTTTTTCCGAATCGTACCAAAACCTAAGCAGCACCATGGTAACCAACATGTGACTATTTCGTCTATTAGTTTTTTAAGTTAAAATAACTACATGCATTGAACTAACAGACAGACAGACGCACACAGAGACCAAAAATGATACATTCGTGTTCTAGAGTGATCGAAATTTGCAGATTCGTCGAAAACCCGTGTTCCGATATTCGATGCAATTACAATATGTCCCCAATCAACCATCTTGTGATATAGGGAAAGTAATAACAAATATCCTTATTTTGATCTTTTACTTACGGGTTGGACAGCGTGAATTCGAAACGAAGAACCTCTCAAAAAGACAGCTATTTGACATACTCTACTAACCCAAACAGTTCGATCCCCCTCTGCAGGCATTGGCGTCCACGGAGCCGTAAGAAAAAGGTTAAATTATATACGATTTCCAAGTAAAATACATCTTTTGGCCACTTAACACATTGTATAATATCTACAGCACCAAAAAATTAAAATTAAACATAATATTTCAAAAACGATTCATCAGAGTAATGGAAAATGCCCGAGTCTTTGAATCCTTAAAAAATGCGTATAGAATATGATTTTAATTATTACTTTAAAGACGATATTTGTTGGCCATTTCCAAAATATAATCAGAACCAGAGTAAATCTATAGGTGGCTTACCTGCCAAAGTGTAGAAGGCCCAGACCGCCCGACTCACCCGAGGGTATGAGCTGCAAAGTGAGCTGCCACCTACCAAAGTGTCGAAAACCCAGACCATCCGACTCATCCGAGGACATAGAGCAACAATGAGGACCGCCGGGGACCTACCAAAGTGTTGAAGTTGAAGACCCAGACTGTCCCACTCATCCGAAGACTTGAGCAACCATTAGGACTGCCGGGAAGGACCTACCAAAATGTTGAAAACCCAGACCGTCCGATTCATCCTAAGGACTCGAGCAACCATTTGGACGACCGGCTCTACCAAAGTGTTGAAGACCCAGACCGTCCGACTCATCCTAAGACTTGAGCAACCATTTGGACGGCCGGTTAAAAAACCTTCCAAAGTGTAGAAGACCCAGACCGTCCGACTCATTCGAGGACTTGAGCAACCAGTTGGACGGCCGCCCTACCAAAGTGTCGAAAACCCAGGCAGACCATCTCATCCTAGGACATGGAGCAGTAAATTGGACGGCCGGCAAAAGTCCTACCAAAGTGTTGAAGATCCAGACCGTCCGACTCATCCAGTTGACATGAGCAACTTATTGGACGTCCGGAGTCCGACTCATCCAGTGGACATGATCAACTAATTGGACGGCCGGAGTCCTATCAAAGTGTTGTTGTTGTTGAGACCCAGACGGTCCGACCTACCAGAAAGGTGTAAGGTAACTGTTTGGACGGCCGGGAAGTGCCACCCAATTTAGACCGGAACCCAGTGGGGGAGGCATCCACAAGGACCGTACCCTCCTTCCCCTACCACCAACCTCTCGGAAGGACTTACGGACCCACATGTTTAACGTGATCGTACTCCGCATGAACACGGCGGTCGTTGTGGCAGCGTGCAAATCCAGCGCGCAAACCACCGGGCTACCGCGCCGGAAATGTGCCAACAGCACGCGGTGGTCCCAGGTGGTCACCCACCCAAGTACTAACCGCGCCCGATGCTGTTTGACTTCGGTGATCTAACGAGAACCGGTGTGAAAGCCCCAGGCCGTCCGGCTCGTCCAGAGGACTTGGAGCAACAAATTGGACGACGAGAACCGGTGTTGTTGTTGTTGAAACCCAGACCGTCCGACCTACCAGAAAGGTGTAAGGTAACTGTATGGACGGCCGGGAAGTGCCACCCAATTTAGACCGGAACCCAGTGGGGGAGGCATCCACAGGACCGTACCCTCCTTCCCCTACCACCAACCTCTCGGAAGGACTTACGGACCCACATGTTTAACGTGATCGTACTCCGCATGAACACGGCGACATTTGTGGTAGCGTGCAAATCTAGCGCTCAAACCACGGGGATACCGCACCCGAGATGGCCAACAGCACGCGGTGTTCCAAGGTGGTCACCCACCAAGTACTAACTGCGCCCGATGCTGCTTGACTTCGGTGATCTAACGAGAACCGGTGTTTTCAGCACGGTACGGCCGTTGGCCCGACGAGAACCGGTGTGTAAAATTTCATCAAATAGTTTTGAAGCTAGACTGGATACGTGCATTGCACAGACAGACGCACAGACATCATACCAAAAATGCTGAATTCGTGTTATACAGTACTTGAAATATACAGGAACGTGAAAAACTCGATTACCGATTTTCGACTAATTCTAGTACTTTTCATGTACTATTGCAATGTATTGTAGGAAAAGTAATAAAACCAAAAATTAGTCAAAATCTTTTCAATCCTAAAGATAGCATACATTAAAATAGGATGGCTCTCAAGTTACAAATAACAACATTCATTAACTTGTGCTGTACTTTTCATTTGCTCTATAACATGAAATTTCCGATGCCGGCAATGATCGCAAGAAAACTTGTTATGTACCACAATTTTCTGAACTTCTATAGAGACCAACAAATTTATTTTTGCCGCACACCTGGTTTCAATCTTTTTTCAAGCTTGAGTTCCGGATTTAACAGACAAATTCATATTTCAAAAACTCGCCTATAAGGGGCTTACTTAAAGTTAAGAATACATTTCCATTACAGATAGCAGTATTCATGAACCGGTTTCGTAGTTTTAAGGCATGAATGAATAAAACGAACTTTCAAGCTGGATTTTATGAAAATTGAAAATTCGTTGAAAAGTCATAATATTTACACGATATTTTCTTTTGGTTTCTTGCGCAGATTTTCTCTCCCTTCTTTTTTTAGTGTCTTTTTCTGTTCGATGTTGTGTATATAAACCAGAAGTTGTTGCTGCTTAATATAAATAAATTTATTATACTTGAAATGTACCCATCATACTACTTTCTTAATAACTGGATATATAACACTTGATATCCAATGCGTGTGCTGGTAACTCTTAATAGTCCAGCTTGAAAACAGTATTTCTCTGCCTTCATTTTATATCACTAATGTCTCTTTTGCTCTTTGTGCAAAGCATTCCGAAGTAGTTGCTGCTTAGTATAAATAAATATTTTATACTAGAAAATGTACCCGAGTAGAACTTGAATAATTATGAACGGGATATGTAATACATAATTTCCAATGTGCTGGTAATGCTAAATAGTTCAACTTCAGAGTAGCATTTCCCTCCATTTTATATTATTAATGTATCTTTTGTTGTTTGTGCTTATTATTCCGAAGTTGCTGCTTAGAATAAATAAATATTTTATACTAGAAAATGTACCCACATACAACTTTATTATGAACTGGATATAAAATACTTAATTTCCAATGTGCTGGTAATTCTTGATAGTTCAGCTTCAGAGTAGCATTTCCCTCCATTCATTTTATATTATTAATGTACCCTTTGCTCTTTGTGCATATTATTCCGAAGTTGCTACTTAGTATAAATAAATATTTTATACTGAAAAATGTACCCGCGTACAAGTTTATTATGAACTGGATATTTAACACTTAACTTCCAATGTGCTGTTAATTCTTGGTAGTTCAGCTTCAAAGTAGCATTTCCCTCCATTCATTTTATATTATTAATGTATCCTTTGCTCTTTGTGCATATTATTCCGAAGTTGCTGCTTAGTATAAATTAATATTTTACACTAGAAAATGTGCACACGTACAACTTTATTATGAACTGGGTTTATAATACTCAATTTCTAATGTGCTGTTAACTCTTAATAGTCCATCTTATAAGAACTGGATTATTACTTAATTTCCAATCTGTTGATAACTCTTTCGTTAGTGCAGCTTAAACATGTTATTTTATAGATTTTTACCTTTTGATGACCAATCCGAAATATAATAGGTTTTTTACGGTCACTGATTGAAATTATTGCAACAAATTATGTTTGATTACCCTAATTTGTTCAAGCGAAATCGTACGTAAAGTCAGGCATACACATTTCACTAAAACAGTGGTTGATTAGTTTTTAGTGGTTTTAAAACTATGTAAACACGTCAAAATTTGACAATTGCATTTTCGACTTTATCTTAATACTTTTATATAAACTACGCATTGAAATTAAAAAAAATATATAAAAACAATGATACAAGAAATAGATAAAAGCAAGACTAATACCTTTTTGGACGAAAACTACGAATTCATAATATAAAAACGGACCTTAATATCCTTCAGAATTATATTAAAAAAATAATATTTATTTTAAAAAGTACTTTAACATTTCTGTTCTTCCTTTGTATTTCATCCTTCTGATTTCCTGTCAAAAAGATGCTTTATGACATGGAATCTTTTGTATGGTAATGGAACTAAAACCTCGAGGGTTCTAGAGACAGCTTAAGAGATAAGAGAAAATATATTTATTTTATCAGAAATGCATTTCATGACACATTTAAATGAAGACTGCGTGAATAATGGTTCGAAAATTTACAAAATAACTAATATACTTTTCTTTCTGAAACGACATATTTTAACGTAATACAAAATATCTCAAGTTTCTCTTTTTATATTGATTCGAGAGAAAATGAAAATAAGTCTTGTTTTTAACTTGGACTTTTATACAAATAGAAATTTAGATTAGATGTCTTGAATATTTTCAATTACTATAAAATCTGCCTTCTTGTCCATGCGTATAACAACAGTGGTTTTCTTTGCCTGCAATTCAAAATACTTTAATTAATAAACATATTTTCACCTGATTGGTCTAACAACTTCCATTTCCATCAATCAAAATTGAAGTGGATCTTTATGAAGCAGGTCGATTGCTGGTAAATACACCTATATTTAGGGCAATGTTCTTCTTCTTCGATCTAGATCGTCAAACCTACCAGAAGATGTTGTTGTTGAGACCCAGACCGTCCGACCTACCAGAAAGGTGTAAAGTAGCTGTTTGGACGGTCCTTCCAATCTCTTGGAAGGACGTACGAATCCAAATATTTAACGTGCCCGCACTCCGCGTAAACACAGGACAGTTTGGGCAGAGCAGGGCATCGAACTAGGATCGTCTGAGCGCAATCACCTTGAGCTAATCATTGGGCTATCCTAGGCCACAATCCTAGCATAGATATCCCTATTCAAAGATGGCTAAGGAGGTGTTTTTCTCACAATAAGTAGCACTTCCTGATAAAAGAAAAACTACACTCCAAGTACAAAAAATTAAAACCTCCGGTCAAAAAAGTTATGAAACCTCAAAATAGCTAGCGCCAAGTTTCAGTCAACCTGGGGCTGTACTTTCAGGTCTAGGTACATTGACGAAAGTTCCTAACTTTTCTTCAAATCCTAGGTAGTCCATTTCAGTCGGAGTCAGTTATTAGTTGTAGTTTATCAAGATTGCAAAAGTGGACTATATGGGATCTAAGCGGCCGTTTGTCAAAAATGACACTGTAGCGGCCGAATCGCGCGCTAAATGCGCGAAAGACGTTTATTTAGCACGTATCACGCTCACTGCGTAGTTGCATCTCCTTTGGAAATAAGCGAGCGCTTATTTTCAAGAGGCAATTAGCGACCGATGCACGATATTTCAAAAGATTTTTATCTTTTAAATCCTATTGGGACAGCATTATACACTTCATAGAAATTTAAAAATAAAACATCAAGTAAGGTTCGCTGGAGTTATCAATATAACATTGTGCAGCAGAATCGATGAGTATGTGACAAATCCGTAGCATTGTATGCACGATATTAAATATATTTCATAATCGAATTATATAAATTTTGGTACAAAATTAATACTATTTTCAATTCAATACATTAAATTAAGTATACATTAAAAGATTTTATCTTCACCAAACACTTACATGCAATAGAATGACAGACTCAACGTCGTAAATTAAATTAAACTATAAATTAAACATTGGATAAATTGGATTCAAAGTATCACCTGTACGGTTAATTGCAAAAGGGCGGAGCACACCGCATCCTTTATCAAATTTCTAATTTAAGGTTACTAAACTAACCTCATTAATGTTCGAAGCTGTATAAGAGTTAAGATGCAAATTTTATACACTATATCTGAACGTTTGATAGTAGCACAATGTCGTTGAAAGCACGTTTGCGTAATTTATTAGAGGTTGGTATTTTACGTCTTTGCCCTTACAGAATATGTTGAAGCAAACATTTGAGGAAGTGCAGTTGAATAGAATTATATATACACATGTTTATCATAATTAATTTATATTTAAAGTATTTGGAGGATTCTAGCACTTTAAGAAATAGCATGCAGAGTCCACTTCGAAAAGAGCTTGCAATTTCGTCCCAGTTGTTCAACGGTAGAACGTCGGCTGGCCAGTTCAGAGATACAGGGCGCGGTAGCCCTGTGGTTAGCGCGCGGAGGTTGCACTCGGTAGTCCCGGGTTCGATTCCCGCCGCTGCCCAAACTGCCGCCGTGTTCACGCGGAGTACGATCACGTTAAACATGTGGGTCCGTAAGTCCTTCCGAGAGGTTGGTGGTAGGGGAAGGAGGGTACGGTCCCTGTGGATGCCTCCCCCACTGGGTTTCGGTCTAAATTGGGTGGCACTTCCCGGCCGTCCAAACAGATACCTTACTCCTTTCTGGTAGGTCGGACGGTCTGGGTCGAAGAAGAAGTTCAGAGATACAGGGTTTGATTCCCGGTTAGGACAGCAAGACTCTTTACAAAGACACCCGAACACACCAACCTTGTAGATTAGTGCAAAGATGTCGAAGATCTTAATGTGACCCAAGAACAACTATTACGGATTCAGTGGACTCTGGAAGAATCGATTTCAAATTGAGACGATAACGACGGCGCAGAATAGTAACTTGGGTAAAAATGGTAGTAACAGGAGGCTAATCTGAGGTTAAATTAGCAAGAGGTGGTCTGTTAGATTCTGTATTGCCCGCCAATCCGGCATTAGAAGGTGTAGAATGCAGAGTTCACTTCAATAAGAGCTTGCAATTTCGGCCCAGTAGCTCGATGGTACAGCATCAGCTGGTCAGTTCGGAGATTCAGGGTTCAATTCCCGGTTGGGGCTGCAAGGCTCTTTACAAACACTGAAGGGCACTTTTCAAAATGATTGGAAACGCGTACAAGGGAGAGTTTAAGAAATTACTACCAAGAAAATTAACTGGAGTTCATGGCTCAACTCGACTTTTTTATACCAGATTCCATTCCTAAGCAGATTGTGATTTATTTCTTACAAATTTGAAAAGAAAAAAAAAACAAATATGTATCACTGTCCCCCATGATCACATTGATAGTATCTTAACCTTCATTTTAAAGGGCTTGGAAATTCTTTTCGATTGATAGCAAGTTTGATAATGTAGCCCTGAAGGGGATGATATCGTCTTGAGCACGAAAATTGCTTGATTTAACTGCAATGATTGAAATTGTTAAGTTTCATGATAATTGAGCCACCAATAATCCCTTTTATGCATGATTATATTAAATCTTGTCATATGCTGCCATATTAAGACAAGAAAGATCAATAATGCGTAAAGCATTGATTATGAAACACTTCCAACTGAAATGCAATTTTATTTAAAACATCTCTGAAATGCGATACATTCAGCGGCGATATATTTTAAATTATCACAGTTCTACAATAATTTATTATACTTGAAAACTTCATCGAAAACACTGAACTTTATTCAAATGACGTCATTGAAATATAAATCGCGTGGCTCCCTATGTGAAAGCAACGAATGTTTCATTCATATCAATTTCATTCCAGATTCCAGAGCTAAATAATTTTGCGTGAAAAAAAATTCACCAATTCTTACACAACTCATCTTACAATCACTTGTTTACATTCTACATCCTTTGAAATTATGTTTCGTTGTAGAAATAATCAAAGCTTGATGATCATTTTAACTCAAGAATATTGTAATTGCGTTGGCGCAGAATATAGATGCACAGAAAATACGCAAAAATGCAACGATAGATGTGAATTTAAAAGTACTTTAAACATCACGATTTTTCACTGGGACGGCATATTTCATTTTTAAGTGGGTCACGTGGTTACTTCATTTAATATGTGTGTTATTAACATTTTAATTTTTATTTAAAAAATGACCGAACATATTTTGCTGAATTATTTTTTATATATTTTATGAGATAACTTTAATATTTTCTAAAATTTTAGAAGTAATTTTTGAATGTTAACTTTGCTTAAAAAATGTTTGAATAATTAGGTCCCATTGGGTTCAATGTATTTCACTTCTTCGACCCGGGTTCAATCCAAAACTAATTGGATGATATTATTCATTTACATTCCCGTATTTTCCGCAAACCGTCTCAACAACATACTAAAATTCCATTTTGATAAAGTCATTTTTACGGCAGTTACCGTACGAACGGACAGACAGACAGACAGACAAAATAAACAATGCCATAAACACTTTTCAACTACGTTGAAAGCGTTAAAAATGTTTTCGCACGAATTTCAAAACTGTCTATCTAGTTATAGATTTTTCGATGATAAAGCCGGATATAAAGTTTCGTAAAAAACCATTGATGTTTGTGATTGCTATGGGGAACACAATAAATCAACCAATGACAGACAGATGGATAGCACACTGAAAATATTAAAAAAGTGTTCAGGATTTGTCACCAAATATCGGCATGTAATCGCATCAATATATTACCATCAAAATCTCGAAATCGACAATTTTCCTGAAAACATTGTACTTTCTCAATAATACGTATGAGAATGTAAAAATGAAAACCATGGTGATTTTCTTTTTAAACAATGGAAGCACTGCTGATATGATCTTAGAAAGAGATAGTAGTTTTCGAAGACGGAAATTACATATATATTTTATTGTGATTTTAATTGTGTATGAAGGAAAATGTTTTCTACATTTTTAAACATACATTTTTATACTTCATCATTTCTATGCTGTTAATTCAGAAATATTACTACATTTTTAATACATATCTTGGCTGATATTTTAAACAAATGCTTTCAAAAATATGTTACAGTATAAAAAAATCTGATGTGGGCAGCACATGACTTTCCCTGCAGACTTATATTCACGTTCTATTTATTTAAATTAAATTTAATTAATTTTTAATTCAATTTTCGTTCTCATTTGAAAATTGGACTTATTTTCAAAAATGGTGTAGGAAAAATACGAAAAACTAAAATATCTCGAGAACGGCTAGTCCTAGTGTAATGGGATTGGTCTTATTCTTTTCTTCGCTAAAAATTACGTATTAAACAAGCATTTAATGGCTATATTTGAGCATACGTAGTTCTTAAGTTTAGATTTTGATGATTTTTGCGGGCCATTTTGCAAAAAAAGGCAGGTTATTTTTTTTCGAATTATACCAAAATCTAATCAGCACCAGGGTGGCCTACAAGCGACTTATCTACCAAATTTTGTAAAATTCGGTCCATTAGTTTTTCAGTTAGAGTGGATACAAGCTTTTGCGGGCCATTTCGCAAAAAAAGGCGGGTTCTTTTAACCCGAGTCATACCCAAAACTAATCAGCACCAGATTCGTGCACAAGTGACTTACCTACCAAATTTTATGAAGTTCGGTCAATTAGTTTTTTAGTTAGAGTGGATACAAAATCTGCACAGACAGACAGACAGACAGACATACAGACACACACACAGACGTCACGCTAAAAATAGTTTTTTCGTATTCTAGAGGTCTCGAAACGTGTAGATCCGTCGAAAACTCGAGTTGCGATTTTCGACATGATTCCAATACTTTCCCTATACATTACCATGTATTGCAGGGCAAGTAAAAATATATTGTAGAGTTCACTTTCTCAAGATTATTTGTTAAAGTCTTCAGAACTATTTTTTATTCATTAAAATGGAGCTATTTTATATTTATTTGCAGTAAATTCTAGAAAATATTTTACAAATGTACCTTTGAAAAATCATAAATTCTAATTATTATATTTTTTAATATATATCAGAGAAAAACTTTTTTATTCGGGATTTTTCATTAAAAATTGTAGGTTTAATGCATGCATACTTATTTGGTAACATATAATTTCGAAGCAAATTAAAAAATAATATTTTTTATAATCATGCAGACAGACATAACAATTTGAAACTAAGAAAAAATAATTTAAAGAAATGTCAAACTATATGAATTTTAGATTTATTGCATGTATACTTATTAGTTTAACATGCAGAATAATTTCAATAATCTCTAGGCAGATTGGGTAATAATTTTTTTTGTAATCATGCGGATAGACATACAAATTTGAAACTAAGATAAAATATATAATTTACTGAATAGTTAAACTGTATAAATTTAGATTGCATGCATACTTATTGTATATATAATTATGTAATTAAATTAATTGTATAATTAAATTCATATATATTTATAAAAAGTAATGAAAAAAATAACTGTTTTATAGAAATTAAATATGCGTACAGCTCCTACACAGGTAATGAAATGATTACAAAATCAAGGCCGCAGGAATCATCAATGGTTAGCAATTGCAGATTGAATTTTAAAATCAGTAATTGGTGAAACCCCTCTTGGCGGCAATGCATGCTTGTATACGTCTAGGTAAAGAGTGATAAAGTAAGTTCCCTAATGTCATCCAGCGATACATTCTGCCAGGCATTCGTCAATTGTTGCTCCAGATCTTCTACATTTCGGCACGCATGAATCTGGCGCTCTACCATGTCCCATACACGTTCGATTGCCGAAAGGTATGTTGACTTTGCTGTCCAAGGAACAGTATTAGCAACCCAAGGACAGTCCACAGATATGCGAGCTTATGTGGTGTGGCATTATCTTGTTGGAAAATGACCCCAGAATGACGTGCCATGAAGGGTAAAGCAAAAGACCGCAGGATTTCATCAACATATCGTTGAGCTCTTAAAGTTGTAAGCAGGATGACTAGGGGCGACCTGCTGTAGTAAGAGATAGCACCCCACACCATCACACCAGAGGTGATGTCTGTCTGCCTGTGTAAAACAAAGACTGATTGGGACCGCTGGCCCTGACGTCTCCACACACGTACCCGATGGCCATCTGCTGAAAGACTGAAAGACTGCTGAAAGACTTTTATATTCATCGCTGAACACTATGCGATGCCAGTCTTCTGGCAGCCATCATGCTCGGCTACGACACCACTCCAAACGACTCTGTCGATGTTATGGGGTTATGGGGAGACATCTTAAAGGCCGTCGTGAGCGTAACCCCACTTCAGTAAAGCGTCGTGAAATGGTGGAAGGTACCACGGGTAGTATGGAGGAGATTGCAGCGCGTTGGATGGAGGACAATGATGCCGTTCGGTCAGTTCGGATCTGTCGCACAATCATCCGATCTTCCCTCGCATTCCTGCACGTTGGCTTTACAAAGCATTCATTCCGATTATGATCCCTTGCAACAACCATTGCTGTCAGCACCTTTGCACAGCAGTGTCAGTTGGGTGCAGGTGGCCAGCCAGCCTAACACATTCCGACTATACCACCACGTTCGAACACGTCTAATTTTCGACAGGTTTTCGGCAACGTCGTAACGGCATTATTGTTTGTGTCTCCACGGAACTGTAACGCCGATAACGATCAAAGATAAACCGTCCATATTTTAACATGTTTTATAGGATGCTACATGCGCAGTAGAAAAGCGCGCTATGACGGAAGTTAACACACACTGGCCTAGCAAATTTAATCATTTGCATACTTGGTATAAAGGAATTTGTATGCAAAATTTCGAGATGATTGGATTATTTTTTAGGGGTGCTTCTTTTTTTTTGCAAAGAAGTGTATATATATATAGTATATATATACACTCATGTACAAAAGTTAATCATAATTCATAAAATGCGAAAAATTCGGAGTTAATATGGATACAATTTCTCACAATCAGTTCTGGAGAATCATGAGATGAAGGAAAATCATTGTGTATATGCAAAACTGTTCAATCGACGTCGATATACGCAAAGCACCATTGCACGTCGGAACGAGTATGAAACGACCTCGAGCGGCATAGCCAGTGGAGCCAGAATTTCGCAATTGCTGTGGTAAGGAGCGTTCTTAACAATAAAAAATGACGAAAGATATCACAAAGATGCCAACTGGACATGTTTTTGAAGAAACAAATTATTGGAATGCTGGAATCCGCTCGATCCCAAACCGAAGCATCTCGAATTCTGAATGTGCCTCAGTGTGTGATTACCAGACTCTGGCAGAGGTACCAAACCACTTCAGATGTTACCCGACGACCAGTACCAGGTCGACCAAGGGTAACAACCACTCGTCAAGACCGATATTTGGTGATAACTGAGTGAAGTCAGAAGAACCATTCTGCCAGACAACTGGGTTCAGCCCTGACATACGCCCCAGGAGTCACTGGTTCGAGACAAAATGTTTACAGGAGACTCGGAGACGTTGGTCTCTATGTCAGACGACCAGCAGTTTTCATTCCCCTGACGTCTGCACAGAAACGCACGCGTTTACAGTGGAATTTGGAACATCGGCAGTTAAGTAAACAACAGTGGGGTAATGTAATGTTCAATGACGAGTCCGGGTTTAGCCTGCAAACTGATTCTCGTCATACCACGATCTGAAAAGAACGTGGAACGCGTTTCCACTCTGGAAACATCACGGAAGGACATCGTTTTCCATTATGGGGATTCCTGGTCTAGGCAGGCATCACATGGACGGCCGCATAGACCGCCACATCTTTGACACAGGCTGGTTACCGGTCAAAGATACAAAGACGAAGTCTTTGAGTCTTCCGTTCGATTGTTTCGAGATGTTGTTTGCCCTGATGTCATATTCATGGATGATAACGCACCTCTTGACCGTGCGGCCTTGGTCCATCAAACTGAAAATATCCAGCACATGCAGTGACCTGCCAACTCTCCTGATCTGAATCCAATAGAGCATGTGTGGGATATGCTCTGGAGACACATTGAAGCCCTCCGCTACCCACCAAGCTCTGTTCCGGGATATAAAATTGCCCTCCGGGAGGCTTGGAACTTTTTGAGCGTACAACTCATCCAAACTCTCATCGAAAATATTGGAAATCGTTGTGCAGAATGCGTAGTTACCCGGGGTCCCTACACACCGTTTAAAATGCAGCATCACATTGTTTTAATCATTCAGTTTCACTGAGTTTGACACTCGTATTGTGACCCTTTGTCTTTCAACTCTTTTCTTTGGATAATAAAAGTCATTATTATCCGTGTTTTATATTATTTTCTTCTTCTATTACCCTATTATACCCAAATTCCGCGTTTTCTTCTAATCGGAAGTAGATTTCCTGAAATTTTCACATAAACAGCAACTATGCTTAACTTTTGGACATGAGTGTATATGTATATATATATATATATATATATATATATATATATATATATATATATATTAATTATATATATACATATATATATATATATATATATATATATATATATATATTAATTATATATATACATATATATATATATATATATATATATATATATATATACTATATATATATATTTGTTTACTTACGATTAAACACGTAGGTGCATAAGTACATTACGCGAAAGAAGGTCCTAATTATCATTTGCATTTGCGAAAGATAAAGAGTGTATCCTTAATGACATTGTTTAAAACATAAAGGCAAAGTTTAAACTATATTTCAATGGTTTAAAACTTCATCAAAAATATTTATATACTTTGTAAAATTATATTATTTGATGCATGGAGTTATAAATTTGTATTATTTGATATGTGTAGTTGGAGAAAAAATTATAGTATGCTTTTTTATACCGAGCTTTCTAAATACTCTTGCCGAATGGCAACGAGTAAAAGAAACGTTTTAAAATAACTATTTTTACTTGGTTGCTAAAACAAAAATAATTTAATGCCTATTGTTAACATTACAAATATTGTTATTGTTAGCCTTAATGCTAACGTTACATATGTTAATGTTAAGGTTAGCATCGTTAATATTAGCTTCACATACAGTTATGGTTAATGTTACATACAATGTATTTTAACTAACGTTAATGTAAAAATTATTTAACACTTAATTGTTTTCGAATTAGCTTTAAAAATGTAAGTTATATTTGTCAGAATGCACGTAGAAAGACATAGCGTGCCAATAGATCTGTTAATGAAACTACTGAAAGTAAAGCATCGAGAAATGGAGTTAATAGACTTCAACGGGCAGAAAAATTTATTCAAAATGAAAGATTAAATGGCCATTTTCGGTGTCCTATTGTTAAAAATGTGTAGACACCAAGGGCGCAGATGCTCTGCAACGACTATAGCTAGTGTATATTAAAGGATGTAGAAAAATAAATATAAAAAAATTATTACTACACTTGTTGTAAACGGCAGTGAATAGCTTAGTTACGTCAGTCACATATAAATCATAAATAAATCATTAATAAATCATAAATAAATCAGACTATTAAAAATCTGTAAGTATATGTATGCATTTGCGTGATATAATTCCACTGTTAAAATATCCTAAAGTCCTAAATTACTAATAAATACTAAAAAAAAGAAAAGTCTGTCACGGAATATAACTTAAAATTCACAAAATATAGACTACAATTAAGTTTTATAAAATATCTACTTAAAAAGTAGATCTTGTAAGGAAAAATTAAGGAACGAATTTTTTTAGAAATTTGACAACAACTTTGTTATTGACATTTTTCGTTTATCTCGATTTGCTGCAAATTTCGTCATCCAAACTTACTGAATTCTGAGCTAATTACGCTGCAATAACTTTTATTCGATTGAGCATGATCAGTTTATTACAGTGTACACTCCCTGGCCCTTCCTTGCAAAGTTTTTAGTTAGCTTATGGACTGTCATATGAACCCTGACATAACACGCCCTCTCGAGATATTGCACACTTTTATCATCTGCTTCTCTATGTCCTCGGATGAGCCGGACGGTCTAGACTTTCGACATTTTATCATCTAAAATTGATAAAATATCATAACAAAGTATACACCTTCGTTACTATTGCATAAGTGATTGGTTTGTAAGTGCTTCTAACACGATATCAATGGTAAGTATATATTATTAACTTTTATAAACTGCCCTTGAGATATTTGAAGTTTTAGTTTTCAAAGACGAGTGCAATACATCTGGAAATAATTGAGCAAATTCCATGAAATTGAATATGCTTCTTTCAATCGGCAACATAAAAACTACTATTTGTTTTTGGCAGTCAGCAGAGATGAAAGGAAGTTGTACTGTGTGTTGTTATTATATTACAATATCGAGAAGTTATCAATATGAATGAAAAGCCATGCATGTAATACGTCATAATTTCTTTCTACCATTTTTTTTTCTTTCATGAAATTGCGTATACTTATCCAACTTATTCTAACCGGTGACAACAATAAAAAAATAATTAATTGGAATGTGACTCATCTCAAATTTTTAATGCCAAAATCCATTTTCAGTAGCTTAATTTTTTTTTTCAAATTTTACAAAACAAATATTAAAAAATCGGTATCGCTGCACAAATAATTGCAATTATAGCGTGTTATCCTTCACTTTAAAGGGTTTGAAGAAATCTTTCGTTTGATACCATACTTAGCAATGCACAAACCAAGGATGATGGTGGGGGGGGGGGGCAATTTGCTCTTCCGAGGGGGTCGAAACAAAATTTGTAGAGCGGCTATTTTCCACAACAAGGATTAAAACGTCTTGTGATAATTGAACCATAAATAAAACCTTTTAGGTATGATTATGTCAAAATTTGTCTTATGCTGCTATGGTAAAAAAATATGTAATTAGAAATACATTTAGAAGTTTTCGCTAGAATTTAAAAATATTATATACAGTTCTAGATTTTTTAATAACAAAGCATTATATAAGTTTCTTAAAAATCCATTAATATCTGTGACCGCTATTGTGTATACAAGAAAATCACCGCAAACATACAGATAGATGACATTACTCCAAAAACGTATTCAGAAGGTCTTAAAACATATATTGACATCAAAATCTCAAAATTGGAAGTTTTTGTGAAGACAATACTTTATCTATGCTAAATGAGAAAATAAAAATATTTATTTTCATCAAGTCCCAGTTATAAAGTTATATTCCAATTATACAATATATAGCTCCTGTTAGTTCCAGTTTGTGTGTTATATTATTCATCCAGAATACCAAAATTTACAGTTCTGTAGTGAAAGAGATTACTTTGAACTCCTCAAATTGTTACGAAATATAAGTAATCAATGATTTTGTAATAAATTCAACAATAGACCTTGCATTTTTTGCATTGACCATTAAGTGAACATTAATGGTCGATCTAAAAAAAATCATCTTCAAATATTCGAATCTTTTCTTTTTTTCATGTTCTGTGCTTAATGTCGTCATTAAATCATTAAAAATACATTACACACAATATTCAGAATCCAACGTACTTCTGAAGTCAAAAGACTATCTTGAAGCTATACACGCAATTTTTCAAAATTCACGTAATTTCGTTTATAAATACGGTAATTCTCTGGTTTTAGGGAGACAGTTTGGTAAATGCATTCAGCTTCACACCGTTTAGGGTCCATTAAATATCTTGATACTGTTCAAAATACATCGCAAACACATTAGGTTACAATCAAATGACATGACTTAAATTCATTGTTAAAAATGTGTGTGTTCCAGATAATGTGTGATTTATGATTTTTTTTTGGTCTTTTGTATGTGGAAATGTAATTTTAATACATTAAGGTTCATTGCGTGTTTTAATGATATATTTTCCTACGATGAATCAAAATCTTTATGTCAAAATGTATTTAAATTTTCTAAGTTGTTTTTTAAGTTGTTTTGTGAATTTTATTTATAATACTATTGAATATAGTATACAAAAAGTATTGTTTTAGCGTAAACTTTTCGATTTCGAGATTTTGATGCCAATATCAGTTTTAGGATCTCTTGAACATGTTTTGCATATTTCTTGTAATGTCCGTCTGTATGTCTGTGGTCGATTTCTTATGTACATTATACAAAATTACATGGAATAACGTATATTTTTATTTTAAGTTAAAAATACCGTTTTACAAATGTAAGGGGTTAACATGGCATGTTCATTTTACGCATTTTTTACCGTCTGAAATGGGCCCTTTTAAAGAATCGTTTTAAGCAGGTAAGCAAGTGGGTAGCAGATAAACAGGTGCGTAAACTGACAAATGAAAGAAGGTATTTCTAGCGTAAATTAAATATTCCCATTATTCTGTGGAATTCTCATATAAATAAAATAACGCATTCATATACATGTAGATATAGTTACCTTTTTAACACTTTACAACAAAGATGAAAAGTGTTTATGACTTTGTTCATTCTGTCTGTCTGTCTGTCTGTCTGCCCATTAGCACGATAACTGCCATAAAAATGACTAAATCAAAATGAAATTTTAGTATGTTGTTCAGACGGTCAGTAGGACCTATGGGAATATAAATGAATAATATCACCCAATTAGTTTTGGATTGAACCCGGGTTGAAAAAAAAAGTACATTGAACCCTATGGGACCTAATTTTTTAAACATTTTTTAAGCGGATTTAAAATTCACAAATTGCTTCGAAAATTTTAGGTAATATTCAAATTATTCCATAAAATATGTAAAAAAATTTTCAGCAAAATATATTCAGTAGTTTTTTAAATAAAAATTAAAATAATAATTACACCTCTTATATGAAGCGATTACGTGACCATGATATGAAAAGATCACGTGACCCACATCAAAATAAAATATGGCATCCATCTTGTCTCAAAATCGTGATATTTAAAGCTATTTTTAATTCATATTGTGTTGTATCCGACCTAAAACCACTTTATTTTTGCTTAAATTCTTTGCATCTACATACTGAAAGAACGCAATGACAATTTATTTCAGTTTAAATGATCGTACAAATTTGATTATTTCTACAACGAAGCCTATTTCTTACTTATGTAAAAGGTAAACAGCAAAATATGTAGGATGAGTTGTATAAGAATTGTTGTATTTTTTTAACGCAAAAGTATTTTGCTCATGGGGTCTGCATAGCTGATATGAATGAAATATTCATCGATTTTACAGATAGAAGGGCGATTTTTTTTTAATTTAGTTTTAAGTATAGAGTTTAATTACTTGTAGCTCCTGGGTCTTAAGTTTTTAAATAAAATAAATTATTTTAGTACTGTGATGAATGAAATGATTGGGAAAATGTTATGAATGAAATGCTGCTTTTATAGAGAGAGGCAGATGAGTTATTTTTTCTATGACGTAATTTGAATGAATGTCAGTTGTTTTCGATGAAGTTTTCAAATATAATAAATTATTGCAGTATTATGATGATTTTAAAAATATTACCGAGGAATGTACTGCATTTTAGAGATGTTTAAACCAGGGAATTTATATTTCAATGCCGTCATTTGAATGAAGTTCATTTTTTTCGATGAAGTTTTAAGTTTTCAAATATAATAAATTAATGTAGTATTGTGATAAGTTTTAAAATATTACCGAGGAATGTATCGCATTAAATAAAATCGCATTGAAGTTGGAATGTGCTTCAAAATCAATTCTTTAAGCATGATTGATCTTTCTTGTTAAGTGCATAACTCGAAATTTACTTGCTTAAAATGGCATTCTAGAGGCAATAAACCCAATTTTTGCGTGTTTAAAAATGCCATTCTAGGGACAGTATACCCAGTTTTTAACACTTTGCAACATAGTTGAAAAGTGTTTATGACTTTGTTCATTCTGTCTGTCTGTCTGTCTGCCTATCTGTCCGTTAGCATGATAACTGCCGTAAAAATGACTTTATCAAAATGAAATTTTAGTATGCTGTTCAGACGATCTGTGGGACTTATGGCAATATCAATGAATGATATGACCCAATTAGTTTTGGAATGAACCCGGGTTGAAAAAATGAAATACATTGAACCGTATGGGACCTAATTTTTCAAACATTTTTATGCGGATTTAAAATTTACAAATTGCTTCGAAATTTTAAGGAAATATACCAATTATCCCATAAAATATATAAAAAAAATTCAGCAAAATATATTCAGTAGTTTTGAAATAAAAATTAAAATAATAATTACATCCTTTATATGAAGAGATCACGTGACCAACTTTAAAATAATATATAGCATCCATCTTGTGTCAAAATCGTGATTTATAAAGTTCTTTTTAATTCATATTTAGTGTTGTATCCGTCCTAAAACCGCTTTCTTTTTGCTTAAATTCTGTGCATCTACATCCTGAAACAACGTAATTACAATATAGTTGAGTTTAAATGATCATCCAACTTTGGTTATTTCTACCAAGAAGCCGACTTTTCACTTATGGAGGATGTAAATATCAAAAGATGTAGAATGAGTTGTATAAGAATTGCTGCATTTCTTTAACGCAAAATTATTTAGCCCATGGATTCTGCAATATAGCTAATATGAATGAAACACTCATTAATTTTACAGAGAAGCAAACGATTTTTTGATGAAGTTTTGAACATAGCGTTAAATTACTTGTACCTCCATGATTTTATGTTTTAAATAAAATTAATTATTATAGTATTATGATGAATTAAATGAATGGAAAAATGTTTATGAATGAAATGTTGCTTTTATTTAAAGAGCTAGTCGATTTGTATTTCGATGACGTCATTTGATAAAATTCAATTGTTTCGATGAAGTTTTCAAATATAATAAATTATTGTAGTATGTATTATGATAATTTTAAAAATATTACCGAGGAATGTAACGCATTTTAGAAATGTTTAAATCAGGCAATTTATATTTCAATGCAGTCATTTGAATGAAGTTCATTTTTTTCGATGAAGTTTTAAGTTTTCAAATATAATAAATTAATGTAGTATTGTGATAAGTTTTAAAATATTACCGAGGAATGTATCGCATTAAATAAAATCGCATTGAAGTTGGAAAGTGTTTCATAATCAATGCTTTATGCATGATTGATCTTTCTTGCTATGTGCTTGAAAGTGCCATTCTAGTGGCAGTAATCCCAGTTTTTACGTGTTTAAATGTGCCATTCTAATGACTGAAAACCCAGTTTTTATGTGTTTAAAAGTGCATTCTAGAGGCAGTAAACCCAGTTTTTTGTGTGTTTTATTCATATTTTTATTGTGTATACATATGCACACACAAGACTTCCCAGTCGTATGAATGATTTAAACCCATCTCCTTAGGATCTGAAGGCAAAATGCTCCCCATTCAGTCACAGGTGATTCCTCCAGCTTTCGAAAGTCTCCTCTATGGATGTAATGTTTGTGTTCACAACTCGAAACGTAATAGTTATATCTTAAGTTATATGTCTTAAGTTAATTATATTACATATCTTAAGTCGTTTCTTGGACCAGAAAACTTTCCGCAGCCTACGAAAAAATAACCTTCTTTTTGTAATAGAATTCTAACTTTTTGTAAAGAAATTTGAAGCAAGTTTATCATGTAAGCTAAATGATGCAAATGTTGCAGAGCCACTTCAACGATAAGAACTTGCAATTTCTTCACAGTAGCTCAGTAGTAGAGCTTCGGCTGACCAGTAAGAGAATCCGTGGTTTCATTTCCGGTTGTGGCACCAAGATTCTTTACAATGGCATCCGAACAAATCAACCCTGTAGGTTAGTGAACATAAGTCGGGGGTCGGAAAGTAACCCTAGCACGACTAGCACAAGTTCAGTGGGCTCTGGTATATTGAGCGCCAGTTTAAAAATCGGGAGGTCAATGACCACGCAGAAAGATAGCCTGGTGGATAAAAATCCAGCAAGATGCTAACCTGAGGATAAAATAGCAGTACGTGATCACTAAGTTTGACAATTACATGACAATCTGACATTAGGGGGTGTAGAATGTAAAATCCACTTCGACGGGAAGAGCTTATAATTCCGTTTCAGTAGCTCAACGGTAGAGCGACGGGTGTCCAATACGAAGATCCGTGATTCGATTCCCGGTTGGGACAGCAAAGTTCTTTACAAAGAATGTATGATAGAACCTAAGTATGATGCTAAGTGGATGTAAGTGGATGTACACTTTATTTCCGATGGAACTATTAAATATTTTTATACTATTTTACAGATTTATACAGTATGTTCTTGCAAAGTTTGGGGAAAATTCAAGTTACATCATCTCGAGATACGGAAGTGGAAATACTTAGTGAATCCTCCCTACACACTCCAACATTCGAAGCTGAAACCACACCAGTCCTCATCCGAACTTTACCTATGAAAAGTCCTGATAAATAAATGTTGGAATGAAATATAATTATAATCTTTTTAAACGGAAGTGCCATCTACAGAATCGGAAGTAAAAATCCTTGGTGGAACTCTCCACCCCTCTAGAATTGGAAACTGAATCTATATTAAACATTTCTAAGCTCTATCTATAACCAATTCTAACAAAAAAGAGATGTTTCAAAGAAAATTTTTGAACCGGAAATGTTAAAATAACAGAAAATTTAAATCTGAATTCATGATAAAAATTCTCCAAATTCATGATGATTTAAATCTAATTTAAATCATCATGAATTTGGAGATGAAGAGAACAAAAAAGTGTGAAACCGGTTCATACGTACTAACATTGCAATGCCAGTACGATTTTACGTTTAACCTATATTATTAATATGCTACTATTATATATTTTAAAACTTTTTCCTTAAAATAGTGCTTACTAAATTTCTCATCCAGTAAAATAATTTAATAACATTTTATAAATAATTTAACATTTTTACTTAATAATGCTATTAAATTCAAATTCAACTATTGCATTTAGCATTTAATATCATATTATATTAATGTGAAATTTATTTTGTTTTATACTAATTCATTTAAAATTTATATTTTAAACTGAAAATCTAAAAGCAACTAATGTTCTATTATATTCTTTTTGCGAATTCCTGTAAAAAAGGATACTTTTAATTTATATTAGCTTTAAATAGAATTTCTAAAAAGAATATTTCAATAAGAGTTATACTGTATAATTGTAAAAAAAATAAATTTAAATTGAAGGCCAGTTTATATGTTTGTGTATTTGTTAACAATGTTATATTTAGAAATTTCGAATAACTACATGTCGTAATATTTGAAACATAAACTCCATTTCATATAGTAAATTCATAAATTACTTTAAAAAGCCTTCTGTTATTTTCTCTAAGCAATGTTTATCAAATTTATCGAAACAGCATCAGGTATGAATTGTGTTTACTAAAAGCCTATGCAGCATTTTTTTCTGGTATTTAACATTTCGAATACAAACATATTGTTTCCAAAGCTAAGCTTGAAAACGTGTTTTAAATTCACAGCAAAATTATTTAAAATACAATATGTACGATAATATTTCACGAAATACATTAAATAATTTCAAATATATAAAGTGTTTTCAATATTCTTTCATATTATGTAAAATTTCAAATTTTGGTACCTAAGTCTTCCTGATAATATTTTATGCAAATGCATCTTCTCATTTTGTTGTTTACTTGTATTGTATAATCGTTACTAAATGCATTTTTCTAAAGCTTTAGCAATTTGTTTTAATTCTAATAAAAGGAGAGTTATAAAAGTCCTTCAAAGACAATTATATTTATCTGCAGATTAATTTCTTTAAAACATCTATGTTCAAAGTAATCTCTCAAACCATCTTGCACAGTGTTCAATCACTGGACTAACGTAATCGTGTAGCTTATTGTAATTTCCTCAGGCCAACATCATTCAATTAATTTGATGATTTAATTAATTTGATTCAATTAATTTTTCATTGGCATATTCCATTCTGATCACCAAAAATGTATAATATTATTTAGTGTAAAATTGATTTAATTAATTCATTTAATTTGATTTAATTAATTTTTCATTGACATATTCCATTCTGATCACCAAAAATGTATAATATTATTTAGTGTAAAATTAATTGAATTAATTCAATTAATTTGATTCAATTAATTTTTTATTGACATATTCTATTCTGATCATCAAAAATGTATAATAGTATTTAGTGTAAAATTGATTGAATTAATTCAATTAATTCAGTTAATTTGATTCAATTAATTTGTCATTGACACATTCCATTCTGATCACCAAAAATGTATAGTATTATTCAATGTAAAATTGATTACTGTATAATTAAATTGATTTTACTGCTGTTGGTTTGGGAAAAAAGAATGGCATTGGGGAAATTACTTATCCATTGTAATTCACCATAAAAGTCAGCTGAGAAGTATTTTATTCATATTAAAAAAATCTCTAGTCCTATAATCGAAGAGTTTCAATACAAGCACTTACACTCTGCAATCCGAACTTGAGAAAAAACAGAATTCAGTAGAGAGAAAGCAGTTGGCTTAATTTTCCATTCCGGTGGAAAAGGTTTTCTTACAACTCCTTTCTGACTGGTTACACGCCGCCACACCAAATCCCAACGCCAGGCGATACACCGCCCATGTTGTTATTCGATGTCTAAAAATTACGCATTATTCATGAATACTTCCATTACAGGTTTAAAAATAAGCGACTCATCCATTTTCCTATAAGCATTTTCGCAAATATTATTCTCTCTATAATATTTCCACTGTGAAATATTTATTCATAAAAAAATGCTTAGAAAACTAAAACAAATTCCAGAAGAATCCCTCGCAGCCCGGTATAATGGATGCCAAGACCCGGCGGTTGAGAAACACTGATCTAGCAGACGGGACCCAACCAAACTTATTTTGTCTGTTCCTCACAACATGCAGGGTAATTTCAAGAAAACTACAGTGCCAACAAATGCATACATATAGACCAAATCGGCAATTTTAAATTTTACCTGCCGATTTGGCCTATATGAATGCATTTGTTGGCACTGTATTTTTCATTTCATCACTCACGAACAGCATAGTGATGCCCGAAGCGCTTTGGCTTTCTAAATTTATGTACGTCGTGTAAAGGAATTTTATTAAATGACTTATTAAACCTATGTTGGTTGTCTTTAATTTAATTGCTTAACTTTTCAACTATGTTGAAGAGTGTTAAAAATTTTACAATATGTGATTAGTATCACAATCAACACAGACTATTAGAGGCGTAAATATGTGGTAGTATGTAGGCTAACGTGTACTCGAGGAGGACAGGTGATTACCATTGTTTGAGAAAAGGTAAATTTCAGATTAATTTTATGTTGCAGTCACAATATGTTTACGTTGCAATATTAAAGGACAGTTTGAGGTATTGGTCTGTGAAATAATAAGCCTTGGTCGCTTATAAATTGAAATACGTTAAGGTTCATATTGGATTTCTCAGCGCAATTTATTTATAAGGTTATTTTCGATATAAGGTTATTTTTGATATAAGAAGGCATTTTATATATGTTCTTTTAAGGAATGTAAGAAAGTCAAAGAATTTTTTTAAATTTTGAGTTTCAGGGCTCCCGTGAAGTATAAAAATATTTGATCCACATGTTTCTAATCGTTTTTCGTTATATCTTAGAAAAGTTTATCTGAGAGCTGCCGTGTTGTCCGGACAGTAGTTGCACGAGCATTACCTTTCGGTTCCATTTCCAATGGAATATCTTTTGGCATGGGTAGGAGAGAGAGAGAGAGAGAGAGAGAGAGAGACGGAGAGAAATTCGGCTGTCCTGGTAATCCTAACTCGCGCTTAAAGGAAACAAGAATGACGCCTGAATTGACCTTTGCACTAGATAAAGTAAATATACTTTGTTTATTTACACAGAAAATATTTTATACTCTTATTTTGGATAATATATATTAAAATAAAAATTACTTGATTATAAATTATTTGGAGAGACGATGTTTCCTCTGTCGCCCCACCATTGGTCAATAAACAAATATTGATAAAAATGAATGTATGTTTAAAATAGCCCATTATAAGGTTCCTTAAATTTGGGTCCCCTGGATCTAGCTCTTAGAAATGTAAGTCTATTAAAATTGAAAACGTTTAAACAACGCGTATGACAGTGGCAGAAGATTAAAATATATTTAGAATGTATTTATTTCCCCAGAAAATTTTAGAAAACTTGGGGCCTATCAAAGAAAGTCCAAGGTATAAATATTACTTAAAAGGATTAATTAGTACTGATATATTTTTCCACTATTTGATAATAATGTGAATCTATTTGTTAAATGCCGATAATTGACCCTATAAACTAGGGCATCCAAAATAAAGGGCTTTGGGCTCACAAATGCGAGTAACCAAATATTAGATAAGTTCCAGGGAAGAATCTTGGTAATGGTGGAGGGCACCAAAATATTTCAAATTTGTCACCCTCAGAAAATTTTCTGGTCTTTGAGAGCCCGGAAAATTTTAAGGATCCATATTTGTTTATGTTATTATATATGCTTTATAATAATGTATGTATGTTTAGAAATGCCAATAAAGGGAATATAAAATTATGGGATCCTCTGAAACGAGTCCTTACAAAAACAACCCTTAACTTCAGACTTCACATAACTTTAGGAAATTCAAGCTGATATTAAAAGGGATATAAAATAATGAAAGCCAAAAATGCGTCAAAGATATGTCATCTTGCTTTGAAAAATATGTATTTTCTTTGTGTATTTTCTTTAAATATTTTATTACTGCATACTTATTAATTTATTATCCATTTCCACCCAAGCTTCATGCGGACGATATAGCTAGCTGTCACTAAATGTCACAGCTACACACTTAATAAAAATTCCGAATATCAAAAACTGTTTCAGATTTAAACATAACGGCGCACATATAGATTTCTTAACATGGAAATTGCTGTATGTGAAACAGTATTTCATCTCCGAGCACCGTGCTATATCATTTTTTTTCAACGTTTACAGACAAAATTAATTACAGTATTATTTTTAAATTTTTTGATTTAAAGATTGGCTAAGGTTTCTTTGTTTGAATTGCAATTCGACTACCACAGTTACCACAATGGAATCCCAAACTGTAAAATAATGCATTGATAAAATATAAAAAGAAATTAAAATGTCTGCAGAAAATTTGATAATACACCAATAAAGTTAATTAAAAGACTTAGGATATTAATTTTTGCATATGATGGTATAAAATCGTAATTTGTTTATCTAGCCGTTCGCGAGGCATCGTTTAAAAAATGCAAGAATAAAAAATTGCACTATTTATGAACTTTTCGAACAAAATTACAATTTTTTAGATTTTTCTCATTATTTATAGGTCAGGTCCCACGTAAATACAAAATTTCAAGTTTCTACCTTATAGTTTGAGCCGTGTAATTCATACCTTCGTCAGTCTGGCTCAGTCTTATTAGCCAGTCGATCTGACTCAGTCAAATCAGTCTCACTGATCTCCCTCAGCATGATCAGTTTTACTGATCTCTCTTTGTCTGATCAGTCTCACTGATCTCCCTTTGTCTCACTGATCTCTTTGTCTCACTGATCTCTTTGTCTCACTGTCTCACTAATTTCCCACTGAGAAGTCTCGCTGATCTCCCGCAGCATAATCAGTCTCACTGATCTCTCTTTATCTGATCAGTCTCACTGATCTCTCTTTATCTGATCAGTCTCACTGATCTCCCGCAGCATGACCAGTCTCACTGATCTCTCTTCGTCTGAACAGTCTCACTGATCTCCCTCAGCATGATCAGATTCACTGATCTCCCTTTGTCTCACTGTCTTACTAATCTCTCACTGATCAGTCTGGCTGATCTCTCTTTGCCTGATCAGTCTCACTGATCTCCCTCAGCATGATCAGTCTCATTGATCTCCCTTTGTCTGATCAGTCTCGCTGATATCCCACGGCATGATCAGTCTCGCTGATATCCCACGGCATGATCAGTCTCACTGATCTCCCGCAGCTTGATCAGTCTCAGTGATCTCTCTTTGTCTGATCAGTCTCACAGATCTCATTCAGTCTAATCAACCAGACTGGTCAATCTCACTGATCTCACTCAATCTAATCAATCTCACTGATCTCAGTCTGACTAATCAGTCTGACGAAGCAGTCTCACTCAGCCGTTTGTATAGGATACAAATTTAATCTTACGTGGTACTCACGCTCTGACGTAAATTAACCTTTATAGCTTTACTAATATTTCAGAAATGTTGTGTAAAACTTCCTCAACTCTTAAACAATATTTCATATTTCAATTTTATATAATATTTCCATGAATAAGTCTTCTATCTAAATTTGCATCTAATCTGCAGAACTTCAAAACCAAATACTCAATATTAACTCATTTTATTTTCACGCTTGAACCAGCTATCTTATTATGCAAATTAATAAACTCAGAGATTAAAAGCATTTAATTCAATGAATAATCTACGTAAAACCAGATTACAAATATCAGCCGGGTGGAATAATTGCTAGAGGGAGGTGTACATTATAAACTAATTCAACGTGCGTCTAAATCCTTATTTATTATGGCCGATGAACAAGCTACTAAAAGTGTTACAAGCAATATATCAGCTTCAATGATAAAATCTACTTTATTAAAACTAATCTTTTACGACGAATCTGAGTTTGCTCAATATCAAATGGAATCTACACTATTAAAAGACAAGAACATATATGTATTTGTATGTATTATATTCAATGTTCATTTAATTTAGTACTTGCTTTGGAAGTCGTGTTTTTATCCGTCATTTTTATCCATTTGGCAAGATTTTCTTTGATTTGCTAACATTTAAAAAAGTCGCCAAGTTGGCGTCATTCCGCCAAATTCGTCTCCAAAATTTCGCCAAGCGTTGTGGACGGAGAAATAATTTATTCTTATAGCAGATAAATGACTATTGGTGTTCAAATACAAAAATATTACTCAAAGTATATTTTTTCATGAATGGAACGAGCTAGATCCACGGGAATGATGTCATCAAATTTATCGGATGATATTACATATGAAAAGTGAACATGTTCCTCAATAGGAAATATTTATTTTTTTATTTCATATGATTCTTTGATAATGTTTTTGAAAAATGTGCAATATCTCGAGAACGGTTTATGCTAGCGTTCTAAAATTTGTGTTAATCGTTTTCTAATCAAACATTACATAAGAAATGTCTATTTGCGTAACATTATTAGCGGTTTTGAGTTTTTGATGATTTTTTCAAAATTTCAGTCGAAAATTTAGGGTGGGGGGGGGGTTGAACATTCGATTGCATATAAAAATAATAGGCTTCCAGTATTCACGGATTGTAATTTTTGTACTAGATTTCTTTCGAATCGGTCCATTCGTTCGTCAGTTATCGTCTCCTGAGTTTCGCTGACACACACAAACACACACACACACACAGACATCACCTCAAAAATGTTCGATTCGTGATCAGGGATGCTTGAAATAGTCCTCCCTTCGAAAACTCGAATTCGAATTTTCGATCCCGTCATAATACTTTCCTTATACATTATTGTATATAAGGAAAGTATTGATATATTTGAATTATGTACAAATAAACAGCTAAAAGTGAATGAATATGGTTTTACTCTACGAAACTTTGCATTAATTGCTCACGAATGCTTGCACTAGGAAATCGCTATTTGTAGTAAATTAGAACTATTGATCTGTAAATAGGCAGTGGATTTAAAATTATTTAGAACCATCGGCAGGAACAAAACTTTTGCTGAAGTCTATTGTAAAACGTTATATTCTCAACAGGAATTGGCCAAAGCTTATCTTGGCAAAAATGCAGAATGTCCATCGCAGATATTTAGATAACAGTAGCAGGTATATTTTGGCTTGAAAGCATATTTTTGAGTTGGAATAACGTGTAATATTTAAAATATTTTAGCTATAAAACTGTTTTTTCTTAAGTTTAAAAATGTTGTGAAATGTCAATACGTTGAGTCACAATACTTTCCCTATACACTATACTACGTATATAGAGGAAGTAAAAACTAATGAGTTGAAACAGGAATGAGCACACTACTTGCATAAATGTACATACTACTTGCATATACGTGCATCGACGGAAACTGAAATTTTAAGTAGCTATGTGATTCTGAATTTAAATATGGATATTTAATAATGCAAATTAACAAACAGAGGATTAAAGGAAAATATGATCATTTAATTCAATGGAAAATCTACTAAAGTAATTTAGATTACAAATAGTAGCTGGGCAGAATAATTGCAAAAGGGAGGTGCTCACTGGAAACTAATGCGGTCTATATCTAAATCCAAATTTATGATGGCCACTGAAGTCACTTAGAGTGTTAAAACTGTAAATTAGTTTATGTGATAAAATGTGCATTATAAAAGTTAATATTTTGTACCTAATCAGTGTTTGTTCGAAATCAATTTACACGATTGCCATAAACAGGTCGGAATATATTAGTTGATTATTCATTAAATCCTAAGGTAACTGAAATTTACGAATATTTTCGTTCTATATGTCATACAGCTGAGTGAGACCGACTAACTGAGGAATAAATTACTCAGCCTAAACTACTGAAGGTAGAAACTTGGAATTTTGTATATACGTGAGACTTGACCTATAAATAATGACAAATATATTAAATCTTGGATTTTTGTTCGAAAAATTTATAATTCTCGAAATTTTTTGGTCTAACATTCTTGAAGCTACAAATCGAGAAAAGCTTGATACAAGAAATTCGTTGTTTATACCATCATCTGCAGAAAAACTATATCCTAAACCTTCTTACTCAACTCTATTCGTATGCAATCAGGCATTTTTGAGATATTTTAATTTATATTTATTGTACACATTTTTTATTATATTTTATAATTCAATTTTTATACAGATTTCGATTTCAGAGTAATGTGACAGACATGCGTTTTAAATACTAAAATCATCTGCCCGTTTTTCTTCAAATCAAGAATTTTTCATTGATACCTTATTTTTCTGATTAAAATGTCAAAATTATTTTTTAAATAAGACAATATAAAGTGATCGAAGATAAGTTGTTGTTTAATTTACCTCAATTTCCATGTTATTAGAACTATAAAACGGGATTATTATTTTTTAAACGGCGATACCGATTATTTTTTCAATTCAATATTCTTTGTAATGGTACTCTCAAGAATCCGTCCTGAGTTTTGACTGATGATAACCCCAACATATAATAATCTTATAGCAAGATGCTTTATTGAGTAGCATTATTTTCAACTTCTGAATGGTTACAGCCCACGTAAAGCATACAATTAATTACTTTCTATTTTACAATCGCAGATGTTTGAGCTGAACACACCGTTTCACAACATATCATTCTGTGCGGTATATATTTAAGCGATCATTTTAAAAATCAATACCAAGCAATATTTTCTATAAATAAATCGATCAGCAAAGTTCGAAGCATGCGTTTAAACTAAAGCCAGTACAAGCGAGGCAAACCAAAGAACACTATTTCTTTCGCCCTACGTAGACAGTCCGATCTACTAGGTATAAGGTATCTGTTTAAAGGGCCAGGACAGTTCCAGCCAATTTAGATCAGAATCCAGTGGGTGCAACATCCACAGGAACTGTATCCACATTCCCCTACCATCAACTACTTGGAATGACTTTGAGACCCACAAATCTAACGTGCCCGTACTTGAATAAATACGGGAACAATTTGGACAGAGCCGATAATCGAACTCAGGTTATCGGAGTACTATCCCCATACCTTAACAACTGGACCATCCTCCCCCTCAAATAAGTGAACTGAATAGTGACACTCGCATACTTAGCACGATCTTAATTAAACGCTAGATTTCGCCTACGTATTTTATTTACTCTCTTTTTTATTTACTCTATGCTCGCTAACCCCATGGAGATCTTTTGTTCTTATACTCGTAGTAATCTGCACACTACCTTCGTTCTTTCGTGCAACTGTTTTAAACTGCAAAAATCTACAATGTTGAAATTTGGCTTCCATGTCTCCAATAGTGAACTTCATGTATATAAACTCCAGAAATTACGTCTGCTGCATGTCTCTCTGATGGTCTACCAGCAACTCTGAAGCGTGTTTGAATGTCATTCATAGTGGAATAAGATTGTTTTTGCGTTGGTTGTATTTTATGATAATAAGGAACCGAAACTGAGCTGTATTCACATCCATGTAAATATTTACTTTGTGGTCGTGTATGATTGTTTTCAAAATGACTTTGTTTATTTGTTTACAAAAGTAAAAAATAATACATATAGCTTCTATCCGCATTGAAAATTACATCATATATCAACATATGCGTAATTTTCGCATGACAATTACAGTTGTGAAACGCTACCATGTAAACAATAATACATTATATAATTTTTCATTTCTCGGCGATATTAGTGACGTCTCTGCCAACATCCAATCATAAAGAATGTAAAAGTCGGTTCGATCCATTAAAGCTTTAACCATACTGGCAACACTAAATTTTGTATTAATTAGTATTTAAATTAACTAAGACTTAAATCAAAATTCTAAGAACCAGTCTTGTACATTGACGGATTCATATTAGTATATATGTAAAATTTCAGAACGGTGCGTTTTTCTGTCTGTTCTTAATGCAGGAGCAAAATTTCGTAGCATTCTTTTAATATAGAGAGACAAAAAGCAATTTTCACACCTTTTTTCCCTTGTAGATTACGGAATACCATTTGGTCTAACATTTTCTTCATCCGATTTTCTAAAAATATATATCTACCAAAAATACTAACTAATAAATTAATATATAAAATTTAATGTAAATTGTAATGAATCTGTGTTTAAAAGTTGGATACTGTACGTATAAATAAGCCAAATGAATGAATTGAAGAGTGATACTCGCAATCAGGGATCGAGATAACGCCTCTATACGCGTATTTCACGCTATAAAATAAGCAAATACGCTTTATAAATTAAGTAATGCGTATTTTTACGCATCGATTTTGAAAACAAAAAAGAAAAACATATTTTTTAAAATCGCAAATTAAACAGATTTGGCTTAAATATAAATTTAATTTTGAGAAAGCTGTTCCTTTATGGAAAAGCCAAAAGCAAATAAGGTTGGAATTTTAAAAGGAAAGAAAAATTATTCCACTTAATAGGATCTTCATTTTTTTTTTCCTCGTGTTTGTTTACAACCAAATGGAGAAACTTAACCAAAGCTAAGGTAACTAGTTTGATATTTCATCATGAATTATATGATTAATTATGTTTATGAAAAAAACAACACTGTTAATTATACTATGACGAATTTATAATTCAAGATTGCCAATATACTTGGAAAATTGACAGAAAAAAAATATGATCCTTAAAGTCCAAAATTTAGTAAACATTTTAAAACTCATTTCATAAAATTTTATAAGGTATACTGTGCTATCAGATATACAATGTATTTTGTTTATTAACACAATTAAAGAGTATAGTGCATATCTTAAATCCTATTTTTTTTTCAATGTAGAAAATTCAGAAATTTATAATCTGTTGAGCGATGACCCTGTAATTTGTTTCATACAAAATACAATAAATTTAATAAATACCTGGATATGAGGGTAATTGTACAATTGAAAAAAATTACTCGTCTGGAAAACAAAATACTCCTTCAAATCAAATCAGGGAATATTTTTACTCTTCTGGAAAAATTCTAGTTCGATTTCTGCTTGCAAAACTTTTCACATGTACGTAATTAATATCAATAAAATTTGTCAAGGAAAAATATTAATTTGAAATAAGAAAATTAAAAAAAATTAGAACTGTTTTTTATCGAATTATGTGCTTCTTTGCTGCTACAATTAAATTATTTCCATATTTCAAACAAATGTTTTATTAACTAATAATTAGTGACATTTTCATTTAAAATGCTTGCTTTCAGGAATCTTAAGAGTTTTAAGTCATTAATTTACATAAACAATTTCCAGCAAGCACTAAGTACTCTTCCTACCATTAAGTACAGCTGAGATCCCTAAAAAATATTTTTAAACTCTTTTGTTGTTTGGACTAATTTCCTTCCATTAACTCCTGATTTATTTAAAATGCTTTATATAAGTTGCTTTGCCAATTTACAAAGCCAATGAAGAATAATTATTCTGCTCATTTTAAAGAGCAACATTTTTGTATACTCCGTAGCAAGAATACGAAATGGTGAGTAATCGGTGAAAATCTCTTTGTAACAAACGAAACTTTAATTTTATTTTAAACACATGATCAACGCTTTTTGGCAACAGAAGAACTAGGTTTTCAATTTTTGGCATTATTCGCCTGTATAAGCATATATCAAAAATTTAAAAGCTACACCCATATGTATGAATATTATTTTAAACTGATGTCTAAAATTATCTTTATCTTAAATACTTCATAAGTAACGACATAAAGGATAGATTAAGCGCACCAACCGGTTTTAATACAAAAAGAACATATTTTGTCAGAGTAAATAAGTTAAAGCAACTACACTAGGAAAGATAAAAAATGTCTGTTAGACGCCGTCCTGAATCCTTCTATTTTGAGACAGAGGCCTCTTCAACTTGTCTGGTGTGATTGTAATGCATTTTTTATCCTAACAAAGACCACATTTTTTTACTCTAAAAGAGATTCACACTGTTATGACACATCCTGTAATCGCAGCCAACGGCCGTACCGTGTAGAAAACACCGGTTCTCGTTATATCACCGAAGTCAAGCAGCATCGGGCGCGGTTAGTACTTGGGTGGGTGACCACCTGGGAACACCGCGTGCTGTTGGCACATATCGGGCGCGGTAGCTCGGTGGTTTGCGCGCTGGATTTGCACGCTGCCACAACTGCCGCCGTGTTCATGCGGAGTACGATCACGTTAAACATGTGGGTCCGTAAGTCCTTCCGAGAGGTTGGTGGTAGGGGAAGGAGGGAACGGTTCCTGTAGATGCCTCCCCCACTGGGTTCCGGTCTAAATTGGGTGGCACTTCTCGGCCGTCCAAACAGTTACATTACACCTTTCTGGTAGGTCGGGCGGCCTCGGTCTCAACAACAACAACATCCTGTAATCGTGGGTGTACGCTCAGGGTACAAGAATGTGTCCAAATTTTTGGATAACCATCCCGTTTATTTACGAGTACAGCGCAAATAGAAGAAATGCCTATAAAACAGCACTTAAATGCTCCACTAATTTCATAAAATAATCGACACTATTCCTAAAATATTGACGAAAGTCATTTCCCAAAACAGCTGCTACTATTCTCAACATTGACATAAGTCGCAGTTCAATGTAGCTCGTATCTCGTCAACTGCTTTCAAACGAAGTGATGACTTCTTTTGTAGACTCTCTGTAGACTTTCCTGGAATTATCTCATATCTCTTGGAATATTGCATATTTCGAGGTGTATCTCGAATAACCGAAAAGTACCGAACCAAATTTCAATGAAACCGCTTGATTATTTCGTGAGATATGAAAGGAACATACTTAAAACTAAATACTGGCGGTGAAAAGTAGATAGTGAAAGTCAAGTAGTGGTGATTAAAAAGTAGTACATATCTCGAGCGCGACTTCAAATAAAAATTAAAGAAAGTCGACAACTCATTTTGCAGTTAACAGTGACTAAAATTCGTTTCACTAAATTGATAATAAGGACCATATTTATTTATTTTTATGCTTTTTCAATTTTAGATTTTAAAAAATACAATATGCCGAACTCACATTTTAGTGAGTGATTTCATTCACTTTTAAATATAAATTAATATATAAAATTAATAATTGTTTAAAAATGTTAACATAATTGTTTTCTAGTGGAATATCGATTTTCTTATAAAACGTTTGAAAGGATTAAACGATTCACCAAGTATGATGCCGGTTAAAATCAATAGGCGACATGAGCTACTGATTGTAATAATTATAATGAATTTCATCTCACTAGCTCTATATAGACTTATCCTGTCCACTTAAACACATACAGACACACATAAACAGAGGCAGTTTATATATATTTTTAGAACAAATTTAAAGGAATGTAATTAGGATTTAAAGTAATAATATTTTTTTCATAAATGTGCTATATGATAACCCCTTCTTTAAATCATCATATAGTATATTTTCCATCCACTGTTTTAAGCAGCATCATGTAACACGTTTTTTTAAATGTGCTATATGATGACCCTTTTTTTCAACATCTTAATTTTTAAGAAAAGAGCTCTTTTCTTGAGTTATGAGTGGTATTTTATTCCGCTCCTCTTCCGCAATTATCCGTACTCCATCCATTGTTTTAAGTATGTGTTCAGAAAGTTATCTTTTCAACATTCCAAAATCACACTAATGCATTGGTGAGGTATCCAGAAACTATGAAGGAATATGAACAAAATGTATAGTTTTAATACCTGTATCTTTCGTCATTTTTGCTTCCTCATAATATTAAATATAGTATAGAGTAAGTATTTTTTTCACGAAAACTTTCTATTTAGATATGCTGATGCTAATATTTGTTTTAGAGCGTCTTGAACACGTTTTGACTAATTTTAGAGTGATGTACCCTGTATTTTGTCTGTCTGTATACTATAGGTGCCACAAATATTAATGGATATACACGAAACTTTTTATCTCACTTTGTAAACGAAAAATCTAGAATTTGATTGACTTTTTTAAAATTCGAAAAAAAACCTTCCAATTTGAAATTTTATTTCCTTAATATGGCAGCATGGGACGAAATGTCACATAATTATGTGTAAAATGGATTATTTATGGCTCAATAATCACAAAACTTAACAGTTTTAATCATTGCAGTGGAAAATAGCTGCGGTGGTCATAGCATCATTAGGTCCCTCAAGAGGGGAGTTATTCCCCCTCCGAGGGTCAAACTTTGTATCAATCGAAATATTTCCAAGCCCTCTAAAATGAAGGGTAACATGTTATAACTGGGATCATTTGGATCAACGACACGTATTTTTAAAAAAAAAAGGTCTTGCTTAATTTGCAAAACAAAGCTAGTTAAAGATGAATTCTGGTATTAAAAAGTCAAGTGGAGAGACGCTCTAGTTAATTTTCTTTGTATTAATCGAAATATTTTTCAAGCCCTCTAAAATGAAGGGTAACATGCTATAACTGGGATCATTTGGATCAACGATACGTATTTTTAAAAAATTATTTCATAATTTGCAAAACAAAGTTACTTAAAGATGAATTCTGATATTAAAAGTCAAGTGGAGAGACGCTCTAGTTAATTTTCTTTGTATCAATCGAAATATTTTTCAAGCCCTCTAAAATGAAAGGTAACATGCTATAACTGGGATCATTTGGATCAATGATACGTATTTTTAAAAAAATTCTTGCATAAATTTGCAAAACATAGCTACTTACAGATGAATTCTAGTATTAAAAAGTCAAGTGGAGAGACGTTCTAGTTAATTTTTCAGGAATTTAGTGGTAGATGTTGATATGTGAGTGATAAATTTATCCTGACGAAGTTCTACTCTATTAAGATTCTGAAGATAAGAGGATGGTATTTCTTCTTTGAATAAAGGAAATAAAGTATTTTCTTGGTAATCGAATATGTTGAATTGATTTTAACATTTTTTTCGACTTTTCTTAACTGTGTTTTTCAATAATCATGAATACTTTACTGAAACTTTTGATTCTTGGAAGAGTTTTTAAGTCTTTTTCTCTTCTTTTACGATAGTAAATCTATCTTTTTGTTACACTCGTTTAAATAGATCCATGCTTCATCAATTGTAGCAATACATTTCCATCTGTCACCGGCAAAGTCATTTTCATAGAAAATTCCAGAGTTTGTTCTACGCTCAGCCACGTGTGTAGACAAAAGGAGGTGAACATTGTGATTTTTAGATTTTATAAAATTGAAATCTTTATTTATTATCTTGTTTACAGTCGCTTCAGAGGTATTTAAAGACACTTTAATTGTTGTTTGAGTCGGTGGATTTTCTTTTGAGACTAGAGCCTTCTTTTGAGAATTTATAAAATAGTCGTAAATGTACGTACTTTTTTGGGGAATTATTTTGTTGCTATTTTTACAGTTAAAAGCAATGCGTGTTGCTTTTTCCTTTATTATTAACAATATTGCTTAGTTTGCATTTAGAAATGCGAATTCCACAGTTTTCACAGCGTTTATTAATTACAGAATAAGAGCACTTATCTTCCGAAAGTGCAAGAAACGTGTCTTTCAATCCAAAGTTTGTTCACATGCCCCATTTTAAAAATAGAAGAAATTTAACAAGAGTTAACATTAATTTAACGTTTACAAAATGGGCTGTCAGTAAATGCTTTTGAATTCATTTAAATTTGTTTATTTTTTGCAATAAAATCGTTCTAATATGTGTAAACAGCCTCTATGATTGACAATATGATTGATGTCTATACATGAATGCCAAAAATGTTTCAAATGTTCAAATTACAAAAGAGGATTAACCAACAAGACGAGTCAAGTCCTAACAAGAATAAATGAAACCCAACATAACGAAAAATAGGTTAAAACGAGACACAAGAGTCCCAAAGATGGAACAATTTACAGGGAACTCTGCCAGACCGCGGACAGGAATGGAGTAGTGGACAAGTCATTAATTGTATTACTAGAATTGTTCTGGATATGGAAGGCATCAAGAAAGTGGAGATCATAGATAGACGTGCATTTTGGGATGATTCTTTTTGAAGAAAACTCAAAACGGTGGTCAAATTGATAGCAATGGGTTTCGGCGCACGCCACTATAATGTGCTACTTCTTACTTCAGATTGGCGGGACTGTTCTTCATTCTGCTCTCTGATTGACTCTTTCAAGTGAGCTCTTAATCCAGGTCTTGCGAGTATAACCCCTTCTATTTCTTCTATTTGCGAACATTCCTCCTTTGGACTTCGGATTTGTTGCTCATCTTGCACTGGAGAAGGGAATCCAGCGTATCCTCGAAACAGCTGTATGCTGCATTATTGTGTCATTTGTACTGACATACATTGCCCATGAATTTGTGTACACATTTTTGAACTTGGGGTAAAAGCTAAATGAAATTTAGCTGTCAAGAGTCATCTCCCCCTTAAGAGAGGGGCGTTTGATTATGGAGTCGTATAGAACTGTGTTTTATTAGGGTGTCCAGGGGTCGCAAAGTAATTGCGTTTAATTAAAAATTGTATAGTATTTATGTTTTGTTAGGGTGTGTATATTAATTAAGAATATTCTTCTAACAGGTGCTTGGTCGACTTGCGTCTGGGAAAAGAGCAAGAGTTGCAGCCGAGCGGATGAGAGGTAAGCTTATACATAACTTTAAGCACCTCTATAAGAATTGCATTGCCAAACACATGATCTTGGAAGTCCCTTGCATTCCTGTAGCAACATTGGGGCGTACAGAATTGAGAAAAGGATTAAACATTCGGAAACGCGTATGGGCATTATAAATGGAGCCAGAGCTGTACGTAGTTGAATGTTTAATCCTTTTCTCAATTCTGTACGCCCCAATGTTGCTACAGGAATGCAAGGGACTTCCAAGATCATGTGTTTGGCAATGCAATTCTTATAGATGTGCTTAAAGTTATGTATAAGCTTAAGCACCTCTATGCTGTTTTAATAAAAATTTATGCTGTTTTAATAAAAAAAATTAAAAAGGTGATGGTTTAATGTTAAAATATACGAGGGTCACACTGAAATTTTTGAGACAGGGGCAGACGATATGCGCTAGAGAAAAAATTATTGATCAGATATTTAAATTTGTATGCTTTTATGTCCGCAGACGATAATTTGTGACAAAAATTACAATTTAGCTATTGTAGAATAAATTTTTAAAGAAAAGAAAATGGAGTTGACTCGAAAACATTATCGAGCTATTATTTTCTATGATTTCAAAGTTAAGCTAAATCAAGAAGAATGATTTCTACGTCTACAATTAGCATATGGAAATAATGCTCCATCTCGTGCACTGTATTCAGATGGTTTACAGATTGATACAGAGTTTAGAAGAGGTCGAAATTCTCTCTTGGATGAAGAACACACACAGGAAAACCTTTGTCAGTTGTAGTCCCAGAAATTGTATCGGCCACTCGAAAAATGGTAATCGATGGTAATCGATGTACCTAACAAATGATATAGAAGGAAATTAACATTGGATTCGCAGTTATACATAAAATTATTCATGAAGAACTGCATATGAAAAATCAGTTTGTCGTTGGGTACCCCATAATTTAACAGAACACCAAAAAGCAGAACGTGTCAAAATTAGTACAGAAACCCTAAAATTACTTAATGATGGTGGATACAGCACTATTTCTAAAATCATAACTGGTGATAAAACGAAACGTAAATACCGTTTTTTGACGTTCCAACGCATCAAGAAAGTAAAGTATGAGTCTTTGAAGATGACCCCAAACCAACAATGGTGAAAAGACAACGAGCAATGAAAAAAGTAATGTATGCCGTGTTCTTCAGAAGTACAGGTCTGGCCAAAACCATAAAGTTAGAGGGACAGAAGACAGTTATAGCTAACTGGTACACCACTAAGTGTCTTCCAGAAATTCTTCAGGAAGTGAATGTTAGGGTACTCATGCTTCACCATGATAATGCATCTATCATCTCACTCAGAAAGAATGACAGACGAATTTCTTGAACAAAAAAAACATCAAAGTGATAGAACTACCACCCTATTCTCCTGATCTTGCTATGTGGGACTTTTGGTTATTTATAATCTAAAAAAAATTACGTGGGCGTCGTTTTCATTCCGAAGAGATTGATGAGGTTATAAAAGTATATTTTTCATCGATTTCAAAAAATGGTTGTCTTGAAGCATATAATATCTGGAAAATTCGCCTACAAATGTGCATTGACGTTGGAGGAGTTCTTTAAACACTCCTAAGAGTTGGTAAGTTTAATTTGTACCACTTAGCAGTATCGTAAAGATTTTAGTGAGACCCTCGTATCATGGGCGAAAAAAGAACTTTATTACCACGCTTAATGACTGATTTAGCAAAAAAACAAAATTAGAAAGGTATTCTTGACATTTTCAATCACAAATATGTCTTTATTCGAGGAAAGAATCTGCATAGTAACATGTCAACTTTCGTATATATAATAAATAACAGAATTATTTTTGCTGAATTAACTTTAACCTTTAACGTTCGAAATACAGTACTCAAAATTTCTCTTCATATGCACTATTAAAACAAACTCTCAATCTTCTTTTATTATTTTTTTATTCTTGTTTTAAGATAGTTTAAAGGTTTATAATCATTTATTTAAATGAACAAATTCCAGTAACTACTAAGTACTCCTCTTACCACTAAGTGCAGACAAAACTCTAAAAAAGCACTTTTGTCACTAGCAGTTTTCTCACTAAACGCATTTCTTTCCATTAACTCCTCTGTTTTATTTTAAAATGTCTCCCTAGTTACTTTGTCAATGTACATGGCCAACAAAGAATAATGATTTCGTGCATTTTTATGTGCATCATTCTAATTATCTACACTATTAAATAAAGATTAAATGCAGCTTTCTAAATGCATTTTACTTTATTTCAGTCAATTACAGTTCATTTTAAAAATATAGCTGGGTTAACATCGATTTTCATTAGAGTGACAGTTTCCATAATAATATTAAATATTGCACTGAAATTTCTTAATTAAGTAGTTCTTTCTATTTTCGGATATTTAAAATAATAAATATTATGAAAATGTTGGTAGATATTTTTGAGGCATTGTAAAATCTAAAATGAGTAGAATATAAGATTTTTTTTAAATATTATATTATGAAACAAGATTTCACTAAATCATAACAGTATTTGGACATAAAAGAAACACAATAAGAATATGAAATAATATGCTAAATACTCCATTTCTAGGTAAAGGCTATAGCTAGGTTATATCTAGGTTTAAACACCAATATTTTCTAAAAAATATCGGAGATTTTTAATAAATATATACCCTGAACACACTCCTTTCCAAATCTACAAACAGATTTTACTTCATTTCATTACCCCTTGACATATAACGACGTCTCGAATATATTGTATGTTTCACAAACCATTCTAGACTTGGGTGGGTGACCACCTGGGAACACCGCGTGCTGTTGTCACATATCGGGCGCGGTAGCCCGGTGGTTTGCGCGCTGAATTTGCACGCTGCCACCGTGTTCATGCGGAGTACGATCACGTTAAACATGTGGGTCCGTAAGTCCTTCCGAGAGGTTGGTGGTAGGGGAAGGAGGGTACGGTCCCTGTGGATGCGTCCCCCACTGGGTGGTGGTCTAAATTGGGTGGCACTTCTCAGCCGTCCAAACGGTTACCTTACACCTTTTCTGGTAGGTCGGACGGTCTGGGTCTCAACAACAAGAAACCATTCTAGATTGAAGTCCGTGGGACTCGCACAAATTTAAATTTTGTCATGTGTAATACTTACAGAAATGTAGGGGGCGTGGTTTATAGCCTGAAACTACACGTAATAAATGTCTCTTAATTCGTATGTCAAGGGGCAAGCTATAAGCATAAAGCTATAAGCATTTTTCTGAAGTAGCCTTTTTGTATGTGCACTCAATGTTTCTCTATCGATGCACTCTAAGCTCTTATGATAATAATATTTTTTCTGCAATTTAAAAAAAATACAAAAATAATCATAAGGTAGCTTGCTGTGCAATGAACCATGAAAATGTGTTTTAACTACAGCCATTTTTATATCTTTTGGTGACATCTGTGATGAAAGGGGGAAATATTGAAGGTTTTTGGTGAAATTTTATATTTTTTATGTTATTAAATTATTATTTTCTTATACTATAATTTGTTGCTTTAATTTGCTGAACTCAGTAGCTTTAAACTGAAAGTTTGGTACCATAAATATATGTAAATATATTGTAAAACAAATTATATGTATAATAAAATATAATAAATTTATTTTTTAATTGCACCCACGTATCATGTATCATAACCATACCCAAATTATAAAGAGATTAAAGCAATATTAACAAATATATATATAGGTGTGTTCGCCCACCTTAAAATTGATTTTTTGTAATAAAGAGAGTTTTCTTGAAATTAAAAACTGTACTAAAATTTTCTAATTTATTGTTTTATTCTAGTTTCGGACACTTAAAACTGTAAATACAATGTAGAACGTTCAATGTAGAGCATTCCAATTGAAGAGCATAAAAGATAACCCAAATTCCTCAGTAACTTCACTACAAAACCAATGTATCAGTAATTTAATTTAATATAATATTTATGGAGAATCCATCAATACATAAATATCTACAAGATTTGAGAAAACTAACAAAAAAAATTCCCAAAAAATTTGGAAAAGAATATTCAACCATAATTCAATACAATTTTGTATCGCTTTAAGCAATCAATTAATGAAATATTTTATGAAAGGTTTTAAGTAATAAAAAGCCACTTTCCTGTCACTACGCAAAATGTTTGCTTCAGGGAAGTTCAAAAAGTTTTAAAATTATTAATTTACTTAAACAACCTTTAGTAATTTATATTCTTCTATCACTAAGGGGCAATGAAGTTCCAAAGATGCGTCTCGTGTTCTTTTGTCATAGGTATTTTCATCGCTAGATGTATCCCTATTTTACGAATTAACTCCTGATATGTTTAAAATGATTTCGAAGTGCTTGGACAATTTAAAAGTATGAATAAAAATGATTTCATCCATTTTAAATACATGATTCTAATTATAATAATGATTAATAATTGCATTTACGTCTCTTTTATTTTCATTAAATAAGTTTCTTTTATTTTTCTTTTCAAATATATTAATGCATAATGAATAATGCTTGGAATAAGGTGCAAAATTAGAATTTAAGCTCCTGATGGATTTACAGATATTGAGCATTCTATAACACAAAAGAAATTCCCTCATGTTCAAAATTATAGTTCAAAAGTTGTAGAAAAGCAATCGCTTGACAGAATTTAAAGAGAGTACATGCATAATTATGTATAAGCACATAGTCATGAAATGCATAGTAATACAGCATGAGAATATCAAGCACTTACGGTGGTGCTCAAAGAAATTGCGTTACCAGGGAAAATTCAGTATTTTAGAAATAATAGTTTAATACAGCGTAACAAACCAGAATATTAAATCATGTTTTTAATGCATTGACCCTAATATGAAAATTTCAAGTATCACCACTCTCTAGTCATTATTATGGGGAAGTATACATTACTGCGTGCCATCTTGAAATTTTAACAAAATATATTTTTTTATTATCAAGCATGGTAAAACACGTCTAAAACATATCAATATGTGTAGACTATAATTTTGACTACAAATATTGTACACCGTCTTCATTCAATTCACCATCAATGAAGTTCATCATTCATGGGGTATTGAATAAAGATGTATTGCCAATATTTATAGTATTTACTAAATATATTGATATATTTTTTTAATTATGAAAAACTTTTAATTAATTAATATTTAAAAAAAATAAGATTTAAAAAAAATAATATTAAAAAATATATATTTTTAAAAAAATGTCACATATTTCTCCATTATTGCCGAATATTTTACATATAGACAGATATTACCAAATAAATAATATTTGTGCATTATAAACATTTGAAATATTGCTTTTAATGTGTTATTGTCCATTTCACTGTCCATCAAAGTGATGGAAATATGTGGGTAATACAATTCTTTTAGCACAACATACAAAGTCCACTTTGATGATAAAAGCTTACAATCACGTCTCGGTAGCGTAACGGTAGAGCGTCGACGATAGAGTCGTTTGATTCCCGGTTGGAGCATCAAAATTATTTATAATGGCGCAGGAATATATCAACCCTGTAGGTTAGTACAAATATGTCAGAGGTCTGACAGTGACCCTAGATTAGCATGGATTTAGTGTATTGTAGGATATAGAACATCGCTTTCAAATCTGGAGGACAGCGACCACGTAAGAAGCTAACCTGAAGGATAAAAATAGCATCAGGATGTTAACCTGAGGTAAAAATAGCAGGAGGTGGTCAGTCAGATTGTCAGATGCATGCCAATCAGACATAAGATGTTGGAGAATGCAGAGTCCACTCCGACGGTTAGAACTTACAATTCTGTCGCAGTTGCTCTAGTGTAGAGCGTTGGCTATTCAGTACAAAGATCCGTGGTTCGATTCCCGGTTGGGGCAGCAGGGTACATTACAATGGGTCCCGATCAAATCAACCCTGTAGGTTAGTGTAAAGATATCAGAGATCTGAAAGTCACCCTAATATGACAAGAATGGATCCAGTGGACTCTGATATATTGAGCACTGATTTCAAATCAGGATGATAACATAGCAGAAGGTGGTTAGTGAGATTGTCAGTTATACGTCAATCTGACATTAGAGGGTGGGAAATGTAGAATCTACTTCGATACGAGTTTGCAATTCCGTCCTAGTAGCTCCACGGTAGATCAGCAGCTAGTTTGTACGAAGATTTGTGGTTCGATTCTCGTTTGGGGTAGCAAGCTACTTAACAGACTGTAATATAACCAAAAACATTCGGTTTATGTTAAAATCTAGATTTCCACAGATACACGTTTTGAACTTTATTCTACTGCAGGAATCTAAACTTTCGGTATATACCATAGGTTGCGAAATAAAATAATTATAGCATTTTTCAATTCAAATTTAGTGGTAGTTACATTGCTGTTTATTTATTTTTTCTCATATTACTGTATTTGTTCGTTTAGAGCAGCAATGAGTGAGTTACTGGCGTATTGTTGGTAAGTTACTGATTACTTGTACTATAATTGTTAAAGCTGAAGTAACTAAATTACACCTACAAGCTACTGGACCCCATGTAACCCCGATAAAATTGATCTAGGTTTTCGGAAATCTCATTCATTTGAATTTGTTGCAATCAATTTTTTCATAAAATAATAAAGTTTATTACATGAAATACTTATATGCTTATGCTTTAATGCTTGTTTTCATCATGCTTATAATCTTATATATACACAATTTCTGTAACCTAGCTTCTATGTGCGTGCAATTTGTTTTCACTCTAACTTAAAACTCTCAGATCGTAATTAGAGGGAAGTTAAATCTTGCAAGTCTTAACCATGGCTTAATCGTGGTTATAAACGACCCGAAGAAATTTATAAAAGCTAGCTGAAATAAAATGCTAATTTTACTTAAAATGTATCCAATTAAGTACTTGTTTAAAATAATGTTTAGTGACAAGAACAATTAATCCATTATAACTCTCTGATATACAGTTATCGAGAATTTGTTGTTATTGTTTCAATTATTTCGACTTTGTGCCCATTTAAAATGCGCTGAGTGATAAAAGGAAAAACGGAAGAACTTTAAAACTTAAAATTTGAAAGTTAAAATAAGCGTAGAACTATGTTTTATTTTATGCTAATAAAAATTTAATTAATATATTACGGTAGAAAGCAAAAATTAATTTATGTCTGTTGGAAAAATCGTACTGCTCTCATCCAACATTTTCATATCTAGTGCGATTAAAATAAAGCTTATAAATATTTCTCAAAATATATAGAAATATTCAGTCGAGTAGCAAAATACATTTTATATAAAAAACGCCAAAATGCATACTTTTATACACAGTTAAATAAAGCAAATTTATATACCTCTAAAATCCTTTACTTAAAATTCTTCACTAAACGTTTCAATGAAATTCTGAACAACCACATTCTGCTGCTACGCAAAATGTTTTCTTTAAGTTCAAAGGTTTAGAATTATTATTAATTTTCATAAGCAACTTCCTGTGAGTTAATGCACTTTCACCACTAAATGGAAATAAAAGTTCCAAAGAAGTTTTGCAAGTTCGTTTGTCACAAGCACTTTGATCTCTAAACACTTTAGTTTATATTTATTCCTGATTTATTTAAATTGTCCTCAAGTTACTTAATCACTTTACTCGGATAATAAAGAATAAATATCATTTTATATAACTGAATTATTTTATTTCTAATGATTAAAAATATATTTTCTTATAGCTCATTTCTTTCATTAGTGCGAATGTGATATATTCTACAAAATTGCAGATATACTCGGCGTTGCTCGTGATTTAAAATATGCGAAAACTATAAAGGCGTTCATATTGTTTAAAAAAAAAGATCATTAAAACATTGAATTTATTTTCTCTATAATCTACGCTGCTATGATAAGAAAGCAAAAAATTTCGAAGTTTTCTCACGAATTTAAAAATCTTATATCTAGTTTTAGATTTTTCAATAACAAAGCAGGATATAAAGTTTCGTGGAAATCCATTAATATTTGTGACAGTTATCGTGTATACAAAAAATCGACCACAGACAGACGACAGACGGACATCATTCTAATAATAGTTAGAACATGTTCAGAAAGTCCTGCATCATATGTTGGTATCAAAATCTTAAAACCGAAGATTTTAGTGAAAACAATATTTTCTCTATACTCTGTTTTATAATATGAGAAAGTCAAAATGTGTAAGCACAAGCAAATCTAAAATATATAATATCATGGTCCCGTTTGTAAAATAAATGTACAAAAATATGAAGTTTAGTAAAAATGCGAAAGAAAGATACTGAAATTATAACAAGAGTTATTCTTCAACACTTTTTTACCCGATTGTAATAATATATAATACCGTTCATTTATTGCATTTAATTCTCCTAAAACGAGAATAATCACTGTTCTTGCTTCAATAAAATTATATTCACGAGCAGATATTGGAAGACTAAATGACACTATTTTTATCCTGCTTCAACAATCGATTTTATACTCATAATGGAATGTATAAGAGTTTAAAAACATCTTTGCAAAAACAAATAACTGAAAGTATCAATTGAAAATATTAAAAAAAACTCCCCTAATCTAACATTCTGAGATCTAACAGATAATCGAAGATATAACGAAAGCGAAAATACAATACCGCTCATTTATAAAATGTATTTTTGAATAAATTTATTTATTACTAGCCGCATACCCGTTCTTCGTACGGAGTATATAATATAAAGAAACTTATAATTCGCAATCATGTGCAAATTCTGCTAAAATATTAAATTTATTGCTCCTAAAGAGAAGTTTAAGAATATATATTCTCACTATGAAAAATTATCTTTACGGGCAGATCTGAAGAATAAAACATTATGGTTCCTTTTGTAAACAAATTTCCAAAAAAAAAAACGGAAATGAATCAATATATGTTACCCCATACTACTTATATGGTTGCAGATTAGAAAATATGCCAGTGTGCTAGTAGAAGACTCCCGTATTACAATATGAGTCTCAAAAATATTTGCCAAAATAAAAGAAATGACGTAATAAATTGAGAATATCAATAATCTCCGTTCTCTTTATACCAGAAGTTCGTAATTGATTCCAATATATGCCAATATATATCAAAACATATGCCAATATACCTGTACTACTTATATTCCCGTAGATTGGAAAATATACCCTTGTCTTTGTAGAAGATTACTCGTACAACGTACAATATATTACATGAGTTTAAACGATTTTTGTCGTAATAAAACAATGGCATAATAACTTGAAAATATCAATAATCCCTGAATCAATTATCCCCGAAAATATCAATAATAATAACGTTTAAACCTGAAGACCGTAATTGATAAATGCTATAAGAAAAATCAGATCATTTTTTTCTAAAATATATTTTTATATCCATTTATTTATTATTCAAATCGAAAAAATAATATTTAAAATTAACAAACAGATTTAATTTCATTGCGTTTCTGAGCAACATGATATAAAATAGAATCTTTCTCATAAACTGCGAAATTAAATAACCATTTTGATTTCTTTATACTTTTCATTGTTCAGTAAACACTCGTGAAATATAAACCATGGAGATAGATTTCCCATTTAAATCATGTTTCAAACAATTCATGTTTTCAGAAAGTGACTATTTGGCGCAAAAAATATCCCATCAAACTCAGAGAAGTTTTGATTCACTTTCAAACGATTTTCAAGCTTTTCGTTTGGATAAACCACGGAGTTAAAGAGTAGAACTCCTAGGAAAGAGTTTTGTTTTTCATTAATATCTCGACAACGTCTGGTCTTAGATATCACAAACATGGACTAAGTTTTGCGTAGGACTGTTTCCAGGCTACCCACAACATTTCATCAAATACGGTTCAGTCGTTTTCCCGTGATGACGGGACAAAACAGACAGACAGACTAACAGACAGATAGATTTTCACTTTTATTTATATAGATTTAAATCGTATAAACAAAATTAAAATCGTCTGCCGAATAAATACATTTGAATTCATTTTTCGTTGCTATGCAGCATTGAATAGATAGACCACTTCGACAGTAAGAGCTTGGTAGGATGGTAAAAGGTTCGAAGGTAAGGAGACTCCTTGGTTCGATTCTCGGTTGATGCAGCAAGGCTCTCTATAATGGCGCCCAAACGAATTAATTCCGGAGGTTAGTGCAGTAAAGGTCAGAAAATGACCCTAGTACGATTAGTACAGATTCAGGGGTGGAGCGCCGATTTCAAATTGGGAGGACAACGACCCCGCAGGATAGTAACCTAGATAAATATAGTGGAATCGGAAAGCTAACCTGATTCTACTATTTTTACCTTTTTGAGGTGAAATCTGCAGGAGGAGGTCAGTCAGATTGCTAACTTGCACATCAATCTGGCATTAACCGGAGGAGAATGCAGAGTTCACTTTACTTCGACGATACGATCTTGCAATTGCGTTCCAGTTGTTCAACGATTAAACATCGGTTGGTCAGAACGAAGATCTGTGATTCTATTTCCGGTTGGGTCAGCAAGGTTCTTTGCAACGTGATATCATATTTTTAAATAAAAATTCGAAAAATAATCGTCTGTAAATTGCTATTTCTATGAAATATTTAATTATGCATCTCTATCTCGACAACCCCTAGTCTTAAAAACTAGAGACATAGATGGTATTACCCGCAGTGTAGCAGAGAATAAACCTATCCAAAATGGAGAAGAATCCATTAAAAACTGAGGATTTGTATACGCAACAGGCGGGCAAACAAAACTGTTTTCCATTTTAAATATGTAGATGTTGCATGGCTCATATAAATTTTCATTCGCAAGGAAAGTTTGGCAAAGATTTATTGAACTTTCTTATATGATAACTTACATTTTGCCCCAAGTGTTTGACCGAAAACTATAGAACACATTTTTTCAGGAATTCCTGGAATAAATATTTGCTTGGATGATATTTTAATTCCGGATCCTACTTCTTTAACTTATAATGAACGATTGAGCAAATTGTTAAAAAGACAGCCCGATTGTGATTTACATTTTAACGTAGTTAAAAAGGAATTTTTGGGAAATACAGTTAAATATTGTGGTTATGCAGTAAATAAATTGGGATTGCATCGAGCAAACAAGAACATTTCTGTGATTATGTGTGCATCAAACCAAGTAACACCACACACTTAAAAGTATTTTGAGGTTTTTAAAATTATTGCAGAAATTTTTTAACACAGTTGACTACTATTCTTCATCCATAAAATGAGTAATTGAAGATAAATGTGAAGTTTGATTGGAACAAAGTATGCGATAAAAATTTAGACAAAGTTAAACGTAGAACAGCTTCAAATAAAGTTTTGATAACGTATTGTTATTAAAACTTTATTTAAAGTTTGTTATTGCTCTCTAAAGAAACCACTAAAAGAAATCTAATGGAAATCATGACGATGCACTTTCTAGACATCCATTAAGATCTACGGAATTAAGAAATTATGATCTGGCGGATGTCTTTGGAATTACCAGTTACAAACCATGCCAATTACTGTTAGCGATTTAGCGAATGCTATTAAAATAGAACCTGATTTAAAATGTTTGTATTATCGCTTGCTTCAATGAAAAAGCGTGAAAGTTCTAAACGCAGCTGGAAAGGATGGTGAATTATGGACACAAAGCAATTCCAAAACAGGTGGAGATATTTCTTTAAAGTAATTACATCACGAACATTAGGGAGTTATTAAAATTAAGGCATTAGCACGACCGTATTTCCAATGCAGGGGATTGACAAATATATAAAAAATTTAGCAAAAAATTGCGTAGAATGTAATGATTAAGCTAACATATGTAAAGTAATTAGAATAGTCAACCCCTGGGAATGGGGTCAACGAAATCTCGGGAATGGATTCATGAAGCCTTTGATGGTCCATTCCTGGGATCAATGTTTCTGATTGTAGAAGGTGCACATGCAAACTGGCCAGAAATGTTTCCAATGACACGAATTATGAGTGATAAGACTATTGAAATAGGTCAATCATTGTTTTGTAGATATGGATTATTTAATACGTAAGTCTCTGTTAATGAATCCTCGCTTGTTTCCCATGAATTTCAAATATTTCAAAAACTAAATGGTATATATCATATTACAGCTTTTCCTATTCATCCTTGCTCAAATACACAAGCAGAAAGGCTTGTTCAACCCTTGAAATATGCCATGAGATTCCCTAAAATAGAATGTGGTAGCCTAACTACAAATTACATCCCTTTTTCACGCAGTACAGAAAATACCGCAGGCAGCGAATCACCAGTCTCCTTCTTGGTTGTTTCATAAATGGTGTATCCGTAGTCGTTTGAAATTAATTAGACCTGAATCAACTTCACGAGAAAAGTTGAAATTTTCAGTAAATTGAGATAATTAAGAATATTTTCAAGGTCAAAATATTAGATTATAGACTTAAAGAGGAGAAATGGATATTTAAAAAAAGTTCTTAGTAGAGAGGTTAAATTTAGCGCCAAAATTGCAATACGGAATGAAGTGCATAGGCTGCACTTTTATCAGATGAAAGAAATTGGGAAGTATAATATTTTATCACCACCCAATGTAGATCCTGATTTATTAACTGATCATGAGGTAGATCAAAATTTTCAGTACCCTGAGGTGGTTGAACAGTCTAGACGTCCAGGTTTGGAGGTTAAGGAACTAGAAGATAACAAGAAGATTTCGAAACGAGCACGACATGCGGTGGAACCACGTTGGAGTATCCAGTTATCAAACCGCCTGATAGGCTAGCATATACTTTTTCAAGGAAGTGGGGGGAGTTTTACGTAAGTATGCAAATCTACAGTGTAGAACTGACATGTGTTTGACATTTAATTAACAGCACGTAAATCGAAAGTGGCGCTTTTGGCAAATTATGAGTCCAAACATACGAGGAAAATCCTGATAAGTATGCAATTAACTTTTAAGAAATATCCAGTGAAATAAATCACCATTTGGGAATTTTCTGCGTCAAAATACAAAACTACTAGGAAAAGTATCACCTCTCGTAAACAGAATTAACTAGAACTACGAGGATGATGTTAATTTGCCACATTATGTTGCATATGAAAAGTGAACATATTTTATAATTATTAATATTTTTTCAATTTCATGTAATTTTTTTGGATAAATTTATTTGAATAACGTGCTGTATCTCGAGAATAGTTTGTGCTGGCGTTTTGAAATTAGTGTAATTGGTTTTGTAATAAAAAATTTATGTCTGAAAGGATTATTTGTTTAACAGTATTAAATGTCATGATTTTTTAGATGATTTGAATGATTTTTTTTCAAAAATTCATTCAAAGATTATACAATATTTCACAAACCGTTCATGAAAACCGTTCATTTTTTAATGGAAAACTAAGTCGTAAATGACTATTTATTTATGATTATTTTTTTCAAAATTTTATTCAAAAATTGGGAGTCTTTCGAACATTCGATTGTTTTTAAAATCCATAGTGTTCTACACCGATTATAATAATAGTACCAAGTAATTTTTGAAACGCTGTATTCGTTCGTGAGACATCGTATCCATAGTTTTACACACACACACACACGATTCAAATTCAGGGATGATTAAAACAAAGTCGCCCTTCCAAAATCCGAATTCAAATTTTCGTCACCAACACAATAATTTCCTTCTATATTATATAGCGCAAGTAAAAATATTTTTAGTCAAGAACGAATTACAAAGTGACAAGATAATTGACAAGATAAATGAGTCCACCATAAATACGGAAATACGTTTCTAAAAAACGTCACTTAAAACGTTAAACTCAAACGCTTCATCAAATACTATCCACTCTCCTTTCATTATGTAAATAAATATTATAAGAAATTTTAAAATTGTAAATTCATTAACTTGCACGAACAACCTTCAGTAACTTTTTAGAAGTCTTTCATCACTAAGTATGGATAAAGCTCTAAAAAGTATTTCTAGTTCATTTGCAACTGGCATCTTTTCGCTAAACACTTTGTTTCCCATTAACACGTGATTTATTTTAAATGGCTTCAAAGTTACTCCGTCAATTCACGAGGCCAATGAAGAATAATCGTTTTGTGCATTCTTCAGTATAGCATTCTAATTCTAATAATGGTTAAATATTGCTTTCTCGGTGTAATTTTTCTTCATTTCGTGAGACTGAAATGATTTTTTAAATGTCGGCATAATAGCATTCGATTTTAGCTAGTACTGAAGATTTTCTTAAGCAAAATTGTCCGGTATTGTGGTCTGGAATGTGTATTATTATTTCTGTACTAGCAAGCTATTAAAATACTAATTAGAGGTGAAAGTGCTTATACTACAATGTATCAACAATGAAAAGCTGAATAAAAATCTGAATTCCATAATTTACCTCATTATATATATATATATATATATATATATATACATATATATATATATATATATATATATATACATATATATATATATATATATATATATATATATATATATATATATATATATATATATATATATAGGTTAATTATGGAATGTATGTACGATTTCAGTAAAATACCTGTAAATTTTACTATTTATGATAAAAGAAAAAGTTTTAATATACCTATCAACGGTCTGATAAATTGGAATTTCAATCTTCACTTGAATATATTTAGGAATATATCCTTGGGGGGATTGGCTAGAATACAGAGAATTATCAACAATGAAGACATCCGTATTGATTTTGATAGGACATTTCTACAACAAGCATATCTACAGCAATACCCTATTCCTTTTATGCTACATTATATTGATAATTTCTATGGTAATAATAATGCATATTCTTCAAAGTTAAAATCAATTTTATATCAATTTGGTCGATGAAGGTTCGCATACTATGAATAACAGGACCGCAGAACGATAATACGCAGATATATATAGGTCATTGTAGTCTGAGGGACTAGTTTGCCATCCAGTAATGGACTTCATCTTATCAATGGACTTTCCTTTTTCAACGGTCTTGTGATGATTGTTATTGTCACTCCGGAGGTTGGCTTCAGCCAGGGCTGGCGTCCAGGAGTGCAATGCCGCGGCATTTATGACATGCATGTTGACAACTGGGGTTTAAGGTCACAATCCCTTACCGCCATTAAGTAAGCTTCTCGCTAAGCCTTCCTTCTTTTTTCAAATTTTAAATGCTTTTTATATTTATATCGTGTATAGTATTTGTAGCTTCTTTGCGCATAAATGCTATAACACTTCAATATATTTAATAACTTCCAATTTCCATCTTATATATATATATATATATATATATATATTGCTTATACGGGTAATTGCCCTGTCTCCTGCTCTGACTCACTGGACATGTCTGGGAGTGTTGCTGTGAACGTTCTTACTACCTCCTAGGTAGTATTTCGTACTAAATAATGTATTTTCCTTCACACATTTTATTTAAATATCAAAGATTAATAATGAACTTTAGATAAACCCTCTTTTTGTGATTTTTCATTTTTTGTCCTCGAATTACTTATTCTAATTTTTGAATTAATTATGATTGTAAATTATGCTAAAATACTACATGAATGTCATTCATTAGCCTGTGCACTACAATCTATAGACGTTCAGGTTTTCTAATAAAACACATCATAAATTCCTATTTTCACTATATATATTAACTAGAGCAATATTGACAAATTTTAAAAATTTTGCTTAATTTTAAATTTTGAAATACACGTTCCTTGCAAATTTAAAACAGCTGCATAATATAACTTTATAACAACAATATATCATTAATAATTCCAGTGGACTAAAAATACGAGAAATGTTAAATTAGCATTGTATTATTAAAGTAGTATTAACTTAATTTGAAACATGCAATGGAAACTTGAAACTGCAATTTATAGTTACTTACTTTTTACCAAGATATATTAACAATTCCTTATAATGTAGTAATAGTTTGCTCGTTACATTAAAAACCAATAAAAACCAATCATGCATAAGGCATTGATTATGAAACACTTTCCAACTGAAAAGCAATTTCATTTAGACACCTCTAAAATGCGATACATTCCGCGCTGATATATTTTAAATTATCACAGTAGTACAATAATTTATTATATTTGAAAACTATAAACGTCATCAAAAAAATTAATTTCTTTCAAATGACGTCATCGAAATATATATCATCTAACTCTCTATATAACAGCAATGAAAGTTTCATTCCTATCATTTCTATTCCTGACTCCAGGGATAAATAATTTTGCATTAAAAAAATCCAGCAATGCTTAATCATCCATTCTGCATCTATTAAATTTAGGCTTCCTTGTAGAAATAGTTAAAGTTTGATGTTCATTTAAACTCAAAAATATTGGAATTGCGTTGGCACAGAACATAGATGCACAGAAAATATGCAAAAATAAAGCAATTTTAGGACGGATGCAACAATAAATATAAATTTAAAAGAACTTTAAAAATCACGATTTTTACAGTAGGAAAAACAGATGGATGCCATACTTTGTTTTGAAGTTGGTCACGTGCTCTCTTATATAATATGGGTGCGATTATTATTTTAATTTTTATTTTAAAAACTATAAAATATATTTTGCTCAAATTTCTTTAAAAATTTTATAGGATAATTGGAATATTTTCTAAAATTTTTTAAACAATTTGTGAATTTTAATTATGCTTAAAAATATTTGAAATATTAAATCCCATATAATTGAATGTATTTTACTTTTTCAACCTGGGTTCAATCCAAAACTAATTGTGTGACATTATTCATTTACATTCACATATGTCCCACAGACCGTCTTAACAAAATACTAAAATTTCTTTTTGATAAATGAATTTTTTCGGCAGTTATCGTGCGAACGGACAGACAGACAGACAGAATGAACAATGTCATAAACACTTTTTAACTTTGTTATAAAGTGTTAAAAACGCACAATAAAACATTCTATGGAAATAGCACTATGAAACGATATATTTTTCGGAAATTTACTTGAAGAATATTATATCATGTTGCTTAGCAACTTAATTAAATAAAATGTGTTTATACATGTGTTTATACATGTGTATAATATATCTGTCCAAATATTAAAATGTTATGCATTTTTAATTTACCGCAAATTTTGAAAGATTTTCTGTGTTATATATTGATAAAATAATATTACAAAACTAGCAACATCATTAACATTATCCTACCATATTTGCAACAAAAGGAATAATTTATGACAGAAAATTAAGTACACTAAGCAAATGCAGGGAATGATAAAAGCTAACTTGATAAAATATACAATTTAAATATTGAATTATTTTTAATTTTAAATACTTAATAATTATTCAGAGAAGCATATATTTTCACATGTCTAGGTAGTTAACTTAACATGACAACAAAAGCTAGCCAAGGAATCTCGCCAAGTTTGCTAATGTTTCAATAGCAACAAAATTGTTTAGAATCCAGTTATCATTAATTGTGAACAAAGTTAGACAAGGAATAATATAATTTAATTTACTTAACATGACAACAAAAACTAGCCAAGGAAACTCACCAAGTTTGCTAATATTTCAATAGCAACAAAGTAAATTAGAATCCAATTATATTTAATTTTGAACAAAGTTAAACAAGGAATAATATAATTTAATTAACTTAACATGACAACAAAAACTAAACAAGAAAACTCGCCAAGTTTGCTAATGTTTCAATACCAACAAAATAATTTAGAATCCAGCTATCTTTAATTGTGAACAAAATTAGACAAGGAATAATATAGTTTAATTAACTTAACATGACAACAAAAACTAAACAAGAAAACTCGCCAAGTCTGCTAATGTTTCAATACCAACAAAATAATTTAGAATCCAGCTATCTTTAATTGTGAACAAAATTAGACAAGGAATAATATAGTTTAATTAACTTAACATGACAACAAAAACTAGCCAAGGAAATTCACCAAGTTTGCTAATGTTTCAACAGCAACAACATAATTTAGAATCCAGTTGTTGTAATTGTGAACAAAGTTAGACAAGGAATGATATAATTTAAATATTTTGAATGGCATATATTTTAAATAATTAATTTTTCTGACGATAAGCGAAGAATCAAAAAAATAGTCAGAACTGATTGAAGAATATCCACACTCTGCAATATGTTGCAGTTTCTTTTAATGAAAATTCGAAGGAACTGCAGTACAATGCAGAGTATCACAATAGTTATGTAGCAGTAAGTCAGATATATCACGTTGGAAGCATTTCATATACATAATTACGAATCAGCAATTTGATTACAAAATGAAATTGTGATGCAAGACTTTCAAGCTGTTAGTAGAGCTGAAATTATTAAAGATTATTGAATACTAGCCGCATTTGACGATCCGACCTGCAGATTTCTAAAAACGCTCTTAACCTAAAATATTTTTTTACAGTTAATATAACACATACTTACCAAGAATGCGAGCAAGTCACAGTAAACGATATGAGCGAAGAGCGCACGTGAAATCAAAGCAAGAGGTTCATAAATTAAATCACTTATTCTTCCACACGCATTCAAAAAATTCATTCAACAAAACTCAAAAGCTCAGTATTTAAAGTATTGAAATAGGATTCTATTTTTTCATTTCCTTCTAACTAACTAAGTAAATTTAATTTAATCTTAAATGATAACAATCACTTGTCTGATCTGTTTGTCATTAATTTGTTTACCTATTCCTAATGCAGGTCCACAATTTTTGACAGATTTTTATTCAATTTATCGAATTTATAATTTCAATTTATAGGCACTCAAATGCTGTCAAAATTTTTAAAAGCTCAAATCTCAAATTTAATCATTCCTTAGAAATAACATTGTTCCTTTTTCTGAAACTTCAGAAAATAATTATATCGAGTTGCTTAGCAACGGAATCGAAATGCATCTATTCTCCAATAATTGCTTATTAGTCAAATGTAATAATAAGATGTATACTATTAATACCATTTATAGAAGTTTATGAAAACTAAATTTCCACAACACTATCATACTGTGTAAATCTAGCGTCTTCCTTTTATTTCCCAGATAATTAAAAAAGATTTAAACCAATTTACATAAACAGCCTCAACTATTAAATATGTATTCTAAATTAAGCACTGAAGAACTTGCATAAAGCTTTTTACGTTCTTTTGTCCCTGGCACTCTCTTAGACAAACGATTTTGTTTCCATTATCTCCTGATTTATTTAAAATTACCCCCAAGTTGCTTTGTCAATTTGCAGGGACAATGAAGAGTAATTGCTTCGAGCATTTTTCGGTACTGTATTTTAATTCTTATAATGATTAAATATGACTTTTTCGATGCATTTTTCTTCATTTAGTGCGGTATTATAATAATGTATTTTTTTAATACTGCAGCGCTACATTGGTTTCCATTAGTGGTGACAATGACCGCAATAAAATTAAGTTTTATTCTAAGTCTAGTAAATAATGTTTTATTTCGTCTTAGAGGGTAGTTAAAAATATCAATCTTACCATTTTATTGAAACTAAAGGATATTGGGGCCAGATAATTTGGTAAAACAATGTAGAAATACTGCAATGTGATGTAAATAAAATTAATGTATAGTATCTATATATTTTCATTTATACATAGATATAGATGACTCCTAGAAAAGTACGTAAGCACCCCCAATAAATATTAAGCAAAGAGATCTTTGAGTGTTCACGTCAAGTCTACAAGTGCACACTTTAAGTCTATACATAGTAAAACGATTATGCATGATCGAACAAAAGTGATTACCGCGCCTCAAGGGGAGTATAAATAAACTCGGAAAAACAAAATCGACAACAAAACGGTATTGTCGAAAGAAGACAATTGCAAAGTTTCACAGCATTGTCTAATAGGCAGGAATTGACAATAAATTGTCACACAATATGGTTATGGGAGAATTACTTTCCTATTCAAATATGTTTAACAAGACTTACAAGCACAGGATTCTAACGAACTGCCTTTTGAAAATGTCATCCGTCAACAACAATGCACAATTTAAAAAAGAAAAATATAGCAATGGAATAGGATAATAAAAGAAACAAAGCGAAGGAAAAATTTTAAAGATACAAAAACAAAAGGATAAAGAATTTAAAAGGAAAAGGCAAAACAAGAAAAATGATAATGGAATAGAATAATAATAGAAGCAAAATGAAGAAAAAAAATTTAAAGATACAGAAAAACGAAGGATAAAAGAAGTTAAAAAGAAAACAAAACAAAGAAATTAGTAATGAAGTAGGATAATAAAAGAAACAAAATACAGGGGAAATTTTAAAGATACAAAAACTTTTAGAAAAAAAAGATATTTTCTACTTCCCTGGGGTGGTTATTTGAAAATCCGTCAAGTTCTGTTCGATGGTCGTTACTTTTTTTCGATGGTTGCTACTTTCTCTTTTTTTTTCTAACAATTCCGACCGTCTACTTATGTCTATGTATGTATTTGTGTATTGTTTTTCTGTATTTTTCCTGGTCGTTTCTTGTAACAGCTTTACACACTTTGGGTGTTCTGGGTTGTCTGGTTAATTAAAAAAAATGCACAATTGAATTCTAGCGATAATATTACAGCGTATTTCTACTAACATTGAAGGTGCCACTGTGTTACAATCGCTGATGCTACGACTTTTTTACAGGTATTTATTTACTTCCATATACGTGTTTCATGCGTTCTTGATACCGATTTATGCTATTTAGATATCCTCCACAGCTTTGCAATTGATATTTTCCTTCTATCTATCTTTTTTGCCGAGTTCGTATTCCTAACTTTAACATTCTCCTCTAGGAGAACTCCAATTAATTTTATTCAATTAAGCATTGCCACTTTACTATGAATCCGTGGTCTACAACCTATGATCCGCAGGTCGCATGAGGCCGGACGATTGATTTTGTGGGACCGACGGATAAAAAAGTTAGCAATTTTTCTTTTCTATTTACTAAAGAAAATTGCATATTTTAACTATATTTTTCGTTTTATAAAAGCATATAAACTCTATATCAAAAAAAAATCGACGCACCAAGAAGGAGTTGTTCGATTGTGATAAAAATCGGTGGATATGAAGAACAAACATAGAAAAAAAAACGATTGAAATTTCAGAACAATTTAATGATTTAGAGTTTGACCGTATACAAAAGGGAGGAAGTCAATAAGGCGTTGATCCACCTCTGGCCTGGATGCAAGATGTCACACGGCGTGGCATAGACTAATAAAGTTCACGGATGGTATCCAGCGGAATGTCTTGCCAAATTGTCTCCAACTGGCGGGCTAAATCGTCAACATTCCGGGATGGTTGCAATCGCCTTTCCATAACTTCCCAAATGTGCTCTACGGGAGAGAGATCAGGAGACCTAGCTGGCCAAGGAAGTGTTGGGCAAGCGTGAAGACAATTCATAGCAACACGTGCCGTGTGCGGCCGGGCATTATCTTGTTGAAAAGTAAGTTTGGGGTGTCGCAAAGGAACGGTAACACAACCGGTCGTAGAATATTGTATATGTACCGCTGTGCTCTCAGTGTGCCAGAAATGACTACCAAAGGGGTCCGGCTATCAAAGGAGATGGCACTCCAGACCATAACGTCCTGTTGTGGGTATGTGTGGCGTACGATAATAAGGACAGGATCCCCACTCTGCCCTGGACGCCTCCAGATACATCTGCGGTTGTCGTCAGGACACAGTTGGAAACGGGACTCGTCCCTAAAGACTCAAAATGTCTTTCATACGAAATTTCATTACCATCGGACAACTCCTTCTTGCGGCGGCGATTTATTTGTTATAGAGTGCATATTTAAAGCAGATTTATATGATGTTTTTAAAAAATTCGTATAATAGAAAGTTCCACTGTAGAATTTATAAAATGCTGGCACAAAATGCATAATGGGAATTCCCAAATTCTTGATATATCACACGGCTGTACGCAATGCATTAAGTGACTGCTTATCAACTTTTTTGTATTTTCTCTCCCCCTTCCTTTTCCATATCGATTTCAGTCGCGCGCCTTCCTTCTAAAAACACTGATAAAACAACCATAAAAAGCAATATAATAGGGACTTTCCAGGTAATCACATTAATTCGGCCCCCCCTTCAGATATTTCGCGCTAAAAAAATTACATGCCTTTCATTGTCAGGGACAAGAGCAAATTTACTAGGCAACCGTCTGATATCATAATCGGGCTAAAGTAGGGAAGCGCTTTAAATTTTTAAGGGAAACTGTACCATACCAACATCACATTTTGGTAAAATAATGTAAACTTCACACACATAACGTGCGAAAAATTTCTGAACTAATGAAACGCATTCAAAACTGCATTCAAATCCGTAGAATTCAAACACGATAATCAGCCACTGTCAGAAAGGAACAAGAGGCAGTTAAGGTTCAAATTATTACTTTCCTTATATACATAATGTATAAGGAAAGTATTGTGACGGGGTCGAAAATTCGAATTCGAGTTTTCGACGGGAGAGCACGTTTCAAGCATCCCTGATCACGAATCAAACATTTTTGAAGTGATGTCTGTGTGTGTGTATGTGTGTGTGTGTGTGTGTGTGTGTATGTGTGTGTGTGTGTATGTGTGTGTGTGTGTGTGTGTGTGAAAGTATGTGTGTGTGTGTGTCAGTGAGTCTGTGGAGACGATAACTGACGAACGAATGGACCGATTCAAACCAAATTTGGTACAAAAATCACAATCCGTAAACACTGGAAGCCTATTGTTTTTATACGTAATCGAATGTTCAGAACCCCCCTAAATTTTCGAATAAAATTTTGAAAAAATCGTCAAAAAATCAAAACCGCTAATAAAGTTACGCAAATAGATATTTCTTATGTAATTTTTCATTAGAAAACGATTGGCATAAATTTTAGAACGCTAACATGAACCATTCTCGAGATATTGTACATTTTTCAAAAAAATTATGAAAAAGTCACATAAAAAAAAAATTCCTATTGAGAAACATGTTCACTTTTCATATGTAATACCATGCGATAAATTGAGTGACATCATTCTCGTGGATCTAGCTTGTTCCATTCATGAAAAAATATACTTTGAATAATACTTTTGTATTTAAACGCCAATAGTCATTTATCTGCTGTAAGAATAACTTTTTTCTTAGTGCATAACGCTTGGCGAGATTTTGGCGACGAATTTGGCGGAATGTCGCCAACTTGGAGACTGTTTTGAAATGTTGCCAAATTAATGAAAATCTCGCCAAATGGATAAAAATGATGCTAAATCAATGAAAATGACGACTAATTGTCGAAAATTCAATATCTTGGAAAGAATATTAGTATCTACTATAAGAAAAACCTATTTTTTTACTGTAAAAGTAGTAAATTCATTGCATTATATAAGGAAAGTCATGTGTTGCCCACATCAGATTTTTTTTAATCTGGATTTAATCTGAATTTGATGTATTTGACTTCAAAGAATTTTTATAGAAGTCGTTCTTTCGATGTTCTTTGCATTTTATAATCCACACTACAATTAGTATTTCGCCTACTTTAACGTGTGAAGTTTAGTTCAAACTAAAAGAGTGTTAAATACGTGCTCATTTATATAGAGCGCCTAAAATTTTGTACAGAAAAGCTGTCAGCATTACCAATTCTGATAAATAACAATTAACACAGAGATTGTCAAAAGGTGGTAATGTAACGGATCGGTCCTTTTTCTCCTTCAGTCATTTACATATGCAAACACTCATTTTGGGCAAAAATAATTTTATTACCTAATATTAAAAAAATATGTCTTAAATTCAGTTATAACAGAAGAATGTTCAAAGTACCTATAAAATTAAAGATTTTACGACTTTACCAAGTTTTAGATTACCATTTGGCAAATCCCAACGCTTTAAGAATGAACTATAAGAATTGAGAAAGGTGGTGATATAATTTTTTATGGTCTAAATTCTTTACATCTTACGCAAAACATCTAATTTATGCCAAAACCGCATATATGTCATCGTCTTCATTTGAAATCTTATTTTAGGAATGGCATCGCGTTTCGTCGTAATGTTCGATTTCGTGGTTGACAAGTATATATTTTTAAGATACATAAAATGCTTTTGGGGTGACTCCCCACAAGGAGAAAACACTTCCCATTACGTGAAAGTAGGGTTAACAGACTTTTACGGGCGATCTATGGGATATTGGTGTCAGATTTAGCAGAATATCGCTAACTTGGCGAGTTTTGGCGAGTTTTCGAATCCACTTGAACTTTCAAGAAATATCGCCTAGTTTAAGCGATACCGCTCTTATTCTAGAAATTTCTATGGCGTATATATAAGGAAGTCATTGTTTAGTTGGAGGGAGTTGATGTGAAACTAGTCATATTGGAATGCGAGATACGGCAGAGTTTTTAGAATAGTATCTTATTTTGTGAATTTGTTCAGCGTTTAATTGACATTTTATTGCACCTGACAGTTATTTAGTAATATTGTAAGATAGTGATCGAACTATTCGCTGTATATTGTTCCAGTTTACGCTTATTGGTGCTCTTAAATAAAAGCGTTAGTTATTCAGAAATATAGACTCATTTGTATATCCTAAAATTATACCCACGATTTGAAATACTTTGTAATAACTTGGTGTCAGAAGTCGGATATCTGGAAAGTTGACAAGTGACTATGAAAGCCTGACAAGAAGCGGTGAAAAAGGAAATGAAACATTAGATTAAAAACGGACAAGATGCGATGAAAGAAGATAATATAGCCGTGAAAGAACGTATTAAAAAGGAAATGAAAGCGAGACAGCCATGTTGAAAGAATAAAGTGAATCCGTTCAAGCCGAGATGAAAGAAATGGTCAAAGCTATACAAAACAGGGTGGAAGCTGGACAATAAGAGAAGATAAGAGAAATGTTCATCAGAAATTCGACGACTTGAAGGAAACTGTTATGAAGCTTAAAAGAAATTAATGATAGTGAAGCGAAAATCGCAGATTACCAATCCATATTTTTACACTCTGATATCATGTAAAGTAAAATCAACTACGTATGAGTGACAGAGCATTTGAACGAATTCTCGGACGCAATTTGACCATATCGCAAAAGCTAACGAATGGTATGAAAAAACAATATCCTGCTAACTCGCTACTTCCCTCCAAGGTCACCTGCAACTAATGTTTTACAGAAGTTCCCGACAGAAAAGCGTCTGGACTTCGTAGTTCTGGCGAATGCTCTGAAATTCCCCTCTCCCCAATAGGGAGAACAATTTGAAAGATATTAGCAGAGTTCAATTGAAGTTTCGCTACTAAAAGTCTAGAGAGAGTCTACAGGAGCTGGCGTCAGATATTGAAATACTTTCGCATTATACAGGGTGATTATAATTAACGTTCCCGGTTTGAAAATGGTCTCAAATAAAAAGCTCTAGTCAGAATGATTTGAAATTTTGCGTGAACAGTCGTGTAGCAATGAAATTTTGTGTGGTGAAGAAAAAAATAGTAGTTCAAAAAGTCGCCACTAGGAGAATAATTGGCGCTTCACTACACTAGAATGCAATACAAAAGTAATAAACACTGACTTACTAATTGGCTAATGACGTAATAAATATTCAATATGCTGTTCTTCGCATTCTGAAGCAAGCTGAAAGCGCAAAATAGCGTGTTCAACAACAGATTTGAGTGTTTCTGTAGAGATGTTGTGAATCTGATGCGTGATGCTAGCTTTAAGTTCCGCTAAATTCGTAATGTGTCCATTAAACACCACTTTCTTCAGATGCCATCAAAGCCAAAAATCACGCGGATTGAGGTCAGGGGAACGTGCTGGCCATCTTACAGGAAAATGGCGGCTGATGATTCTGTCATCTCCAAAATGACTGTGATGTAGTCGCTTCACTGGTTTTGCAATATGGGCTGGAGCCCCATCCTGCATGAAAATAGCGTTATCGATACACTGACGCTCTTGCAGTGTGGGTATACTAACTGTGACTTTTTGAACTACTGTTTATTTCTTCACCACACAATATTCCATTGCTCCACGAGTGTTCATTCAAAATTTCAAATCATTCTGGCCAGTGCTTTTTATTTGAGACCATTTTCAAACCGAGAACTTTAATTATAATCACCCTGTACTTTAAATAATGTCTTATAAATGTTCTTGAAAATCTAACAATCCAAACTTTTATTGATGATAGGCAAGGCCCAAAAATTCACCACGCTGTTTTCATGGCCGAATGCAAAGATAAAAGAGCTGCACTAACTCTTGCCAGCATATTTAAAGCATTTCGACAGACATCTGGCTGACTTCGTCAATTCGTCGTACTTGACGCTGATGAATGATATCGCTTTTGAATCTCATATGCTGCACATTATGAAGGAAACATAGAACACATGATTCAGGGACAAAATAACCACAAATTCAAAGCGCTCACCTGACTTGCTTGCGAAAGGAATTGTGGCTAAACAGGCAATTTTACTAACTGATGATTTCATTTCGTCTAGGCAATAATTCTGCTATATCAAGTCTAAATTATTATTTTATTTTATTTATGGCCTAAAGGGTTGGTCACTGGTCAGTTTTATAGGGTGTCCTTTGGACAGTCATTTGTGAAGTCTAAAATAATAGATAACATTCATTGCCTCACAGAGCAATAGATTTATAAAAATATAAAATGAAATATTTATGCGCACTGATAGCATATACCGGTAATAGTTTATTGATATATTTTACATAATAAATATTTCTCTTCAATCAGTACTGATTAGCATAGCAATATCTTTTAGAAATTCAAGAACGCAGTTAGTAAAAATAAATAGGACTCAAAGTGTAAAACTTATATCAATGTAATTAAGCAAAGTGATACTCGGACTCAAAAAGTAAAAATATAAACACAATAATTAAGCATAAATAAAAAAGCTGTGGGAACGGAAATAAAATAAAGCTTAAGTTAAACTTTTAAATATTAAATTCATTAAGATGTGACATGGCCGTTAATTCTCGTATTAGTAGATTTAGTATTGAAATAGTACTTTGCTAGTTGTGCCGCTATAAACCCTCCAATTATTTTACCTTTCGTGTGAGTCCTGTAAAGAAATAATTAATTAATAAAATGCTAAATTGATCACACCATTTAAACTTAAACACTAAAACATTTATTAACAACATCAAATCTAAATTATTTAATTACACCAATTATTCATATTATTAATTATATGCTCAACAACAATTATTCTCATTAATTATTGCGGCGGAGGGGACATATGCGACCAGAATTATTAAAATTATTATCATATGTCTATGACCTGTGACTGTTAATGAGCACATACCTTCCAATTCGTCTTGGGCTTTGATCATACGTCAAATGCTTGCATCAGTTATATGCACCGCCGTAACTCTTTGGTGTGCGGCTCCTTCTCGTACATCTGATTTCACTCACACATTATATAGATCTAGCCAGTATTTTTGGAACATTTGCACAATTCTTTAAGTCATGTCTTCCTAATTTCTTTTCTTGTCTGCTCTTAAGTCAAAATCCCTTCATTATTTCTACTGGTATGTTCTTAAGTCAAAATTCCATTATTGACTTTTCTAGTCTGCTCTTAAGTCAAAATCTCCATCGTTTCTGCTCTCGTTCTCGGGTCCTCCTCCTTTTCTTCCATTTGGCGCTTATTGGTTACTCCTTTACCCAATGGCACCATTCCACATCTCGTAAGGCCCAGCTCAGCCCCTCTGGTATGGCACCCCTAAATTTATGGTCTTCTGACCTTCAGGTTCACGGATTGATAAAAATCGGTGCCAGCCAGACAACAAGCTTTGCCCGCCGTTTGGCCACCATAAATTTATACATAAAAGTGTCTCATCAAATGTGAGATCTATTTCTGGTCTCACAAAAGCTGTTTCGAGAATACCTTAGATTGAGTTTATTTTTTCTATTGTTGTTTAGGATATACAATTTTTTGCATATGCTGCCCACTAACCTCTAACTGACTCAAATGTAGGGTCAAAAAAGGTTGAAAACCACTGCTGGAGCTATATCCAACGTGCACACTAATAGACCTACTTTTTTTTTTCAAAAATTTTGAGGTGCTTCTGGACTTTCATATACATTCTGCATATTTATTTTTAATGTATATATATGTTTGTACATAGTCGACGTGGTGGTCGAGTGGCCAAGGCGAGCGTTTCTACAGAAATCGCTCGACCGCAGCATTGTGGGTTCGAGTTCCACATAAAGGCATGGATGTTTGTGTTGTAGGCTCAGTGTGTTCCGCCTCCCTCTGGTGCGTCTGGGGATACGTCCTAGGACGGCTAAATGGTTCACGTTCTGGCCGCTGACAAAAGGCGAATGATAAAGGTCAAGTGCCTGGCCATTTGAAAAAATATATATATTTGTACACATGGGCAATACTTGCTGGATAGATATAGCTTGTGGCGCCATTCTATATAATCCCCAAGCCATCTTAAATATTTATGACGCATATATTTTGTTTTAAAATTGTGTAATTTAAATTTAAACTGTTGAGTTCAAATTGTTCAGTTTTTTGCCATAAATAATACAGACCGATACTAACTTACTTAAATAAATTCCATTTGTTTTCAATATCAATTTTATTCGTTAATCCAGATGTGATGGGTGGCCCAGGATTCGTATCGCCATGACATATCGTTTCCTGTATACCTTCGGCTGGGGCGGATATTTATTTTCGATTAACCGGGATGGCATTGCTTCGTGTATGCCCAGTCGTAGTTCAATGTGTGTGAAGAATCTGGGCCAAAACACTCAGGACACACGGTGAGTCAAATTACAAACTAGGTGAAAAGCAGACCGAATCACAACTGTGTTTTCAATTTTCAATGTTTAATGTTCTTCAATGTTCAATTTTCTTCAATGTTCAATGTGTTTTAATGTTCAATGCTTTGTTTGGGTTCACGACATAGTACAGACGGAATACTATCATAGAAGACAAACTTTATAAACAATTTTATTGGCTTTTAATACAGTTGTAACAAAAGATAAATATTACACAATAGTAACGTCAATAAATTTATTTTATTTTAACTTAAAGTTATTATGTAAATCAATTCTCCATTCATAAAACACGAAATCAACTTTTGCCTGAATTTTGCGATATATGTTAATTGAAAACTATATTAGGTCAGAAGATGAAAAATTGCACACATATGTACACATTTGCACACAGATGTACAGAATCACAATTTCAATAATTAAAACTAACTGTAACAGGGTGAAACGCCCATTTTATTAACCGCGCATGCTCACTACGCTTCGTACCAATAGCAAGTAAACAACAGCTTTTAAACAACTAATCAAAGAGTGTGCAGTTGCATGTAATGTGATTTAATCGTGTTCTTGTATATTAAATGCGTTTTTCGATTTAAATGTATTACTTTGAGTTCATTGTTTTCCTGTAATCTAACTTATTTGATTTAATATTCAAATTCTAAAAACGTATTTGCTCTTTTGAATTAAGATTTTCAAATACTGAAATTAATTTTTTATATTTCTGATTCCATAATTATTCATTAAATTAACTTTAGATTTAAAATCTTTCAATGCTTCATATGCGCTAGTCCATTTAAAATCCGGCTGTATGCTAGTTTTAATATACACAGTATAAATTTACACAATAGTATTGTACATCATACATTTATAGTATAACTAGAGAAAATACTTGGAGTTTTCAAATAAACACACATCAATGAAATAGAAAACTTTTAATTTTAGTCCCACACCTTTCTTACTGTATCCGATGCATATTATTTTGTATGCATTTTTAAAGGCTTATTTAGTTATCTTAAACAACATGAATCGATTTTACAGCAAATTAATGTGATTAAAAGTGGTTAAAATGCATATAAAATGGTTTATTTTAAATATGCTCTTAGTACAAAAAAGATGTTTCATACATTTTTCCACCACACCATTAAATAACTAAGTACATAGAGTAAAATGCCACAGCAATAGTTTTCTCGTGCCAATGTACTCCGAGAATATGGGTACCGTATCTACCGTCTAGATACCCAGCATTTAATTTTTTTAGAGGGAAAAAGAACCAATAGACAAGATATATATATATATATATATATATATATATATATATATATATATAACTATTATAAACGATTTGAAAAAAGGAAGGGGGGAAAAACCAAATGAATTGCATAAAAATGGCTGAGAGGGATAGCGACCTCTCATTCCCGTTTTAAGTACTTTTACGTCTAGACAACGCCCACGGATACCAATGCAATTCAATGACAGATCCCCGTAGCATGTGCAAAAATGAAAGCTCCAGAATGCAGAAATGGAGGCTTCAGAATGTAGACAGAATGTAGACAGAAATTGAACGACAAATACTCACTGCCAACGATACTACCGACTAAACCGTAACGCCCGTTTCGCCACATGAAGTATGTTCCCATACGCATGCGTACCTCGATAATTCAAATATGATGTCATATTCTCAAGTCATTACTGAATGAATAATCCTCTTCTTTAAAGAAAGAATTGTAAATATCTTTAAGGAAATTCCGTGGGTAATGATTTTTAAGTGCTTCCTGTAAAATGAGTTTGTTACAATTGAGACAATCCATTTTGAAAGTATTATTATTACGATTTCTTCTCAGATGTCCTGTTATGATGTTACGGAAAATATTCCTAGTCAAATTCGACTTCCATCCAATTATTTGGTTAATCTTCATATCATAATTATTACGTTTATTGTACATAACTGTATGAATTTCATTTTTATGCTTGTATCTTATGGTTATGTCAAGGAAATTTACTTCGTTTTTGACACTATTAGGGTTCTTAATAAGATCCAATTCCGGAGGATAAAAGTCAAATTCAATTTCAGGAGTATTTGAGTAATGACCAAAAATCACATCGTCCACATATCTGTAATATGGCATCTCATATAATACATGATTATTCCTTTCAAAATATGTTAAATATATGTCAGCCAGGACTGATGAACAGCCCCCGCCCATAGGAATACCCTTAATTTGTTGATAAAATACTCCTCCGCTACATAAAATGTTCTCGAACAATACGAGCTGAATTAAATCCATATACCTTCGCAAAGTGATTACTTTTTTAAGATTATATTCTGTATGCACCAGTAAAAGTATTGCATATAATTTTTTAAGATCAATGTTGTTGAAAAGGTCCCGGAAGTCATAGCTGGTGAACTGTATATCTTTATTGCAATATTTCAATCGTTTAATGACTTCAGTTAACAATCGTTTAATGACACCCTAGGGATGTCCCTACGGAAGAAAGTTATACAATTATAACCAATTAAGTAAAAATATATCTATGATGAATAGGAAAGTATGTAAATGTCATCTTAGTAATTTACGTGACAAACACCATAATCATATAATTACAGGTAATCTTGAAGTGATTGATGACTTGCCTTTAAGAAAACTTTTTGAAAAAGGTACAAAATTCCGCAGACAGGAATTTGACCACGTGAAAGAAGATTTTAATCTAGATTTGGATTCTTTCACATACAAATTAGCTGTTAAATATGGATTACCCATCAAAGCTTTTGAAGAATGGAAATACAATATCCTAAACTGTTTTGTCAACCAATATCATAGCAAACTCAATAATCAACGGAATTCAATCATCCCCACTTCTATCAGGGAAGTGCAAGAACGTTATGTGATCACATATACTGATAAAGTGGTATCTAATTACGCATTTACCTGCAAACCTTTTTACATAGAAACCTTACAGAAATCTTACTTGGAACCCACAATGTACAAACCTTTACCATATAATTTAGCTGTGATGACAAATAAGATCAAGGCTCAATATAAAAGAATCGGCATCAATTTAAAAACTGTGTCCTTTCCTTATTTAGTACTCATTCCAAAACTGCATAAAACACCCGTGAAATTTCGTACGGTAACAGTAGGATGTAATACATATATTACATTGGCTAACAAAAAACTTATGAATATACTTAAACCTGCATATAAAGCTTTATTAGTACAAAATCCAATAATCATAAAAAACAGCTCTGAAGTCATTAAACGATTGAAATATTGCAATAAAGATATACAGTTCACCAGCTATGACTTCCGGGACCTTTTCAACAACATTGATCTTAAAAAATTACATGCAATACTTTTACTGGTGCATACAGAATATAATCTTAAAAAAGTAACCACTTTGCGAAGGTATATGGATTTAATTCAGCTCGTATTGTTCGAGAACATTTTATGTAGCGGAGGAGTATTTTATCAACAAATTAAGGGTATTCCTATGGGCGGGGGCTGTTCATCAGCCCTGGCTGACATATATTTAACATATTTTGAAAGGAATAATCATGTATTATATGAGATGCCATATTACAGATATGTGGACGATGTGATTTTTGGTCATTACTCAAATACTCCTGAAATTGAATTTGACTTTTATCCTCCGGAATTGGATCTTATTAAGAACCCTAATAGTGTCAAAAACGAAGTAAATTTCCTTGACATAACCATAAGATACAAGCATAAAAATGAAATTCATACAGTTATGTACAATAAACGTAATAATTATGATATGAAGATTAACCAAATAATTGGATGGAAGTCGAATTTGACTAGGAATATTTTCCGTAACATCATAACAGGACATCTGAGAAGAAATCGTAATAATAATACTTTCAAAAAGGATTGTCTCAATTGTAACAAACTCATTTTACAGGAAGCACTTAAAAATCATTACCCACGGAATTTCCTTAAAGATATTTACAATTCTTTCTTTAAAGAAGAGGATTATTCATTCAGTAATGACTTGAGAATATGACATCATATTTGAATTATCGAGGTACGCATGCGTATGGGAACATACTTCATGTGGCGAAACGGGCGTTACGGTTTAGTCGGTAGTATCGTTGGCAGTGAGTATTTGTCGTTCAATTTCTGTCTACATTCTGTCTACATTCTGAAGCCTCCATTTCTGCATTCTGGAGCTTTCATTTTTGCACATGCTACGGGGATCTGTCATTGAATTGCATTGGTATCCGTGGGCGTTGTCTAGACGTAAAAGTACTTAAAACGGGAATGAGAGGTCGCTATCCCTCTCAGCCATTTTTATGCAATTCATCAGGTTTTCACCCCCTTCCTTTTTTCAAATCGTTTATAATAGTTATATCCTGCATCAGTATATAGAGCTGCATTGCGCCTTTTTCTGAGTGGTATAATAATACATTTGTTCGTATCCTTCATTTTTTGTATGATTCTATATATATATATATATATATATATATATATATATATATATATATATATAATATGCACTTAATTGAGTGATGAGTGATGTATCAAAATGATCGAGCAGATTCTTGGATATAATGTTAATATATGCGTCTCAGTTTCAAGACCAAAATAAAAACCAAAAACTTTAAATAATCGCATTAACGGTGACAGTGCAAAGGAATAATAAAAAAAATCCCAAAACCACTTTGCTTTATTATAGGACACTCAACTCTAACTAGAATTATTGTTGTGGTCGTATTCGATCCATCTCAGTTTTCAGATAAACAAAAAAAATTAATATTTCAAAAACTTGCATTAGCGGCGACGATACAAAGAAACAATTAAAATATTCAAAACCACATTCCAAAATGAATGAGCTCTTCTACTGGACCCAGAATCTATGTTTTGATCTCATTCGATCCATCTTAACTTCCAGATGAACAAAAAATCAAAAACTTCAAAAACTATAATTAAGAGTGATGATCAAAATTGATTTTCAAAAAGCATACACCACTTTACCTCTCAAAAGCAATAAATGAAAAAGTTGATATCTTTTCGCTGCCAACCATTAAATACTTGTGTTCTAAATATGATGACAATTAGTTATTTTGAGAACCTTATATATATATATATATTTATTATATTTATATATATACATTTAAAATCTCGTTGATCATTTATATATATATATATATATATATATATATATATATAATAATAGAAGTTTTAAAATCCAATGAACGAAAAGTAAGAAGATGCAACACGATAAACCCACCTTTTTAAAAACACCCACAGAATAAAATATAATACAGCAAATCATCAATCAAATGGATAAAAAATACAAAACACAAGCTATCAAGTTACAGAAAATCAACCAAATCAAAAGGTATGGAAACAAAAAAAGAAAAACTTAAACTAAATTCAACTATCTAACTGGCTTACAAAACAAAAGTAAAAATTAACTAATCCTCAAGCAAATGGGAAAAAAATAAGAAAATAAATAACATAAATATCGAATCAACAAGTCAATGAAAAATATATAATACAAAGGTATGGAATCGAAATAAGTATAACAAACGAAATCAAGCACAAACGCCTTACATGTGGACGAGGCTCTAAGCCTAAATCATGAATTGTTAACCTCTACAAAAATCTAATCATGTCCAAGTTTTTTTTAGAAGCAAACACAAAAATGTATGTTTCTGAAGAAATAGATTGATTAAATCTATAAACTATTTCTACTTGGACGACATACATAAAGAAGGATTAAAAAAGAAAAAATGAATACCTGGAAAAAGCACAGCGTATGTACAATCGATTCAATACAGGGAACACTGATAGAAGAGACCAGTGTTGCCATTCGTAAAGAAAAAATAAAAAAACATTTACTGTTGCCATTCATAAGAATTGAAAAACTGTGAAGCGAAATGTTAAGAAAAAGTATTAATATACAAAAAGAGCTACTAAAAAGAGGGGCAAATAATAGTAATGCTGAAGTGGGAAGTGAATGAAAAAAAAAAAAAAAAAAAAACAAGAGAATGGAGATGTCTGGCTAATATAAGATACTATGAATAGCATTATATGATACTATGAAAAGAATTATAAAAATCCAGCTATTTTAAATTCTTTTTAACAATACTATTTACTAAATAAGAGGGATATTTATATAAATTACTAGTAATATTGAGATTATTGATATGCATAGCATGAAATTTTTTATCAGATAATCTATAAATTCTAAAAAGCTGATTGAGTATAATATTTCTAAACAATTGAATCGAGTTACAGGAATTAAAAGGTAAGATTTTATTAATATTAAAATTATAAAAGTCTTTTTATCATATAAATTTGTAACAATTCTATTAGAAGGATCAATAAAAAGATTTAAATCCAAAAAATTAACATTTTTACTAATAGTAGCTTCATTAGGAACTAATTCCAAATTGTAGATATGTTGATGATCTGATTTGCTTAGTACATACAGAAAATTATCTCATAGATATAGATTACTATCCAGACAATTTGGAATTAATTCCGAATGAAGCTACTATTAGTAAAAATGTTAATTTTTTGGATTTAAATCTTTTTATTGATCCTTCTAATAGAATTGTTACAAATTTATATGATAAAAAAGACTTTTATAATTTTAATATTAATAAAATCTTACCTTTTAATTCCTGTAACACGATTCAATTGTTTAGAAATATTATACTCAATCAGCTTTTTAGAATTTATAGATTATCTGATAAAAAATTTCATGCTATGCATATCAATAATCTCAAAATTACTAGTAATTTATATAAATATCCCTCTTATTTAGTAAATAGTATTGTTAAAAAATTTAAAATAGCTGGATTTTTATAATTCTTTTCATAGTATCATATAATTCTATTCATAGTATCTTATATTAGCCAGACATCTCCATTCTCTTGTTTTTTTTTTGTTTTGTTTTTTCCCATTCACTTCCCACTTCAGCATTACTATTATTTGCCCCTCTTTTTAGTAGCTCTTTTTGTATATTAATTCTTTTTCTTAACATTTCGCTTCACAGTTTTTCAATTCTTATGAATGGCAACAGTAAATGGTTTTTTATTTTTTCTTTACGAATGGCAACACTGGTCTCTTCTATCAGTGTTCCCTGTATTGAATCGATTATACATACGCTGTGCTTTTTCCAGGTATTCATTTTTCCTTTTTTATTCCTTCTTTATGTATGTCGTCCAAGTAGACATAGTTTATAGATTTAATCTATCTATTTCTTCAGAAACATACATTTTTGTGTTTGCTTCTACAAAAAACTTGGACATGATTAGATTTTTGTAGAGGTTAACAATTCATGATTTAGGTTTAGAGCCTCGTCCACGTGTAAGGCGTTTGTGCTTGATTTCGTTTGTTATACTTATTTCGATTCCATACCTTTGTATTATATATTTTTCATTGACTTGTTGATTCGATATTTATTTTATTTATTTTTTTATTTTTTTTCCATTTGCTTGAGGATTAGTTGATTTTTACTTTTGTTTTGTAAGCCAGTTAAATAGTTGAATTTAGTTTAAGTTTTTCTTTTTTTGTTTCCATACCTTTTAATTTGGTTGATTTTCTGTAACTTGATAGCTTGTGTTTTGTACTTTTTATCCACTTGATTGATGATTTGCTGTATTATATTTTATTCTGTGGGTGTTTTTAAAAAGTTGGGTTTATCGTGTTACATCTTCTTACTTTTCGTTCATTGGATTTTCAAACTTCTATTATTATTGAAATCATTTTATTTATGAGCTGCATTTGCGCAATAAATTAAATGTATTTTGCATTTTCAATCCATTTACTTAATAACTTTAAATTTTTTATTTACTAATATTTGCATAGTATCCTTCATATTTTAGTAAGCTATAGTATCTATATATATACATATAAAATCTCTTTGATCATTTATATATATATATATATATATATATATATATATATATATATATATATCAAAGGGTTTATATATAATATGTTTTACAAAATATAAGTATATTAAAAAACAGTAGATTTAATATTATTTATATGAGCTATTGCAGCCTACTTATTGCGTATTTGTTGCATATAAATAAGATGAAGTTAATAAGTTAAATATATGAATTGAAGTAGATAAAATTGAAGAAGTAAAATAAAGCATCCATTACAAACCAACCAAATTTTCACAAATGACAATTTCAACAACTAAACACAAGACGTATATAATTCTAAATTCTCAAAGATAAAAATCAACTATCACAGATTTCCATGGCTGAAAATAAATGTGATTGCAGTTAGTAACTACTGAGGACGAAATTCAGAACTAGGGACTACAGATACAAATAATTTTTACATTAATCTACTAGCATTATTCCCGATGGAGCTGGTATAAAATAGAACTTAACCACGCTCCTGATTTATAATCATAGCATTAAAAGATCGTGTTTTATTCTTCTTCCTCAGAGAAATGTAATTGTCATCAATTTCAAGAAGATCTTAACGACTTCCCTACAGAAGCATATTTGGGAAGTCGGACAACATTAATCGTCGTATTTCCTATTGAATGTAATTTATTACATTCAATAGAAAATTCGAATTCGGCCAACCAATGACTATAACCATTAGTTTATATAAAAAAATCTGATGTGGGCACCACTTGACTTTCCTTATATATTGTAATGAATTTACTACTTTTACAGTAAAAAAATAGGTTTTTCCTTTAGTAGATACTAATATTCTTTCCAAGATATTGAATTTTCGACAATTAGTCGTCCATTTCATTGATTTAGCGTCATTTTCATCCATTTGGCGAGATTTTCGTTAATTTGGCAACATTTTAAAAAGTCGCCAAGGTGGCGACATTCCGCCAAATTCGTCGCAAAAATCTCGCCAAGCGTTATGGACAAAGAAATAACTTATTCTTACAGCAGACAAATGACTATTAGCGTTCAAATACAAACGTATTACTCAAAGTACCTTTTTTCATGAATGGAACGACCTAGATCCACGAGAACGATGTCACCCAATTTATCGTATGGTATTACATATGAAAAGTGAACATGTTTCTCAATAGGAAATATTTTTTTTTTATTTTATATGACTTTTTATACTTTTTTTTTAAATGTGCAATATCTCGAGAACGGTTCATGTTAGCGTTCTAAAATTTATGCCAATCGTTTTCTAATGAAAAATTACATAAGAAATTTCTATTTGCGTAACTTTATTAGTGGGTTTGATTTTTTGACGATTTTTTCAAAATTTCATTCGAAAATTTAGAGGGGTTTTGAACATTCGATTGCATATAAAAACAATAGGCTTCCAGTGTTTACGAATTGTGATTTTTGTACCAAATTTTGTTCGAATCGGTCCATTCGTTCGTCAGTTATCGTCTCCACAGACTCACTGACACACACACACACGCACACAGACATCACTTCAAAAATGTTTGATTCGTGATCAGGGAAGCTTGAAACGTGCTCTTTCGTCGAAAACTTGAATTCGAATTTTCGACCCCGTCACAATACTTTCCTTACACATTATGTATATAAGGAAAGTAAAAATTATTATTTAATTTGAGAAAACATATAAATGTGATGATGCTAGAATGGGGAAATATTTTTCCGTGGGGAAATTGAATGACTGTAATATTTTTATTTGTGGTTCAGTGAAAACAGTAGCACTGACCACATACCTTAAGCAAGTTCATTACCTGTTAAATCAGATATCTTATAATCCATATTTCTAGCTAATTAGTCACTCCCAATAACATGTAGAAAAAATAAAAATAATATAATTTTGCTCTATATATTAATTTTTGATATACTAATATTTAAATAAGAATTAAATTGAAATACTAAACAATGAGATAGCCATTCTTAAACATAATGTTGACAGTTATATTAATATAAATTATTATAAATACAATAAAGTCCCCCGAAAATTACCATACCAAACGACGTGAACTAAGAGCGAATCATGACCAATAGAAAATGCACAAATGACTGCATATGTAACAATCTGCGCCAATGAATTTATAAGAGCGAGAGGGATAAGTCCTGTACCAAAGCGCCCCAGAGATACGCTAATCACACTTAGATATATGATTAAAAAATGTCAGATTTGTGGATATGTCCTACGACTGATCTAAGGCATAGGCATGACTCCGACCATGATTTTGACGTGAATATGGCCTCTGGGTATTAAAAAGACGAAATTTGTTTTCTGTGATGACTGAGGCGAAAATATGCTGTCTGCAATATATAGACATAAGACATATAAAAGTATGAAGAAAGGCGATAATCAAAACTCTAGTTGTAAAGGTTTTAACCTTCTGGGGTATTAAAATCTTAAACCCAAAGTGTCTTAACTCTAATTTCATCCTAAAAACAAACACTCAAAATCCAATCAGCCAAGGAAAGGTACGCAAAGACTACGATTAAAAATCGAAACTGCTTTATTTATCTGAACGAAATCTATACAGCTTCTTGCTGTTGGACAGAGACTTTATGTACAATTAAAAATTCATCTATTGAACTGGCCCGTAAAGACAGTAAAACTTATAACCATACCGAGCGTGGCAATATATTATAAAAACGTTTTCTCCTTAAAATATTTAAAATATTACCTTAAAGCATTCCAAATATGCAGGATTACTACTCCACTTCCAATCACATTCCTGGAAACCGAAGGATAAGATCCTTCGATGCATAATATCACTTCCCTACACCGCAAACATCCACTGTCTAACATTTGCAAAGTTTTACCCAAACGTTTTATCCTGTCTTAACCACAGAGTAGCGAAAATTGGTCGGCCGGCCCTTGATTAGTATTTTAACCTAAACCCAAAATAAAAGTTTGTTGTGGCCAAATAGCTTATAGTTTAAAACATAAAGTAAAGGAAGTGATAACCAAAGTTTATCGAGACTTTATAAACTTCACTATGAAAAGGACGTATTAGTAACTTATTTTAATATTATATCTATGAAGAATTCATCTCCACATAAATGCTCCCCACATAAATTCATCCCCCCACATAAAAATTTAGATAATTAATAAAGAACAAGTCCAGGGAGATTCTGAAAATATATTTAAACATAACTAAATATAATTTTTCTCTCAGTCAGCAGCCACCACTTTAAATATTTTATAAAAAATTACATTTAAGAAAGAAAAGTGTTTCCAACGTTCTAAGTAAAATGCCTGCTTTAAAACAGTTCAGTTCAAAGATTTACATTTATTAATTTCCATAAACAATTACCTGTAACTTGGTATTCTTTAAACACTAAGTGGAGATGAAGCTTCAAAAGCTCTTTCTATGTTCTTTCTGCAACAGGCATTTTCATCGCTTAATGCCACCCAATTTTCCCATTAACTACTTATGTATTTAAAATGCTTCTGAAGTACTTGAACAATTGTAGACACTTGAACTTTTTAAATAATTTTACAGATTTTCTCCAAGATGTCTGCAAATTCCTTTAGAATTCTAATAACACTTGGGCTTTATAATTAATTGAATAGTTTTTCTACATAATATGTGCAGATAGATCTCTGGAGCATTCTGAAGGCACTAATACTTTAGAAATATAAAGATTTTCTGCTGAAAACACATGGAGAATTTCCTTTGCTGGAAACACATGCCCGACAGCGTAGACCAATAATCGTGGGGATCACTCTGTAGATCAAATCGTGACTCATCCGTGAAGAGCACAGTACCCCATTACTGTGGAGTCCAGTTGAGGTGATCTCGAGCCCAGTATAAGCGGACCCCTCTGCGAGAGGGAGTCTGTAAAACGTCCGTCTTACATACAGCTGACCTGTATGTAGTCGTCTGCAAACAGTTTGTCGAGATTTCACTCTTCTTGCCAATACTGCAAGGTCGAAAGCAAGCTAATGTGAAGTGACTAGACCTGTAGCGCCATGACTGCAGATACAGAAAGCGTTCATCCTGAGCGGTTGTGACCATTGAATGACCATTTACTTTGCGACACTGTTCCTGCACTTTGATACCAGTTCTACAAGCGGCAAATGAGGGAACGATTGACATTTACGGCTAGAGCTACTCCCGGCTGTCGCTGGCTTATTCGAGTTACCCTATTACCTCCTATCGCCTGGCGTTACCCAGATGATGTCGTCTACTCCTTTTTCAAAATTTGGTTATATCGATTTTCCTTCTGGAATCAGTAAAACGGAGATACAGACTCTGCACAAAACAGCCGATTTTATTAACTAATGCGTGTCCTTGTTAAGAAATGCTGGTATGCAAAATGGTTTCTGCTGGCTACTTTCCGTGTGCGTGAGCCTGTCATGAATGCTAATTTTGTGGCTACACTTTTATTATTTCGCCGAATATGCTAATTTTCCGTTTGTTGACTAACTTTTGGGCATGAATGTATTAGAAATTGATAAATACTTTATACTAAATGTTTGAAATCTTACATTTGACACTTTTGTAATTTGTAGGTGATTATTATAACGGAAGAACGGAACATAAACACCTTTGAAAATGAAGTAAAATATCCAAAGTTTAAGAAATTGCGATTTTTTCCGAAGGACAAATAAACCTAATCTAAGTTGGTTTAAATCAAAGAGAGACAAAAATAAGCACAGGGGTCTACACACATGGAGACTCAGACGATTTTCCTAACAAAGAAGTGTGAGATAAACAACTTTGTAAATGAAGGCACATTTCCAAAGTTTAACAAATTACGGATTTTTCCAAATAAAAAATAAACCTAATCTAAGTAAGCTGAAACTAATCTAAGTTGAGAGAGAGAAAAAATAAGCACAAAAGACTACAAACACGGAGACTCAAATAAATCTACCAACATTATAAAGGAAATAATTTAAAAGAAATAGAAAGCAACAATGCCTCGCTGATTTAGACAGTCCAAGTCTTAATAGGTCATGATTTTTTTTCCTTCCCGGCGAAACGTAATTGTCATCCATTTCAAGGACAACTTAAAGCCGTCTCAACACCTAAACGACATTCAGTGAAGAGAAGGAAAGTCTCCAGGGAGAAAGAAAGAAATAGTTTATCAGTAAGGGAAGGAGGTAAAATGGTCAAGAATCTCCAGCAAAAGATTTTACGAGGTTATTAGTTGAAAATTATGTGAGCATATTTTCGTCTTGAGTCATCGCATTACCTTATAAATTTTGATACCGTACAAAGAAATAATGGTGTCTATGTGCGTAAATTTTGACTTAGGCTATGTTTACGTATTTCTATATTACAAAATTCTGAATGATCACGAAAAGGCGTAACTAGGAATTTCAGTCCCTTTAGCAAAATGCATGAATTTTGAACCCATACAAGGAGATTAATTGCATCTGTGTAAATAAATTTCGACTTAGGGTATATTTACGTAATTTTATATTACAAAATCGTATAAATGATCATGCTGCGGCATAATTAGCGATTTTAATTTATTAAGCAAAATGTATAAAAAGGCCCTCCAAAATTTTGGCTTAACCAAAACCTTTGGCCTCAAAACATGAAAGCATTTATGGAAAATGCTTTTTGTTTTGAAGGATTAGATATCACGGGGCCCAAAAAACAGTCCCTCGCCCATAAATTTTGGTTTTTAAAACACTGCAAATTGGGGGAACTATAATTGTAGATTTTAGTCAACAAAAATTGAAATACTTAATAATACACTTTTATTTTCGGAAGACATTTTTATAAAAGAAAAATATGTTAACACTTTTGGTATTTTTTTTAATTTCTATTCTTTTCTTTTGCACTTCATTTTGAGGTTTCACTTAATTTTTCGTGAGCCATACTTAACTGAATTAAATTTTTTTCAAACGTGTTAAAATAGTTTAATAAAATATGCACTACTTCAGCTTATGTTAAAAACAGTAAGATTCTTAGTACATTTACACTTTGTGTACTATTTCCCGTTGTGGAAGACAATGGTGAAGATAAATCATCGTTAGAAACACGTATACATATTTGGCCTCATCCTGGGTCACCGCCCCTCGCTTGATAAGGCCCCGCGTTTTTAAAATTTGAAACACATATTTATTTATATTTAACAATTAATGAATATTTTGTGTAAAATTGCTTTCGTATTCTTCAAAATTGGTTTTATTAGCTGTAAATAATTTAATATAATTATTATCAAGCATAATAAAGGAAGATGTGTGTGTGCAAGTCTGTCAGTGTGAAGTCTGTAACGGGATATCCAAGTGTCGTACGGCCATGAAATTTGGATCACAAGTACTTCAAGACTCGAATAGGCGCATCTCTGAGTTATTTCTTTTAATTTCGAATTAATTTTTGGTTATTTTATGTTTTAGCCCGATTTAGATCTATGGACCTATATTTAAAGAAATCAATTCCTTAACGACTTATCAATTATTATCGCAGTGATTTTATCTTGACACCATCGGAACGACAGAAAAAATATCTTTCAAACAAAACATTGAACAGAGTCTATACAATAAATAGATAAATTTTAATTAATTTTAACGTATATAGTATACTTATGTCATGTCTATCATGCCTATCAGTTATGTTCTACCCGATTGCCATGGCTTTTCAAATAGATCTTTGAATGATTTGAGGGGGGGGATTAAGAGTTTTGCATTGTGCTTTTTGGGAATGAAAATTAAATTTTACATTAAAACTCTCATAAAGTAAACAAGTGAGGTTAAATATATTTATATAACTTTTCATGCTAAATGCTATTTACAGCGAGAATTAACACATAGTTCTGAATTTTTAAATGAAGAACGCATTATATTAAAACAATTTATTTCTACAAAAGAGTGGTTGATATTTAAAGCAGAACTTTTTAATTTTCTGTAAAATTACACACATTGCAGCAGTGCAACATTGCAATTAAAAACAAGAAAGATCAATCATGCTTAAAGCATTGATTATGAAACACTTTCCAACAGCAACGCAATTTTATTTAAACATGTCTAAAATGCAATACATTCCTCCGTAATATTTTAAAACTTCTCACAATACTACATTGATTTATTATATTTGAAAATTTAAACCTTCATCGAAAAAAATGAACTTCATTCAAATGACGGCATTGAAATATAAATTGCCTGGTTTAAACATCTCTAAAATGTGATATATTACTCGATAATAATTGTAGAATTATCATAATACCACGATAATTTATTGTATTTAAAAACTTCATCGAAAACAACTGAAATTCATTCAAATGACGTAATAGAAAAAATAACACGCCTGGCTCTCTTTAAAAAAGCAGCATTTCATTCATAAATAATTTCCCATTCATGTCATTCATCACAATACTATAATAATTTATTTTATTTAAAAATTAAGACCATGGAGCTGCAAGTAATTAAACTCTATGCGTAAAACTTCATCAAAAAGTGTCGTCCTTCTCTTTCTAAAATCAATGAATATTTTATTCATCTCAGCTAAGCAGACTCCATGGACTAAATGATTTCGTGTTAAAGAATTACAGCAATTCTAATACAACTCATTATATATATTTTGCTGTTTACATTTTACATAGGTGAAAAATATATATAATCAATGATACAAGAAATAGATAAAAGCAAGACTAATACCTTTTTGGACGAAAAATACGAATTCATAATATAACAAGAAAGATCAATCATGCTTAAAGCATTGATTATGAAACACTTTCCAACTTCAATGCAATTTTATTTAAACAAGTCTGAAATGCAATACATTCCTGGGTAATATTTTGAAACTTATCACAATACTGCATTAATTTATTATATTTGAAAGCTTAAACCTTCATCGAATAAAATGATCTTCATTCAAATGACGGCATTGAAATATAAATTGCCTGGTTTAAACATCTCTAAAATGTTATACATTCCTCGGTAATAGTTTTTGAATTATCATAATACTACGATAATTCATTATATTTGAAAACTTCATCGAAAACAAGTGAAATTAATTCAAATGACGTCATAGAAAAAATAACACGCCTGGATCTCTCTATAAAAACAGGATTTCATTCATAACTTTCTCCCATTCATTTCATTCATCACAATACTATAATAATTTATTTTATTTAAACATTTTATTTAAGACCATGGAGCTACAAATAATTAAACTCTATGCTTAAAACTTCATCGAAAAAAATCGTCCTTCTCTTTATAAAATCAATTAATATTTCATTCATATCAGCCATGCAGACTCCATGGACTAAATTATTTTGTGTTAAAAAATACAGGAATTCTAATACAACTCATTCTACATATTTTGCTGTTTACATTTCACATAGGTGAAAAATAGGCTTAGTAGTAGAACTAATCAAATTTAGATGGGCTTTTAAACACAAATATTTTGTCATTGCGTTGTTTCAGTATGTAGATGCACAGAATTTAGGCAAAAATAAAGTAGTTTTAGGACGGATACAATACTCAATATGAATTAAAAAGAACTTTAAAAATCATGATTTTGAGACAAGATGGATGCCATATATCATTTTGAAGTATATCACGTGATCGTTTCATATCATGGTCACGTGATCGCTTCATATAAGAGGTGTTATAATTATTTTAATATTTATTTAAAAAACTACTGAATATATTTCGCTGAATTTTTTTTTTATATATTTTATGGAGCAATTTGAATATTGCCTAAAATTTTCGAAGCAATTTGTGAATTTTAAATCCGCTTAAAAAATGCTTGAAAAATTAGGTCCCATAGGGCTCAATGTATTTCATTTTTTCAACCCGTGTTCAATCCAAAACTAATTGGGTGATATTATTCATTTATATTCCCATAGGTCCTACAGACCTTTTGAGCAACATACTAAAATTTCATTTTGATTAAGTCATTTTTACGGCAGTTATCGTGCTAACGGACATACAGGCAGACAGAATGAACAAAGTCATAAACACTTTTCAACCTTGTTGTAAAGTGTTAAAAATTTGATGTGGGCAGCAGATGACTTTCCCTGCAGAGTCATATTCACGGTCTCTTTATTTTTTCAATAATTCATTAAATTGAATTTAATTGCACGACATAACACCCCTAATTATTAACACTTTACAACAAAGTTGAAAAGTGTTTATGACTTTGTTCATTCTGTCTGTCTGTCTGTCTGTCTCTCTGTCTGACTGTATGTTAGCACGATAACAGCCGTAAAAATGACTTAATCAAAATGAAATTTCAGTTTGTTGATCAGACGGTCTGTAGAACCTATGGGAATATAAATGAATAATATCACCCAATTAGTTTTGGATTGAACCCGGGTCGAAAAAATGAAATACATTGAGCCCTATGGGACCTAATTTTTCAAACATTTTTAAGCGGATTTAAAATTCACAAATTGCTTCGAAAAGTTTAGGTAATATTCAACTTGTTCCATAAAATATATAAAAAAAATTCAGCGAAGTATGTTCAGTAGTTTTTAAAATAAAAATTAAAATAATAATTACACCTCTTATATGAAACGATCACGTGACCATGATATGAAACGATCACATGACCCACTTCAAAATGATATATGGCATCCATCTTGGTTCCAAATCGTGATTTTTTTAAGTTCTTTTTAATTCATATTGAGTGTTGTATCCGTCCTAAAACTACTTTATTTTTGCTTAAATTCTGTGCATCTACATACTGAAACAACGCAATGACAATATATTTGAGTTTAAATGCTCATCTAAATTTGTTTATTTCTACAACTAAGCCTATTTTTCTCCTATGTAAAATGTAAACAGCAAAGTATATAGAATGAGTTGTATTAGAATTTCTGTATTTTTTTAACACAAAATAATTTAGTTCTTGGAATCTGCATGGCTGATATGAATGAAATATTAATTGATTTCATTAAGAGAAGGACGATTTTTTTCGATGAAGTTTCAAGCATAGAGTTTAATTTTTTGTAGCTCCATGGTCTTAAACAAAATGTTTTAATAAAATAAATTATTATAGTATTGTGATGAATGAAATGAATGGGAGAAAGTCATGAATGAAATCCTGTTTTTATAGAGAGATCCAGGCGTGTTATTTTTTCTATGACGTCATTTGAATTAATTTCAGTTGTATTCGATGAAGTTTTCAAATATAATAAATTATCGTAGTATTATGATAATTCTAAAACTATTACCGAGGAATGTATAACATTTTAGCGATGTTTAAACCAGGCAATTTATATTTCAATGCCGTCATTTGAATGAAGTTCATTTTATTCGATGAAGGTTTAAGTTTTCAAATATAATAAATTAATGCAGTATTGTGATAAGTTTCAAAATATTACCGAGGAATGTATTGCATTTTAGACTTGTTTAAATAAAATTGCATTGAAGTTGGAAAGTGTTTCATAATCAATGCTTTAAGCATGATTGATCTTTCTTGTTTTACATTACACTGACTTTGAACTTTTAATTCAATTTTCGTTTTTATTTGGTAACTGGGCTTATTTTTAAAGGAATCGTAACGGAAATGCAAAAAATCTGAAATATCTTGAGAACGACTAGTCCTAGAGTAATGGGATGGGTCTTATTCTTTTCATCGTCAAAAGTACGTATGAAACAGCATTTAATTGATATATTTGAGGATATGTAATCTGTAATTTTAGATTTTGACGAATTTTGCGTGCCATTTCGCGAAAAAAGGTCGGTTCCTTTATGTCGAATCGTACCAATATCTTATCAGCACCATAACAACCCACAAGTACCTTATCCACTACATTTTGTGGAATTTGTTTTATTAGTTTTTCTATCTAGAGCCGATGCAGACATTTTTTGCGGGACATTTTACAAAAAAGGCAGGTTCTTTTATCCCGAATTGTACCAAAATATTATCAGCACGAGTGTACCTCACGAGATCTATAAAATTTTATGAAATGCGGTCAATCCGTTTCTGAGTTAGAGTGGATACAATGTCTGCACAAACAGACACACACACACACTGACGTCACTCTAAAAAGTGTTTTCGTGTGATACAGATTTCAAAACGTGTAATTCCGTCGAAAACTCGACTTGGATTTTCGTCAGGATTCCAATACTTTCTCTATTCATTATCATGTATTTCAAGGAAAACAAACCTACTCTCGATGACCCAAAGTTTGAGTATCACTGCTATAGATAAACGTAAGGTTTCTAAACATACAGGCTCACGCAACCAGTCAGGTATTGTCTGCCTGTGCTATTTCAATGGCGCACGCATATTACATAACTGATCCTTGATACGAAATTTGGCTGTAAAATAGGTGCTTCTGCTTTCAAACAGCTGTACTAATCGTTCCAGAAAGTAGTCCAGAATCTTTGGATTTTGTTGAGATGCCGACAAAAGAAAGCGATTTTCACATTGTACAGCCATCTCATCAAGACGGCCGCTGTTGCACAAAATAAAAAGCAGGTATGTGCCTGAGTTAGCGCATCGTTGCATTAATGTCTTTTAGGTGGACATTGTATATTGTCAAGGAAGTCAAAATACAAAAATAATATAAGTGCACTACACAGAAATCGCCACATATATCTCAAAGTCCTCGAAAAAAGTATCAAAAAGTAAAGAGCAGGTATGTGTCTGGGTTAGATATTCATTGCATTATTGTCCTTTAGGTGGACATTGTATATTGTAAAGGAAGTCAAAATACAAAAATAATACAAATGCGTTACAAAACAAGAAAGATCAAGAAAGATCAATCATGCATAAAGCATTGATTATGAAACAATTTCCAACTTCAATGCAATTTTATACAAACATCTCTCAAATGCGATACATTCCTCGATAATATTTTTTAAATTATCACAATACTACATTAATTTTTTATATTTGAAAACTTCATCGAAGAAAATGAACTTCATCCAAATGACGGCATTGAAATATAAATTACCTGGTTTAATCATCTCTAAAATGCGATACATTCCTCAGTAATATTTTTAAAATTATCATAACACTACAATAATTTATTATATTTAAAAACTTCATCGAATACAAATGAACTTTATTCAAATGACGTCATCGAAATATAAATCGCCTCTATATAAAAACAGCATTTCGTTCATAATCATTTTTCCAATGGTTTAATTCATCACATTACTATAAAAATTTATTTTATTTAAAAATTTGAAAAATTGTTATCTACCATATTTATTTTAAAATGTGAAACCTTTCTCACATATAAAATAATTAAACACTTAGAAAGATATTTATTATATAATATATCTCTTTTTCTGTCTGGAGGATATAACGAGAGTCAAAATTTAATTGAATTTGTTTTCTCCCTATATTAAATAATTTTTATTTAAAAAACTACCTAAGATATTTTACTGAAAATTATTTTATATATTTTATGGGATAATTTGAATATTTTTTAAAGTTTTCGAAGCAATTTGTGAATTTTAAATTTGCTTAAAAAATGTTTGAAACATTAGGTCCCATAAGATCCAATGTATTTCATTTCTTCAATTCGAGTTCAATAAAAAACTAATAGGGTGATAATTTTCATTTATATTCCCAAAGGTCCCACAGACCGTCTGAAAACCATACTAAAATTTCATTTTGATAATGCCATTTTTACGGCAGTTATCGTGCTAACGGACGGACAGACAGACAGAATGAACAAAGTCATAAACACTTTCAACTATGTTGTAAAGTGTTAAAAATCGTGAAATATATCTCAAAGTAATATCCTCGAATCATTGTAAGAATGTCCTTTAGGTAGACATTGTATATTGTAAAGGAAGTCAAAATATAAAAATAATACAAATGCATAAGATAGAAATGGTGACATATATCTCAAAGTATTATAATCGGAGACTATGAAAAATAAACAGCAGGTATGTGTCTGGGTAAGAGAATCATTGCATTAATGTCCTTTAGGTGGGCATTGTATATTGTCAAGGAAGTAAAAATACAAAAATAATACAAATGCATTACACGGAAATCGTGAAATGTATCTCAAAGTAATATCCTCGAAAAGACTATGAAAAAGTAAACAGCAGGTATGTGTCTCAGTTAGAGAATCATTGCATTAATAGCTCGATTTCTTTTCTCCCCGTACCAGAACGTTGTTTTCATCAATTTCAAGCACAACTTAACGACTTCTCACCACCTAAAAGACATTGAGCGGAGAAAACAATTCGCAAGGAGAACAGAAACATTCTATCAGTTGGATAGAAAGGTAAAATGTTAAAAATACCAAGTAAAATTGAAGCAGAACTTGAAATAAATTATATATGGAAGTGTGTTACTATCTTGAGTCATGAAATAATTATTTGGAGCATTTTGAGGCTGGTTTAAATATTGGATTATCACTAACTCTCTATTAAAATATATTACAATCTCTATTAGAAAATGTCCAGTTTCTTACGAACGACTCATATAATATCCTCAACAGTAGGGTAAATTTATGTTTAGCCAAAGTACTTTTTAATCACCAACATTTTTACTTCCTCATACGTAATTGTTAGAAAGTTGTTTTAACGAAAATTTTCGATTTCGATATTTTGATGCCAATATATGTTTTAAGACCTCCTGAACACGCTTTGACTATTTTTAGCGTGATGTCTGTCTGTCTATGGTCGATTTCGTGTGTACAAGATAGCGACCACAAATATTAATCCTGCTTTGTCATCAAAAAATCTAGAACTAAGTAGAATTATTTTAAACTCGAGCTAAAGCTTCAAATTTAAAATAATTTATTTGAAATGTATTTGAACTTTTATATTTATTTAACATGACAACTGTGATACCACCTAACTTGCCTAAAATGTCCAGACCTGTAGTTTTAATGGGCACATACCTTCACTTTCGGCCTTGATCATAGACCATAATGCTTCTTCTTCGACCCAAACCGTCCGACCTACCAGAAAGGTGTAAGGTATCTGTTTGGACGGCCGGGAAGTGCCACCCAATTTAGACCGGAACCCAGTGGGGGAGGCATCCATAGGGACCGTACCCTGCTTCCCCTACCACCAACCTCTCGGAAGGACTTACGTACCCACATGTTTAACGTGATCGTACTCCGCGTGAACACGGCGACAGTTTGGGCAGCGGCGGGAATCGAACCCGGGACTACCGAGTACTCCCTCCGCGCGCTAACCACAGGGCTACCGCGCCCTGACCATAATGCTTGCATCAGTAACTCGTACTGGCCGCAACTTTTGGTGTTTGGCTCCATCTCGTACTTCTGATTGCACTGCACAAATCAATAGATTTAGCCATTATTTTGGAACATCTACGGAACACTCTGCATATAGTCGTCGTGCTGTATTCACCAAGTATCATCGTTCTTGTCATCATGTCGAGCAAGTATTAACTTCATGATCGTCGTTCTAGTCATAATGTCGAGCAAATATTAACTTCATCCCGTCGTTCTTTTGTCACAGTTTGTGGCTCTTTTTTGCCTCAGGACTGTTACTCTCCCCTTTCTCTCATTTGCGGCCTTCAGGGTTACGCAACAAGCACCTTTTCCATTGTTACCGCTACCTTTTATCCCATATCAATACTTCACATTTTCTTACGAGATCGTTCGTCCCCCTCTGTCTTGACACCCCTAAATTTATGGTTTTATCTGACCTTTGGGTTCACGTGCTGTAAACCTTGCCGTCATTCAGACTAGAGGTATTGTCCGATGTTTCAGACCAATAAATAATGTATATAAAACTGTCTTACCAAAACAGTGTGAGATCTATTTCTGGTCTCACAGCAACATAGGACAAAATTTGACATAATCATGTATAAAAGAGTTTATTACTGGATCAATGATCACGAGGCTTAATAGTTTCAATCATTGTGGTGAAAAATAGCCGAGATACATATTTTTTGTTCGTAACGTCATTAGCCCCCCTTGGGGGGCAAGTTACTCCCCCCTCCTCCCGGGGGTGCATAGTCAAGTATGGTATCAATCAAATGATCTTTCAAACCCTTAAAAGTGAAAAGTAACACGATATAGGTGTAATCATTTGGACTCATGATACCGATTTTTCAAAATTTTTCTTGTAAAATCTGAACAAAAGGATTCTGATATGAGAGAATCGAATTAAGCCACACACTTCAGTTAATTAATAATAGTGATCGCATTTACTATTTTCCATTTCAGTTTAAAAACCACAATATTTCGTCATAGAAAGTCAGTCCCTATCATCCTATAAATAATGTAAGTTGCTTATTTTTTAATTTTTGAAAGTAAAAAATGTTCGAATAATTGAGTGTCTGATACTTGCCGGTAATCAATAACATCTTAAGAATACCGATTAATATAAGCGTACCAAATGACTAGCTGAATTTATTTGCGAAATATTTCACACAGAGACAGACACTCACATCGTCATTACTTTAAAAATCTGATGTGGGCAGCACATGACTTTCCCTGCAGACTTATATAAACGTTATCTTTATTTTCATTAAATTTAATTCACTTTTAATTCAATTTTCGTTCTCATTTGGCAACTGGACGTATTTTTAAAGGTGCAGAGAAAATACGAAACAATTAAATTATCTCGAGAACTAGTCCTAGTATAATGGGGTTGGTCTTATTCTTTTCTTCGTTAAAAATTACATATAAAATAAGCATTTAATCGATATATTTGAGCATACGTAACTTTTTAATTTAGATTTTGACGATTTTTGCGGGCCATTTTGCAAAAAAAGGCAGGTTATTTTTTTTTAAATCGTACTAAAATCTAATCAACACCAGGGTGAGCCACAAGTGACTTATCTACAGAATTTTGTGAATATCGGTGCATCAGTTTTTCAGCTAAAGTGGATACAGACTTTTGCGGGTCATTTCGCAAAAAAAGGCGGGTTCTTTTATCCCAAATCGTACTCAAAACTAATCAGCACAAGACTCTCCAACAAGAGACTTACTTACCTACCAAATTTTATGAAATTCGGTCAATTAGTTTTTTAATTAGAGTGGATACAATATCTGCACAGACAGACACACATACACAGAGACAGACACATACACAGACAGACACACACACGCAGAGAGACAGACACACACACGTCACGATAAAAATAGTATTTCGCATTCTAGAAGTCTCGAAACGTGTAGATCAGTCGAAAAGTCGAGTTGTGATTTTCGGTATGATTCCAATACTTTCTCTATACATTACCATGTATTGCAGGGAAAGTAAAAAAATGGTTAATTCGTTTTCAGCGATGCTCAGAAACCCGCAATTCAATCAAAATCTAAGAATCGTATTCTTGATCTCCCCCATCACATGATTTTCCCTTTACGTATACTATATAATGTGAGAAAAGTAAAATTTCCAATGAAACAGCAGTCTTCTATATAATGCCTCGTAACATTAACACATAATAAGATGAAAAATAAAACATTACTGTTATCGGAACGTACATTTCTTTTAAAATTCTTTAAAGATTGAATTTGTAAAAACGTGCACACTTAGTATTGATTTTTACATTAAGGATCTCAAGACTTTTTTTGTATGTTTATTTTCGCCTTTATATCAAAAAACTTATTGAACTTGATAAAATAAAACGTTAATCAAATAAAATATATGATATTCCATTTTTTGAATCCGAGAAGGAATACTGTGTTGGATTTTGTTTCAAATGAATAATATAACTTTTGATGAAATATTTAAAATTATTCTTTTTGTGATAATTATTATTTTATTAATATATGTGTCGTGTATATTGTGTTTCGTATATTGTTTTAAAAAGCTGCAAAATGATACAAATATTTTTTGAATAAAATGTCAACTAATTTATATAATACGAACGGCGAATGAATACACGGGCAACGTGTTTTTTTTTTGTTTCATTACAGACCTTCCAGAAGCTCCTCGCAGTAACCTCTGAAGATTGAATCTTCGCACAATTATATTATCGGCCACGGGACAGAATCCAATGTTCTTTCTGAAAGTCTGTCCAGATTCTCTGGAAACACTAAGGGACCAAGAAGAATTCTTTGCATGATTATATTATCGACCACGGAACAGATCCTAAAAGCCTTTCCAGACTGTCTAGAAACACCCGGTAACCAAGAATACTGATCTTTTGTACATTTATAATATCGATCACGGGCAGAACCTAATGTTATTCTAAATGTCTTTCCAGATTCTGTGGAAAGACTCGATGACAAAGAAAGCAGATTCTTTGCACAATTACACTCGTCAAAAGGGAAAAATCATGCAAATCACATTCCCGGTAAAAGAGAGAAGCATATGCAAATGATTAAGTTTTCGTACGTATCGAGTCACGTGATACTCAATTTTATAAAGACCAGCAGACGGCCCATCCCGTAAATACTATCAGAGGCGATTTGAAGCAGTCAAACTTTCGGAAAAGTGAAGAAATGATGCCTCGGAAGGCGTCAGCGAGCTGTATACCAGCAGTTAACGGCTGGGGAACGAGAATATGATGGAACAGGCGCACGACAGAGGGCACGGACTGGCAGATTCAGCGAACAGCTCGTCGAGTTCCATCGCAACGGCAAGTGACATCCGAAACAGCCTGCCACCATCAACGGTTGCATCTCCGTGCCTTCAAACTATTCTCAACAAGTTGCATGAAGTGCAGCTGCGAGCACAGCGGCCAGCCACTGGGGTGACATTAAGTGCTCGGCACAAGGGCGCACGTCCGGCGTAATGTCTTCGTCATTGCAACTGGACCAATGAATGAGAGCGGCTATTGTTTACGGATGAATCTCTCTTCTGCCTATGGAGGAATGACAGCCGTGGACGGGTATGACGTCTTCCAGTGGAACGCCACTTGATTGTCAGCCCATATCACCGACCATCACCACAGGCATCATGGTTTAGGGAGGTATCATATTCTATCAGCGGACAATTCTGGTGCACATTGCAGATAATCTGACAACGGACCGTTAAGTCGGCCACTGTTGCAGGTCGTCCCCAGCACGATGTTCCATTAAGACAATGCAACACCGCACGGCAAACTCTCAACAGCCTGAACGGAATTCCCATGCTTTTCTGGTCGACAGCCGGATCTCTCTCCTATTGAACACGTGTGGGTCCTCATCGGACGCCAGGTCCACCGGGAACTACAGGTACATACCGTAGACGAACTGCGCGCCTCTGTGGAAGCTACTTGACAAGGATTACCTCTAGCAACCATTAATAGTCTTATCGATCGTATGATTTGCCGTTTAGCAGCCTGTATAACTGCTCGCGGGGGTTACGTTCTGTACTGAATAAAAAGGTTTATTCTGCATATCTTTGTTTGTCCTTTTAATCATTTGCATATGATTGACTCTCTCTTCTACCGGTACTGTGATTTGCATATGACTAAGTGCATTCCTTCCTAGTGTTGCAATTTCACTTTTGATGAATGTATATTATTGACCACGAGACAAACTAATATTCTTCCCAAAAGTATTCTCAAACTCTCTAAAAACACCCAGTGACCAAGAAGACTGGCTCCTTGCAGAATTATAGTTTCGATCATGGGACAGAACCTTATCTTCTTTATAAAAGTCTTTCCACGCCTTCTAAAAACACTCTGTGACCAAGAAAGCTTTGATCTTTGCACACCACTTATAGTATCGGCAGAATCCAATGAAGTTAGATTATCTATTTTTCACTCGCAGAGAAATATTTTTTTTCCTTTTCCAAAGCATGACTCGCCAGCGCTGAATCTTTGCAAACCATTCATAGTATCGACGATGAGACGGAATCTAAATACAGACAGAATTGAATCTGTGTTCAGTTTCTAATACACTTAATTACGAGATTGACTATCTGGAATCTGTATCCTTTTCCAGAGGCTATAATTCCACTATTATTGACAAAGAGTTGCATAAATTCAGCAGGGCAAATTCTGTTTCTAACCATCAACGTCAAGCGGTTTGTCCACGTATTTCTATCGTATTAACTTTTTAATCATCTGTCAGTTATAAGGTCGTCAATATTCATTCATGTTTCAATTTTAGGTGTGATATAATGTTGTAACAAATTACATTTCCCTTCTCTTAAAGTCCCTATTCCTGTCTTGAATCCCTGGAGTGTTCATCACATTCCGTGCAAATGCAATTTTGATTATGTTGGTCAAAAAGAGAGCTCTTAAATTCCGCACTTTGGAAAACGTGAACCATGTTTCTGGATAATAAATATTTAAGTCTGCAATTGCTGCACATTCTTGTAATTCTTATCATGTCTTCAATTTTTCAGAAACAAAGATAATTTTTACTTCTAATTCCATCATTAAAGTAGATTTTCAAAAAAGTTTCTCTGTTGTTTCTAAGTCAAACTCCCTGATAAATAATGATTGTTTTTTTTATTCTTAATTTGATAATTTTATTGCTTTTTCTGAATGTTTGGTTTCTTCCGAAGTATTTCTTAGTGATGTTAGCTCTTTTTGCTTTCATAAACATTTTCTTTTTTAATTATGTTTCATAATGCTTTAGAATCTACTATTTTTAACGCTGATTTGTACGCCCCATGTAGCTTCAGAAACGGGTTTGTTGTCTTTTCTAATTTAATTTTATCAGTCGTTCAAATTTGTCGTCTTTCATTGCGTTCTAAATCTTGTTCCCTTTCTCTTTGGTTTGTTTTACTCTTTTGTTTTCTTGCTGTTAGCAACCAGCTTGCCCTGCTTCTGTTACGTTTGTTGTTCGTACATTTGTCGCCGATCTAGCTCTTCCGAGTAAATGTTGCATTTTTTTTTTAGTGTGTCTCTGGCGAAAAAGGTTTCGAAACCGGTCGACACTATTAATTTTGTATTGAGGACTGAGTTCAGCGAAGTTATTTTCTTTTAATATTTCAGCAGCAGTTCGTGATATATTTAAGTAGATATATGTTTAGACTTTATGGAGGTTAGTGTAAAGCTATTCAAACACTGATATTTATATTCAAAAATGACCATTAATGAATGTGTAGTAAACAGCAAAACAAAAACTGCGACACTTTGTGTTACGATAAGTACGCACCAAAATTATAAAAGATCGATCAAATTCAATTTGAGTCCATGAGAGCATCTTAAACCATTAGAAATGGAATTCTAAACAAGTAGTCACCATTAAAGGACAAATGAAGGGATGAAAAAACTATACAAAAACTATACAAATCCATGTTCAGTGATTTTATGTTCAGTGAATCATGTTCAGTGATCCATTTTCAGTGACGACGCAAACTTTTAGAGAAACCATTCGGCATTTAACTTGCAGCAAGAACGATGTATATTTGTTTGTACTACGCTGATATATACGGAAGATGGTTACTCTCAACTTTAGATATAAAGAAGACAATACTGTATACCAAGAGTTTATACGACAAACAACTTACTGTTAAAGAGAAAAAACACAAACATGTGATGAAACTTGCCTTATTCTGCATACCTCCAGATAACATTTTTACTTTCCCTGCAATACATGGTAATGTATAGGGAAAGCATTGGAATCATGCCGAAAATCACAACTCGAGTTTTCGACGGATCTACACGTTTCGAGACCTCTAGAATACGAAAAAAACATTTTTAGCGTGACGTCTGTGTGTGTGTCTGTGTGTCTGTCTGTCTGTGTGTCTGTTTGTGTGTCTGTCTGTCTGTGCAGATTTTGCATCCACTCTAAGTAATAAACTAATGGACCGAATTTCACAAAATTTGGTAGGTAAGTCACTTGTGGACGAGCCCGGTGCTGATTAGTTTTGGGTACGATTTGGAGTTAAAGAACCCGCCTTTTTTTGCGAAATGGCCCGCAAAATTTTGTATCCACTCTAACAGAAAAACTACTGGACCGAATTTCACAAATTTCGGTAGATGTGTCACTTGTGGGTTACCCTGGTGCTGATTAGATTTTGGTACGATTCGGAAAAAAATAACCTGCCTGTTTTTGCAAAATGGCCCACAAAAATCGTCAAAATCTAAACTAAAGAACTAGGTATACTCAAATATATCCATTAAATGCTCATTTAATGCGTAATTTTTAACGACGAAAAGAATAAGACCAACCCCATTACACTAGGACTAGCCGTTCTCGAGATATTTTAGTTTTTCGTACTTTCCCTACGCCACCTTTGAAAATAAGCCCGGTTACCGAATGAGAACGAAAATTGAATTAAAAGTGAAATAAATTTAAAAATAAATAAAGAGAACGTGAATATAAACGTCTGCAGGGAAAGTCATGTGCTGCCCACATCAGATTTTTACTTTCCCTGCAATACATGGTAATGTATAGGGAAAGTATTGGAATCATGTCGGAAATCGCAACTCGAGTTTTCGACGGATCCACACGTTTCGAGACCTCTAGAATACGAAAAAAACATTTTTAGCGTGACGTCTGTGTGTGTGTCTGTGTGTCTGTCTGTCTGTGTGTCTGTGTGTCTGTCTGTCTGTCTGTGCAGATTTTGTATCCACTATAACTAAAAATCTAATGGACCGAATTTCACAAAATTTGGTACGTAAGTCACTTGTGGGCGAGTCTGGTGCTGAGTAGTTTTGGGTACGATTCGGGATAAAAGAACCCGCCTATTTTTGCGAAATGGCCCGCAAAAGCTTGTATCCACTCTAACTAAAAAACTAATGGATCGAATTTCACAAAATTCGGCAGATGAGTCATTTGTGGTTCACCTTTGTGCTGATTAGATTTTGGTATGATTCGGAAAAAAATAACCTGCATTTTTTTGCAAAATGGCCCGCAAAAATCGTCCAAATCTAAACTAAAGAACTACGTACACTCAAATATATCCATTAAATGCTTGTTTAATACGTATTTTTTAGCGAAGAAAAGAATAAGGCCGACCCCCATTACATTAGGACTAGCCGTTCTCGAGATATTTTAGTTTTTCGTATTTTCTCTACGCCACCCTTGAAAATAAGTCCGGTTACCGAATGAGAACGAAAATTGAATTAAAAGTGAAATACATTTAATTAAAATAAAGAGAAAGTGGATATGTCTGCAGGGAAAGTCATGTGCTGTCCACATCAGATTTTTTTTTTATTTATAGTCAGCTAGGGCCAGACGCAAAAGACAACGATTGTCAAACATATAAAACTGATGACTTTAATTTTAATAAAGCCATATTTGTACTGATACCTTGTCAGTTACGAACCAGAATAATAGTTCAATGGTTGTTTTACTAACTATTGTACTTTATACTTCAATAAAAAGCTACATTTTACTCAAGTGCATAATTATGTGTTCACTTTGGTCCAACTACGGTGTTTAATTTGATGAAATTCTCCATATATGTTCAATTTGAGCCAAATAACTCTTCTACGTGTTTTTATCTTCCTGGAAATAAAATAAAAAACCTGATGTGGGCAACACATTACTTTCTCTGCAGACTTATATCCACGTTTTCATTATTTTAATTAAATTTAATTCACTATTAATTCAATTTTCGTTTTCATTTGATAACTGGACTTATTTTCAAAGGTGACGTAGAGAAAATACGAAAAAACTAATATATCGCGACAACGGATAGTCCTAGTGTAAAGGAGTTGATCTTATTCTTTTCATCGTTAAAAATTACGTATAAAACAGGCATTTAATGGATTTATTTGAAGATACGTAGTCTTTTATTTTAGATTTCTACGATTTTTGCGAGCCATTTTGCAAAATAGGGCAAGTTATTTTTTTTCAAAATCGTACCAAAATCTAATCAGCACCAGGGTGGCCGACAAGGGACTTATCTACCGAATTTTGTGAAATTCGGTCAATTAATTTTTTAGTTAGAGTGGGTACAAAACCTGCACAGACAGACAGACAAACACACAGATATGCACCCAGACATCACGCTAAAAATAATTTTTTCGTATTCTAGAGGCCTCGAAACGCGTAGGTCCATCGAAAACTCTAGTTGCGATTTTTGGCATGATTCCAATACTTTCCCTATATATTACCACGTATTGCAGGGAAAGTAAAAATACATTTATGGAAGGAACTTTCATATGGTGACAAATGAAGCGTATACTAAATTTTTGGCATAACTATTAAGTTTTATTATTATCTTTTGCATACTGGATTCATATAGTCCTACGAATTTGCGAAAAATATAGGAAGTGCCATATTCAGAACCGAAAATGGAAATCCATAGTAAACCTCCAGACCTACTCCGGAGTTTAATGATGAATACATATCAGTCATTATCTGAGCTATATCTATAGCCAATAGTGAGGAATACTTGTTTCAAAGGCATTTTTTGAACCTGAAGAGAAAAATATCCAAAAGTGGAAATCTTTAGTTAATCTGCCGACCTCCTCCGAAATTTAATGCTTAGTTCATTTCAGTCAGCATCTAAGCTATATCTATAGCCAATCTTGAGAAATAGACTTTTGAAGAAAACATTTTGGAGTGAAAGTGGAAATATATATACTGGAAATATAATATCTGGAAGTTAAAATCCTTTAGGATCCCCTCTATTCCCTTCAGAATTTGATGCTGAATCCATATAATGCATCTCTAAGCTATATCTATGGCAGATTCCCTGAAATAGACGTTTCAAGGAAAATGTAAATTTTTGAATCCGACGTGGCATCTTCAGACCAGAAGTGGAAATTCTTAGTGGTGTCCCTCAAATCCACCGAAATTTAATGTCAAATTCACATACCACCACCCAAGCTCTATCTATAACCAATCCTGAGAATCTTCAAAGGCTCGGGCCTTGACTCACGGGCTTAGACCCGGCACGACTTGTGCGCCAGTCCGGACTTGAATTTTCAAACACTAGGGTCAGGCCAGACTCGGTCTCAAGTTTTAAAAATATTCTGGTCGGACCGGACCAAACTATTTTCAAAACCTTTTAAATAAATTGTACTAGAGAACATGAAATTGTTATTTCGTCTTCAGCTATGTAAAAATAATGTTTAAAAACAAAACAGCTTTTATCTTAATATAATGTGTATAAAGAATTCACAAATTCGAATTTTTAGCACATTTGAATGCAAATCATTTCGGGCCGAACCGAGTCGTGGTTTTAGAGCTGGCCCGGACTCTGGTTTTACCTCTGTAAATTTCTTCAGTCTTGGACCGGGTTTAATCACTAGTTCAGGTGGTTCGGGCTTGGTGAATGTCTGAAATTTCAGTCTGTGCAGACCTCTTATCTAAATCATCGGTGTAGCTCTCTGGAGTGTCCAGAAAGACTTTTCAAAAACCTCCTTTTTTCCGCCTTCAAGGGGAGGAGGGAATAAAAATCTAGTTTCGTTATGTTTTGTCCCTAGTCCGATTCAACTCATGTTTGTAAAAATTGCAACACAATAAAGGAATCAGGCGTTTAAGCTGAAACTTACAGCAAATGCAAATTAAAGTGCAATATGCAAATTATTAGAATTTAAGAGCCACCACGCATGCGTCGGCTGAGAAACGCCCTCTGAATTGCTGCTCCAGCGGTATAAATAGATAGCTGCAGCAGAACGTTGAAAATAGTCTGTGGTTATCTGCCAACGGTAAACGTTTCATGAGAAGTGACTATACCTCTACGACGGCAGAGGGCACCATATGAGCAAGTTACGGAGTTTGAACCGGGACGAATGATCGACCTTCGTGAAGGGTTTTTTTTTATCGTCCAATAGCAGCTCGTATGGAGCGCAGTTCAACAACAGTAATGCAAGTGTGGAAGCAGTGGAATGAAGAGAACCGGATCAGTCGCAAATCCGGCAGCGAATGATGAAATGTTACGTCCGCACAGGATGATTAACACCTCATCCGCATGACAGTGATGGACCATACAGCTTCATCTCGACAGTTAACAGAAGGCTGAAGTACTACTATAGGTGTATCATTGTGTGCTCCAACAATTCGGCAACGACTGCTGCACCTGCGGCTACAATGGACTCATCAACATAGACACTGGCGTGCCAATTGGCAACAAGTCGTCTTTTCCGATTAATACCGATTTAATTTGAAGTACAGTGATGGCTGCATCCACGATAGACGCTATAACGGTGAACGCCACCTTCCGGAGTATATATGCAACACCGTACTGGACGAACGCCAAGCGTGATGGTCTGGAGCACCGTTGATTATCTTGGACGATCTCAGTTGCTAAATCTGTGGGTAATCTCAACAACCGGTGCATCAGAGACGTTCTGGAGCCCAAAGTCATACCCTTCCTTCAACGCATTCCTGGAGTTGTATTTCAACAGGACAATGCCCGTCCACATGTTGCTAGGAATATACAAGACTTCTTTTCAGCACATCAGATACATATTCTTCCTTAGCCTGTCTATTCACCGGATACGTCCCCTATTGAACATGTCTATGATTTCGTCGTCGGAGTCTCGCTCGTGACGCTCGTCCCGTAGCTAATACAGCTGAACGTTGGGTTTAGATAGAAGAAATCTGGAATACTCTTCCTGAGGCATAAATTCAAAATATGTTTGATTCAATGCCAAGTCGTATATAAGTACTTTCTGCAGCGCATGATGGCTTCACCAAGTACTGATTTTCGACACGTAATTTTATTTTTTTACTTTGTAAATTTAATCGTTTATTTGAGTCATTACAGGTCGTTTGTGGAATGCATTTCATTCAATTCTGACGATTGTTTCATGGTGTTGCAATTTTTACAAACTGGAGTTAATATAAATGCGCAAATATTTAGCCTTCATAGAGTTATTTTTTTAGGGAGGGGTGGGGAGAAAGGTGAAAATACGTTGGACAATTATTATATAAATAATCGAATAATCAATAGGAACTTCCTTTAGATCCTTGAAGGAGGAAATGTCTATTGCCAACCTTACAATCCAGCTTTTTCTTAACAGTGTTAAAACCTTCAAGTTGCTATTTTCACACTGATAAAAACATTTAAAACTATACAAGACCAAACAATATTTTTAATTATAAATACTGCGCATGGTGTTTTATGAAAGTGCCATGAAATAAAAATATCAGCGCAAATAATGCGTTGCAACATTAACACATAATAAGATAAAACATTAAAAAAACCGCTTTCGGAACGCATTTTTATCTTCAAGCACTTTCAAAATTCGATTTGAAAAAACATAGAGCTACGTATCGATTTTTGCATTACGGAGTTAAAGAAGTTTTATTTGTTTTTATTACTCTACGTAAGCAATGTCACTTATTGAACTTGAATGTAAAAATTAATCAAGTAAAATATGTTGTATTCTGGATTTTATATCTAAGAGTATATTGCATATTTTATGTTTCAAAATGGTAACAAGATGTAAAACATATTATTTGAAAATCAATACGCTATTACTCCTATCAATACTCCTACTTAGAGTATATTATTTCCTTGATTACCACATCTGTTTCGATTTATATAATCTGCTTCGAAAAGTCTAATGCCATTCTACAAATCAATTAATTTAATGTGATAGGGATCATGGTCTTAACATACTAATAAATATATCGTGAAAACCAGGAAAATCCCATGATAACTGAAAAAAATCTGATGTGGACAGCACATGACTTTCCTTAAATAATGCAGTGAATTTACTTCTTTCACAGTTAAGAAAGGATAAAATGATCCACACTACAGTGTTTTTAACGTTGTACATTTGGCGCTTTTCCGGATGACAACATGTAAAGCTCTTTTGCACCCAATTAACTTAAATTTCACACAAGTCTGAATTAACAATTATCAATATTGATAGCTTCCTCAATAAGCAATATAGTCTATATATTAAAATATTTTTAATAATAAATTCGTCAATTAGGCGCCATTTTTATTAACTTGGCGTCATTTTTGCAATTTTGACGATATTTTTGTCAATCTGGGGCTAAATATCGTCAAGTTGGAGATATGTCGCTAGATTATTGACCAAGTTCGCCATATGTACCGTTAAGTGTTGCAAACAAATGGAGAGAAGCGCATTTCTTATATACAAGAAGGAATGCCCGTCATATGATGAAATTAAAAATTTGCAAAGCATTGCCTCCTATTAGCGTCATTTTTATCAAATTGGTGACATTTTTATGAATTTGGCGACAGTTTCGTCAAAAGCATTATAGACTGAGAAATAAGTCAGTCTTATAGTAGATTCTTGTATTATTTCCAAGATATAGAATTTTCATCAATTAGTAGTCATTGTCATTGATTTAGCGTCGTTCTAATTACTTTGGAAACAATTGTATCAATTTGGCGCCATTTTAATCAATTTGACAAAATTTAAAAACTAGCCAAGTTGGCGATATTCCGCCAAATTCGACGCCAAAATTTCACTAACTGTTATGTAAGGAAAAATAGGTTATTCTTATAGTGGAATAAACGACTAATGGCTTCCAAATAAAAAATTATTACCCAAATTATCTTCTCTTATAGTAGATTTTTAATTTTCATCAATTAAACCACGTTTTCATCGATTTAGCGTCATTTTTATATATTTGGAGGCATTTTTATCAATTGGGCAACATTTAAAGAAACCCGCCAAGTTGGCGATATTCCGCCAAATTCGTCTCTAGAATGTCACCAAGCGTTATGGACGGAGAAATAGGTTATTCTTACAGTAGCTAAAGGACAAATGGCATTCAAATACAAAACAATTATCCAAAGTATCTTCTGTCGTGAATAGAACGAGCTAGATCCACGAGAATAATAACAAATTTATAGCATAGTACTGCATATGAAAAGTGAATATATTTCTCAATTGTCATTATGTTTTTAATTTTATGTGAATTTTTGATAAATTTGTTTAAAAATGTGCAATATCTCGAGAACGGGTCATGCAAGCGCTCAAAAGTTGTGTCAATCGTTTCCTAATGAAAAATCTGATGTAGGCAACACATGACTTTTGTGATAAGGCTTTCACACCTCTGTGTTAAAATTGTATATTAAAGTATTGTTTTATTTCTGTGTGATTGAAAGTGTCAATTTCGAAATGTAAATGTCTTTTCTACATGTTTTCAATTACATTGACTTTTAAGGGAAGTGAACTCTAAAATCGCAAAAGTGTTTATGTTCCAGAAAAATAGTAATAGTTTTGTATTTTCGCTTCTCAGTCGCTAGTTGGGAACTTGCAGGTTTTGCGCACGCGCGCGTTTGAAAAAGGATTTTGGAAGCAGTGTGGAAGGAGTCGTGGAAAATTGTAGACGTGTGTGTTTGATTCGCGTATGATCGCGAATTTTAGGAAAAGGTGGATTAATTTTGAAAGTGGAAGGATGTGATTAAAATATGTAACATAGTTCGACAAGTTGTGCGTAGAGTCGTTTGGCTCGGTTCAGAGATGAGTCACTCGTGTTTTTAAATGAATCAGCCTGGTAGTAATGGAATAATGAGTCTTGTGAAAAGAGAAAATGGTTCTTTCACTGGTCGGCTTGAATCGCTAAAGGGCAAGAGGGAAAGCTCATTTTACAGCGATTTGTATTTGCCTGACTCCTCCTTGTGTCCTAAGGTACGAATCAACCAATCTCCGTAACCAACCAAGATGTCGAATTCCGCCAGCATGATGTTGTGTAATCAAGTTTCCCGACCATTATGGATTTTGTTCTGCGCAAGAATCTCGATGAGTTTATGCCGAGAGTCCATCCTGATATCCTTTCCCATGGTACAGAATTGTAAATGTTATATTTAAAAGAGACGAGGTAAAGTTTTATATATATTTAGTCTTCCACCTAACGAATAGAGTGTTAATTGTCAAATCCTCGTGAGTATCAAGTCATTGATGATGTTATATGAAAATGTCGTATATGTTCAAAGTATACAAATGTGATATATAAATGTCAAGTATAATATGAGGAATATTGTGTTTATTTTATGTATCAGAAAATATGTGTATTCTCTTGGTTCCTCTTCCTCCAGGGGTGTTCTTAATGGTCACCCTACCGAGTGTAACTCTGAGTTATTGCGAGAAATGCTTGTACTCCATTGTTTTCGATCAACTGCCTTGTTATTTCATGTTTAATAAATGTGTTTGATTTCAAAACTTTGTCTTCTCTGTCGAGTATACCAAAACGTTCGCGACACTTTCCTTATATAATGTAATGAATTTACTACTTTTACAATAAAATAAATAGGTTTTCCTTATTGTAGATACTAATATTCTTTCCAAGATATTGAATTTTCGACAATTAGTCGTCATTTTCATTGATTTAGCGTCATTTTTATCCATTTGGCGAGATTTTCGTTAATTTGGCAACATTTCAAAAAGTCGCCAAGTTGGCGACATTCTGCCAAATTCGTCGCCAAAATCTCGCCAAGCGTTATGGATGAAGAAATAAGTTATTCTTACAGCAGATATACGACTATTGGCGTTCAAATACAAAAGTATTACTTAAAGTATCTTTTTTCATGAATGGAACGAGCTAGATCCACGAGAATGATGTCACCCAATTTATCGCATGGTATTACATATGAAAATTGAACATGTTTCTCAATAGGAAATATTTCTATTTTATGACTTTTTGATAATTTTTTTGAAAAATTTTACAATATCTCGAGAACGGTTTATGTTAGCGTTCTAAAATTTATGTCAATCGTTTTCTAATGAAACGTTACATAAGAAATGTCTATTTGTGTAACTTTATTAGTGGTTTTGATTTTTTGACGATTTTTTCAATAATTCATTCGAAAATTTAGGAGGGTTCTGAACATTCGATTTCGTATAAAAACAGTAGGCTTCCAGTGTTTATGGATTGTGATTTTTGTTCCAAATTTTGTTCGAATCGGTCCATTCGTTCGTCAGTTATCGTCTCCACAGACACACTGACACACACACATACTTTCACACACACACATACACACACACAGACATCACTCCAAAAATGTTTGATTCGTGATCAGGGATGCTTGAAACGTGCTCTCCCGTTGAAAACTCGAATTCGAATTTTCGACCCCGTCACAATAGTTTCCTTATACATTATGTATGTAAGGAAAGTAAAAATTTCATACGAAATGGTTATTTATCTAACTTTATTGAAAGTTTTGACATTTTATGATTTTTTCAAAATTTTACTTCACAATTTAGGAGGGTTCTGGACGTTCGAATGCTTTTAAAAACAATAGGCTTCATGGAATGTAAGTTTTGAACCAAATTTCCTTCGAATCGCTTAATTTGTTCATGAGATATCGTCTCCACAGTCTGACACACATACACACAACCATCACCTCAAAAACGTTTGATTCGTGTTCAGAGATGCTTGAAACGTGATCTCCTGTCAGAAACTCGAATTCGAATTTTCGACCCCATCACAATACTTTCCTTATCCATTATAATATGTATATAAGGAAAATAATAGTCTGGCACATATCTCGCCGTCTTCCATGAGACTGTACAGAGGTACATTCACTATAATAAACTAAATAATGTTACATGTAGATTTTTGTTCATTGAAGTTTACCTAATAATATTTAAATTAACTCAATTTTTTTTCGCATACTGCACAGTGTATTATTATCTATGTAACATTTTAGGCAAAGAAACATCGCATTTATTGTCCATTGTTTAGGTCTTAAATTAATGTTCTCCCAATTTTTTACCCCATTTTAGTATCCGATAATCAGACAAATTTGCTGACACCGCTGAAGTCCGAACTTGTCGAATGTTCGAACTAGTTGAAAAGTTTAGTGTAGTATCTGCTGAAACGCCAAGAATAATTAGAAAACAAGAGGTATTATGATGGTTAAATAAATGCGTACATAAAACAGGACTTTTTAATAGAAGGATTATCATAGTAATTTATGAAATTTACAAAATTACATATATTTTTTTCAATTTTTTAAAACATTTCATAACATTTAATTGATTAATTTGCTCCAGAAAAATTGCTGTCAAAAACTCAAACACGTAGATTTTAGTATCCAATAATCCGCCATATTTGCTAATCCAATGCACCGCTAATGTCCTGAACATGTCGGAATTTCGGAAGTTTAATATAGTATCTACTGTAACACCAATAATACTTAGAAAAAAAATCTGATGTGGGCAACACATGACTTTCCTTATATAATGCAATGAATTTACTACTTTTACAATAAAAAAATAGGTTTTTCTTATAGTAGATATTTATATTCTTTCCAAGATATTGAATTTTCGTAAATTAGTCGTCATTTTCATTAATTTAGTGTCATTTTTTTCCATTTGGCGCGATTTTTGTTAATTTGGCAACATTTAAAAAAGTCGCCAAGTTGGTGACATTCCGCCAAATTCGGCGCCAAAATCTCACCAAGCGTTATGGACAGAGAAATAAGTTATTCTAATAGCAGATAAATCACAATTCGCGTTCAAATACGAAAGTATTACTCAAAGTACTTTTTCTCGTGAATGGAACGAGCTAGATCCACGAGAATGATGTCACCCAATTTATCATGATATTACATATGAAAAGTGAACATGTTTCTCAACAGTTAATATATTTTTTTTAATTTATGGGATTTTTGATAAATGTATTTTAAAAATGTGCAATATCTCGAGAACGGTTCATGTTAGCATTCTAAAGTTCATGTCAATCGTTTTCAAAGGAAACATTACATAAGTAATGGCTATCTGCGTAACTTTATTAAAGGTTTTGATTTTTTCATGATTTTTTCAAAATTTCACTCGAAAATTTAGAGGGGTTCTGAACATTCGATTACGTTTAAAAACAATAGACTTCCAGTATTCACGGATTGTGATTTTTGTACCAAATTTCATTTGAATCGCTTTATTTGTTCGTGAGATATCGTCTCTACAGTCACGTGAGATATCGTCTCTACACACACACACACACACACATACTTTCACACACACACACACACACACACACACACACACACACACAGACATCACCTCAAAAATGTTTGATTCGTGATCAGGGATGCTTGAAACGTGCTGTCCCGTCGAAAACTCAAATTCGAATTTTCGACCCCATCACAATACTTTCCTTATACATTGCGTATATAAGGAAAGTAACAAGAAAAGGTATTCTGGTGGTAAAATAAATACGTTCATAAAATGTGACTTTTTAATTGAAGGATTGTCATAATAATTTTCGAATTTTACAAATACAAAAACAAATTTAACGTTTTTCAATTTAAATATTGTCAGACGTAAACTCACACACTTAGAATTTATTATCCGAAAATCCGACATATTTGCTAACCCAGCCCAGGTGAAGTCCCGAACATGCCGGATTATCGGAAGCCTGTAACACCCAGACGTCCGATAACCAAAGGGTCTACTGTAACACTAACGGATCTACTGAACTACCAAGAATAAGTAGAAAGAAATAAAAGGTTATTAAAATGATAGCTGTGATTATAATTAAATAAATGCGTGCATAAAATGTGACTTTATTTATAGAAGGATTGTTATAATTTATAAATTTACAAAATTAAAAAAGATAATTTAAATTCATTTTTAATATTTAAAATAATTGCATAAAATTTAACAGTTTAGTTTGTGCTAGAAATGTCAGTCTCACAAACTCCCACACGTAGAACATTAAAAAATAATTAATTCGCATTCAGGAATAATCAAAACCATGTGGATCTCACTAAGGAAAATAAAATGGTAATTCAGAAAATGTGTATTATGGAGTTATATTATAATAGGAAAATAAAAATTGGGAAACGCAGTATGTATATGCAAAGTTTATTTTAATACAGCAGACTTATTTTTCGACCAAGAATCATGCGGATTTGCTTTATTCTAATACTAAATTTTCTAAACATGAAAAAAAAATAATATATTTTATTATTTATAAGGATTTATGGCAAAAATATCGTATTTCGTTATTTTCAATTTTTGTCGGTTTTTCCGATATTTTCATGAAGCAGCACATTAGCAAACTTTGAATGGACCTTAATATTAAAATCAATGATCTTTTGTTTTCCACTTTATGCATGAATGCACATTAACCGCCTCAAATGTGATTCAATCCTTAGAGATATATATACTCCCCGGTACAGTGATAATGAAATATGAATAATTTTAATAGTGCTGCAATAAAATGATAAGAAATTAGAAAGTGGCGTATGATGAAATTATTGGAATTCTTGAAAGTAAAAAAAAAAAGTAATCGTGGAATTTTTTAAAGGCAAATAATCATTTTATATTTCTGTCTTGCAGGTCAAACAATTAAGTTACCCTATAGAATAAATGATTCTAGCAATCCTGCAGGATGCATATAGTTTATAAAAGGCAGCGTTTCCTTGAAGAATTTAATGCATAGGGTTCCCAGGAAAGCTTAAGCACTTCAATAACTTTGTAATGAAATCTTATACATGTATATGTATCTCATACATGTGAATGAAATCTTATACATGTATATTGAATATGTATACATGTATAGCCTAACTATAATAAAATGACCATACCCGATCAAATAAAAGTAATTACAGCGCCCATTGCGGAGAATTTAAATAGTTAGGCTAACGGACTCTGCAACAAAACAAGATAGACCGACCAGAAAAGCTAATAACAGAAATAAAAACATTGTCAAATAGATAAAAATCTGCAAGCAATAAAATTTCCACAGAAGGCATTTATTTGACACATCATGGTTATTCTGATTCTGCCACCCACAAAATGCCACCCAATTTAGACCGGAACCCAGTGGGGGCGGCATCCACAGGGACAATACACTTTTTCTACTACCACCAACCTCTCGGAAGAGATTACACATATTTAACGTGTCCGTACTCTGCGTGTACATGGGGACAGTTTGGACAGAGGCAGGTATCTAACTCGGGTCGTCAGAGTACAAATCCCGCTCTCTAATCACTGGGCTGCCCCACCCCACAATAGGGTTATTGGCGAACTGAAGTCGTATTCAAGAATGATACAATAAACATCACTTACATGAAGAAAAATCCATTCTTGAGCGTGTTTAAAATGCTCCCCAACAGAGATAATGCACATTTGAGTTTCAGAAATAATATTACTGCGTATTTTGATAAGCATTACAGGTGTCACCGTTTTAGATGACCCTGTGATACAATATTTAACAGGTACTTATATTACCGTTCGTATGCACGCATGTCCATCGCTAGTGTCAATTACCAAAAATTACACAATAATTTACAACTTTCAAATAGCCTTTTTTCATCTATCTCACTTTGTTGCAAATTTCGTTATACTAACATTTTGTATTCTCCGCTAGAGGCACTACGAACACTGTTATCTGATTAGGCATAGTTTATAGATAGACTTAAGTGCAATCATGGGACTTTCCTTACATGATTATTGGATTGTTTAAGGCTGTCTGATTGACCCTGTATATTTGGCATTTCGATTATACAAAGAAATAAAATACAAAGAAAGAGAATACAAAGAAATAGAACAAAAAATATTTCATTCTGAATATTTTATAATTAAGGAGAACTGAAAATTTTTCGTTCATAAAGTTTGCAATACTTAAATCTTGAAAACTTAAATTGCCAGCTATAAATAGCAATTAAGTAATTCATAGTACTTTTAAAGCCTCTTAAAGATATAAAATTGGATATCTTGTAGGGTTTTAAGACTGAAAACGACGAAAAAATTTCTTGAACTTGATTAGAGTTTCTTTCACGAAACGTTCATTACGTAAAATTATGTCGGTTCCGTTGGCCTGGAGCACCACCGATTTATTATTTGAATTTACTCGTCGTCCATTTAAAGAAATCTCAAATTTCAATATGACTATTTGATCCAAAATCTAAATAGCATTTGGACAATCATACGACACACAATGACCGAATTCATACTAAAAAAATTCAGTTGATAATCGTACAAACCAGTTTTCGGCGAAAGTAGATGCATGCTTTAACAGACACAAATGCACACTCATTTGTGATAATAAACTGGATTACATTTGTAAAAACCCTAAACGAATAAATTTGTATTAAAAAAAGAACTTGAATATCTAATTCCTTAATAATACTTTCCCCATACTTTTATCATGAATCATAGAAGAAGTAAAAAGCAATTCGCATTCTCTTTATTAATGATTTATTGCCAAAATATCGTATTTAGTTATTTTCAACCTTTTTCTCGATTTCTGCCAGTATTTTCATGACTAAGCACATTAGCAAACGTCGAATAAACCTTAATATAAAAATCGATGCACCTTTGTTTAGAAACTGCATTCATGCGAGGAAAATGAGGTCCTGTGACTGTGATTTAGTATTTTAAAAATAGATGTGTACCTGTGCAGTGGTTGTAAAACATATTATATATATATATACAGGGTGATTATAATTAAAGTTCCCGGTTTGAATATGGTCTCAAATAAAAAACACTGGTCAGAATGATTTGAAATTTTGGGTGAACACTCGTGGAGCAATGGAATTTTGTTTAGTGAAGAAAAAACAGTAGTTCAAAAAATCGCCGCTAGGAGAAAAATTGGCGCTTTACTACACTAGAATGCAATACAAAAGTAATAAACGGTGACTTACTCATTGGGTAATGACGTAATAAATGTTCAATATGCTGTCCTTCGAATACCGAATTAAAAGTCGATTTTTCATCATCATAAGCATGCAAGTTGCAGAATCTGGGCAAACGAAAATCTACAGGAACTACGCCAGGTGCCTCTTCATTCCCCCAAAGTCACTGTGTGCTGCGGATTTGCAGCAGCGTTTATTATCGGGCCTTTCTTTTTGAGAAAGGTGGTCCTTATGGCCCCGTCACCTGTTCTGTCAATGGCCGTCGATATGCACGTCTTTTGAAAAGTCACGTTACACCTACACTGCACCGGCCGTCCAAATAGATGCTCAAGTCCTTGTTGACAAGTCGGACAGTCTGGGTCTTCAACACCCACACTGCAAGAACGTCAGTGTATCGATAACGCTATTTTCATGTAGGATGGGGCTCTACCACATATCGCAAAACCAGTGAAGCGGCTACTTCACAATCATTTTGTAGATGACAGAATCATCAGCCGTCATTTCCCTGTAAGATGGCCTGCACGTTCCGCTGACCTCTCCAATCCATGTGATTTTTGGCTTTGGGGGCATCTTAAGAATATGGTGTTAAATGGACACATTAACAATTTAGTGGAACTTAAAACTAGCATCACGCATCATATCCACAACATCTCTACAGAAACACTCAAATCTGTTGTTGAACACGCTATTTTGCGCTTTCAGCTTGTTTCAGAATGCGAAGAACAGCATATTGAACATTTATTACGTCATTAGTCAATGAGTAAGTCAACGTTTATTACTTTTGTATTGCATTCTAGTGTAGTAAAGCGCCAATTATTCTCCTATCGGCGAAATACGCTTTTAGAAGTACTGTTTTTTTTTTCTTCACAAAACAAAATTCCATTGCTCCACGAGTGTTCACGTAAAATTTCAAATCATTCTGACCAGTGCTTTTTATTTAAGATTTTTTCAAACAGGGAACTTTAATTATAATCATCCTGTATATTATATTATAATTATATTATATATATATACACTACACGACACAGACAATGTAACACCATAAGGGTTTGGTAGTATAATTATGGAAATTCCGAGACAAACACAACTGCTCTATGTATACAAATGATCAGAAATGCAAATAGGTCACGTGATTAGAGCGCTAGATAAAAGAAACTTCACATATTCGTCTGCATGAAATCATTCCAAAAGATGTTCTGGAAACCCCTGACTCCACGATCTTGAAACTATTCGCATTTAATGCATACATACATAGACAGATACAGTCACATATTTTAGTAGCAAGATACCAGATTAGCAACTTCACATATTCGCCAGCATAAAATTATTTCGAAGGATGTTCTGGAAACGCCTGTCTCCTTCATCTTGAAATTCTTCGCAGGAAATGCATACATACAGAGTTAGACAGATACAGTCACATATATTAGTAGCAAGATACCAGATTAGCAACTTCGCATATTTGCCAGCATGAAATCATTCCAAAGGCAGTTCTGGAAATCCCTGACTCCTCGATCTTGAAACTATTCAAACGAAATGCATACGTACATACATAGACAGAAACAGTTACATATTTTAGTAGCAAGAAAGCAGATTAGCAACTTCATATATTCTCCAACATCAAATCATTCCAAAGAAATTTCTGTAAAATCCCTGAATCCTCGATCTTGAAACTATTCACAGGAAATGCATACATACATACATACATAGACAGACACAGTCACATATTTTAGTAGCAAGATACCAGATTAGCAACTTCACATATTCGCCAGGATGAAATCATTCAAAAGGATGATCTGGAAACCCCTGACTCCTCGATCTTGAAACTATTCAACGCAATTCATATGTACATACATAGACAGAAACAGTTACATATTTTAGCAGATTAGCAGCTAGCTTCATATATTTAGCTTCATATATTCTACAACATCAAATCATTCCAAAGAAATTTCTGTAAAATCCCTGACTCCTCGATCTTGAAACTATTCACAGGAAATGCATACATACATACATACATAGAGAGACACAGTCACATATTTTAGTAGCAAGATACCAGATTAGCAACTTCACATATTCGCCAGGATGAAATCATTCAAAAGGATGATCTGGAAACCCCTGACGCCTCGATCTTGAAACAATTCAACGGAAATGCATACGTACATACATAGATACAGTTACATAGTTTAGTAGCAAGATACCAGATTAGCAACTTCACATATTCGCCAGGATGAAATCATTCCAAAGGAAGTTCCGGAAACTCCTGACTCCTCGATCTTGAAACAATTCGCAGGAAATGCGTACATACATAGACAGATACAGTCACATATTTTAGTAGCAAGAAAGCAGATTAGCAACTTCATATATTCCTCAACATCAAATCATTCCAAAGAAATTTCTCTAAAATCCCTGACTCCTCGATCTTGAAACTATTCACAGGAAATGCATACATATATACATACATAGACAGACACAGTCACATATTTTAGTAGCAAGATACCAGATTAGCAACTTCCCATATTCGCCAGGATGAAATCATTCCAAAGGATGATCTGGAAACCCCTGACGCCTCGATCTTGAAACTATTCAACGGAAATGCATACGTACATACATAGATACAGTTACATATTTTAGTAGCAAGATACCAGATTAGCAACTTCACATATTCGCCAGGATGAAATCTTTCCAAAGGATGATCTGGAAACCCCTGACGCCTCGATCTTGAAACTATTCAGCGGAAATACATACGTACATACATAGATACAGTTACATATTTTAGTAGCAAGATACCAGATTAGCAACTTCACATATTCGCCAGCATGAAATCTTTCCAAAAGATGTTCTGGAAACCCTTGACTCTTCGATCTTGAAACAATTCGCAGGAAATGCATACATACATAGACAGATACAGTCACATATTTTAGTAGCAAGATACCAGATTAGCAACTTCATATATTCGCCAGAATGAAATCCTTCCAAAGGAATTTCTGGAAACCCCTGACTCCTCGATCTTGAAACTATTCAAAGGAAATGCTTTCCTAGATACATAGACAGATACAGTCACATATTTTAGTAGCAAGATACCAGATTAGCAACATAACTCATTCGCCAGCATGAAATTATTCCAAGGGAAGTTCTGGAAACCCATGAGTCCTCAATCTTGAAACTATTCACAGGAAATGCATACATACATAGATTGACAGATACATTAACATATTTTAGTATCAAGATACCGGATTAGCAACTTGACTTATTCGCCAGCATGAAATCATTCCAAAGGATATTCTTAAAACTCCTGACTCCTGGATGTTGAAACTGGTTCGCGACTAACTAAAAGGTATTGAAAGGGTACATTGCAAAGTTTTATCTAGTGTTTTAACAGCTAGATAAAACACTATCTAGCTGTTACATTAATTTCTCCTTCTCAGGTATTCAAAAGGAAATTAAAATAACGCATTTGATTGATTAAGTAATTTGATCCATTTAAATTTAAGTGTATGAAACTGACACGAAGTGCATTATAGTATCTCATTACCATAGTAGAAAACTTGAAGATAAGTCTTTTTTTTTTACTATGTTTATCCGCTAATGGTTATCTAATGGTCAAAATCATCACATTCTTTAAAGAATCAGTATTAAGTAAAGATCTTTGTATTGCACTTTCAAACTTATCTAAATCTTGCGCAATAAAAGATGTTTGTTTTTCTATCTATCTCTGAGAATGTGTATTTTGTAGCGAAAAGTTGAAGCATCGGTCAATGGTGAAATATGCTACAGAGATATTTGAATTCCCCGTGCAATGCGCCTCGTCGAAATTCTTTTAATTCGAATTAATTTAAAATTAATGTAATTTAAAGCGTATAAAGCCTTTTCCCGTCATTTTGTCAAATCAAATTTATTCACTGCTGTCAGTGTTCGAGAGCAGGCGATATCATTAAAAGGCACATATTTTGTCTCAACAGGAAAACAACTGCTTGCAAACTAATTGGATTAAATTTATCGGTTTTCTAATTTGTCGATTATGAATGATTTTGTTCTATATTTTTTTAATTTGAGGTTTTTGTGGCGTTGAGCCAACGATCGGTAAATGCTTATTTAAGACGCATGAAATAAGCTTATTTTGGCCGTATTACATTCGCGTTGTACAATTGGCATGGTTGTGCATGTAAAAACTGAGCGCTGGAGTAATTTCAGCTCAAAACAGTTGATTTTGAAATTGAGTGATATTATATGTATATGTATTACTCAAGAAGCGTGTGCTTATTAAGAACCGGCGACGCCTGGTAATTCGTTCCAGTAAATAATATAATGTGTACGGAAATTGTGGCTTCCTATACAAGAAAAAGAAAACAAATACGGGACAAAAAAAGTTAAATTGAGTTCACACGTTTTTGACGTCGCAAAAACCAAATCGTACATTTTAGGGATAAGTGAAAGGTTTGTTTGTCTGTACATATATATATATATATATATATATATATATATATATATATATATATATATATATATATATATATATATATATATATATATATATATATATATATATATATATATATATATATATATATATATCTGTGAAGCAGAAGTACGTAACCTATGGCTTGCGAGCACTGCAATGCTTGAGAGCCGGAATTTAATGTCCTGCAGTGACCAGTAATATAACATACTTTACATTTTATTTGCAACGTACATTACATTTTAATCGCATTGATAGGCACATAAACACACAAACAGGTATGAAAACAGACGTACTTCTGAAAATAGTTTAATTGTGTTCTAACATCTACAAAATTACAAAATAGCAAAAATTCGATTTTGGAAACTCGAGCTCGTGGATTTCTTTGGTCCGTTGTAGCGAGCGTATCTTTCCTTATCTGTAACTGTTGTAAAAACTTGTGCTAAAAGAATCACCACAAAAACGTGATATCTAAAAAAATAACAGCTAGCTTTGGGCACTGCAGCTAGTAAATATTGAAACATGTTTTAAATGTAGATCAGAAGGAAAATAAAATAAAAATTTAAAGTTTGAATAAATTTTACGAATATTTTAGAAGTATTGATTAAGAATAAAACATGCCAACACACCCCTTTTAAATGTCACATGAATGTTGAATGTTGTTCATTTATGTTAGAACTTAATTCAGATATTGTAGAAAATTGAAAGAATTAAATTCGGTTGAGATATTTTATATAAATGCGTGCTGGTTTCAAAATTATTTCACAGACGCTGACGGTAAAGGTTTTATACAAAATATTGAATAATCGGTCAATTGTTCTAAATGGAAAATTTTTAAGCAACCCAATATAAGTAATCTTGAGCCTTGCAGGTCGTCTCCACATAGCCAGTCAATGTGTTCCAGAGAGACTGGTTCAAAGCTCTTTAATATAAGGTTGGGCCAGTAGCGTAGCGTGAGATTATTACTGGGGAAGATGAGCGAATATTGATTTAACATTGAAAAATATTTGGTATTACAAGACAAATTTATATTGGACTTCGCATTTTCAATAAGATTTATTTAAATATTTTTATTGGTGAGAAAAATAAAAATAATTTAATATAAAAATGCAAAGAGTGGATGAAATGTATGAGATTTTAAAATATGTTACCTATTTAAGATGAATACATACAAGATATAACATTTTAAATATTTTCCTATTTCTAAATTAGATGAACTTTTACAATAATTTTATTAAATATGGTCGCCATAGAGGAGGTCCAGCTGAGAAAGCCCCCCTTGGACATTCAATATAACAAAGGCGAGCATCAAGTGAGTTTATGCTGTATATTATGTCTTGAATCCCCTCCCCCCTGGAAAAATCTTACGGGTCCCTATGTATAAAGTAGAAATATAGTAGAATATCATTAACAAGTGACAGAAAAAATATATATCAGTTTTGTAAATATAAACAGCTAGAACTAACGAAATAAAGCAATTCGAAAGAGTGCACTGAAAATTGGTGCGAAATATATCTGGAACGCAAGCGTAGTTGAAAATCAAATCACTGTAGTCAATAATCTCCTTAAACAATTATGTATATCAATTATTTACAAACACTATAATATGAAAAGTGGAAAATGTCTTATCTACAATACGTTAAATTCGCTAGAAAATTATTAATCGCTTTTGTCTAACCGAGATTCTCGTGTAACGTGATTTTTAAAGGGAAAACAGATTTATTCTAAAACTCCCAAATACGGAAACGGAGTCTTCCCCATATCGTTGCTAGGATAAAGAACTAAATCTACTTCGCCAAAAATGTATTTAAGTTTCATAGTAATAATTATTAGTGTATTTTTCATCTTGATATTGTTTAATGTCAGGTGAATGTTACGTTATTCTTGGAAAATGTCTTATATTTATTAGTATTAATAATATTTTTCTGCGAAGATTAATAAATAGAACCATGTTTGACCCAAAGCAGCGGATAAATTAGTCTTGCCCAGGAAATATGTGTTTCCCAAACCCGTCCCCTTACCCATCCCTGTCATTGATGAAACGCCACGCCCCATATCCAATCATTGTCTTAAGTTAGTCCATTTACAAAGGGATGAAAATGAGGGAGTTAGCCACACCTTTCTATAAGCTCACTTCCATGTTAGTTAATCAGCCAGGAGGGGGGGGGGAGGTTTAAAAGTTGGGCTTTTTAAATACAATGTTTCTTCAAATACACCTTGTAGTCTATATGATTTCAGTTTCTAGGTATGCATTGCAATGGATAAAAAAATACTTTGAAACGTGTCACTTTAGGCAAGTAAAGTGTAACAGTTTTCTAAAAAGGACATATGTATTCGCTAAGTTATTTTAAAAATTATAATAAAAGTTTAATTCTTTAAATTAGGTTCTAAACAGGGGAGGCTCAGATTTATAGCCTTTATGGGTGCTACGTCACTGGCAGTCAGTCCAGCAACGAATTAAAAAATTGTCACGTGCCGTCATGAGCATAATATTTCATCATTCGTGACGCCACGGACTAGGGATGGCTTGTCGTTACCAAAACACAGCAAGTTTACCCATTATTACAATCAAAAATTGTTTGTTAATTTTGAAGTGGCAATATCCAGACATAAACAACTTGTACAGAGATCTTAAATTGTATTGTGCACAACTTCCATAGTGACGTTCAAAGAAATTTAGTCACGTCGATGGGAACAGTTGCAGTGAACAAGTTTGACCTCTCCTGAGACAAAATGCACGCGTTTGCAATCCCCATGACACATTAGCGCAGAGCCAGGCAAAAAAAGACAGTTACGATTGGGAATCGAGAAAAGCAACAACTTGCCCTACCAATTTCAATTCGCTGCGCCAGTATTCAGCGCAACTTTCTTGATTAATGTGTGCTATATGAGTATAGTAGAATACTTGATCATTGTAGTGTCGTACAAGACAGAGCACCAGGCGCGAAGCGCCTTTAATCTCCAGTTTCAATATGTGGTTCTTATCGTCAAACTGTGACATTAATTCAGTGACCCTAATTGGAGGTTCGAGGTTTTTATTTACTACTTTTTATTATTTGTCCTAGCTCCTAGTGTGGCAGTTTGTTGCACATTTAGAGTTTAAGCAGTTTGGGGGGTTGATGCAGATCTAAGGGTTACCTAGCGTTTTGGCAGTTTAGAGTTTAGAATATTTTTTTTTATAAAATAATAGTCGCGAGTTTTATTTAAAAATCAGATGTTTGAGGTGGGATCTTTTAATTCCGATTATCGATGTTTAGAACAGCGCGGGGTCTCTTACGAGATTTGGCCTTGCGATGATCATAGTCATGCAGATTGAATAACAGTTCGTTTGGAACGGATGGCAAATTTCTGTAAAATTTAAGCGCTAGCTTTTTAATTTGGGCTCTAACAGTTTTTATTTTGAAGTCATTCCTAATTACCGAGTTTCTTAAGTACCTGGGAGCTTTCCTGATAATCCGTAGGATTTTGTTTTGTTTTGTCTCTAGGAGGTCTATTGTAGTTTTACAGGCATATCCCCATACGGGTGCTGCATACAGCATTCCCGGGCGGATGACCGATTTATAAATTAGAAGTTTATTTTGATAACTTAGATTTCCGTTTCCTATCATTGGGTATAAGGCTCCTGTGGCCATATACGCTTTTTTGATTAAGTTCGTTACGTGCTGTTTCCAGGTTAGATGGGAATCTATCGTTACACCTAGGTATTTAGTAGATTTTTCCGCTTTTAGGGCATGGTTGTTTATGTACAGAGGCGGCGGAGGTTTACGTTTTCTAGAGAAATAAATCCAATGACATTTATTGGGGTTTAATTTTATTCGCCATTTTTCCAGCCAAGTTTGGAGTATGTCTAAGTGTTGTTGTAGCTGTCTGTGCATTACTGAGACATAGGGGTGTTTTGCAAGTATCGCACTGTCGTCTGCATAGAGTGCCAGCTCTGTGTTTGGAGTCCTAGGGATGTCGTTCAGGTATATGTTAAAGAGTGTCGGGCCCAGGATAGAACCTTGCGGTACACTACTTTTAATGAGCTTGGGTGTAGATAAGTTACCTCCTACTCTGACTTGAAAGTGTCTGTTATTTAAGTATGAGATTAAAAGTTTGACAAGAGCGTCAGGGACTTTTAAAGTGATCAATTTGTACGCTAATCCACAGTGCCATACTTTATCAAAGGCTTTTTGTATGTCCAGAAAAATCGCAGCTGTGGGTGTCTTGTTATTGAGACCAGAAGATATGTACTCTACCACTCTCAGCAATTGATGAGTGGTGGAGTGCTTTGGCCGAAATCCAAACTGCTCCGGAATGATAATGTCATTCTCACTAAGGTGCGTGTTCAGTCTCTTAAGAATAATTTTCTCAGTAATTTTACTAAGTGTCGGTAGCAAGCTAATTGGTCTGTAGTTGGCTGGAATTGTGGCATCCTCACCAGGCTTATGGATTGTTATAATTATCGCTTCCTTCCATTCTTTGGGGAAATAGTTTAGTTTTAATATTTCATTTATTAAGATAGTCAAGTAACATATTACGTTTAAGGGTAGGTTTTTAACCGCAATATTTCTGATTTTGTCGTGCCCTGGGCTTATACGGTTTTTGAGATTTTTAATAATTTCTACTATCTCCTGCGGGGTGGCTGGGTCTATCTCAGCCGTTACTGGGGAATTCCTGAAGTTATTTAAAGTTTGACTAACCATTCTTAGGGTGTTCTGACACATTAGATCGTGGTTTGGTTGGAATTGTTTTTCATAATGGCTTGCGAGCGCCTCGGCTTTTTCCTCGTCCGAGTACGCGATTTTAGCACCATCTATTAGTGGCGGGAGCTTAATTTGAGGTTTCCTGAGTCTTTTTGCGAATTGCCAGAGCGATACGTCTTCTGGGCTAAGGGATTCGATTAGTTCTTTATACTGTTGCTGCTTTTCTGCGACAATTTTTTCCCTGACTTTGCACGTGAGTCTGTTAAGCTCCCTTTTAAGGGCGGGGTCTCTGTTAGCCTGCCATGTCTTACGTATTCTATTCCTTTGCCTGACTAATTGTTTGACATGGTGGGAAAGTGTGGGCATTTTTGGAGACTCACGATGTGTTGTAGCAGAGGCAATTGCTCTCTTGATATCTGTTGTGAGTGTGTGCGTGGCAGAGTCAATATCCGCCGTGCTCATTATGTTAGGTACTGCTAAGTGCGGCTCGAAGAGTGCTCTTTTGAATACTTCCCAGTTGACCCTCTCTTGTCCCAAAGAGGCAGGAAGAGGCGTGTTCAGGTCGAATGTCACCAGTACCGGTAGATGATCCGAGTCGAATTCATCCAGGGTACTAATAGTGTGAGCGTAATCTATGTTTCGCGTTAGGACAAAGTCTATGAATGAGCCGTTGGCGCCTGAGAAGCAGGTTGGTGTCGACGGTACAATAATGTTAGTGTTTGTAGTGTTCAGCAGTCTGTGTATCTGTGTACCGCGTGAATTGGCTCTCCTACAGCCCCACGCTCGATGGTGTGCGTTGAAGTCGCCTGCGAGTATCGTGTTTGGATATTGCGCGAAAAGCAGTTCCAGTTGCGCAGCTACATCTACCCTACTCATATTTTTGAGAATACTTGATCAAGCTAGCAAAGTAATTCATATAAAATTCACTATTAAAATATTACCGGTAACTATGAATGGTACGAAAATATTTTAATTTAAGTTTCTTGTAATATCATCTAAAGAGATAATTAAACCCAAACAGGTAAGTATATTCAAAAGGCTGTAAGGTAAGTATATTCAAATGACTGCATTCAAAACGTTTGCTCATAACCTGTCAATCTATGAATAAAATGAAATAAAATTTAGACTTGAAATGACAGAATTAGTGCCAATATGAAATCCCGACTGAAAAGTTATTTCAATTTCAGCATTTTTCCTTAGGCATTTTGACCCCTGCAAAAATAGTGATTTGAATGAAATATTTTCTCAAAAATTTACCCCAGTCTTTCATATTTATGCAAATAAACCACTATTTTAATTCCCCCAAAGTCCAGAAGCAAAAATGGGAGTGGCCAATTGTGGGCGTTTACAATTGTGGGCGTGGTCATATAAAACCATTGGCGCCCTTGCCCTCCCTTGGATGCTCAAGGACTTTCAATGCGCATATTTACTTCAAAGGATCGACAACAAATGACTACAACTGACACAAACATATGAAACACTCCCCAAAATGATGCCTAATGATAGGCAACTTCGCAATGAATCTGCCTGATCATAATTGAGCTAACCGCCAGTCTGGAACCTGCGCAAATGCTATGCGAAAACATTATTTTCTTTCTAAATGACCCTCGTATAATAAATTGTTTACAAATTTAGCAATAATGTTACAGAAAGTGATAAAAAAATAAAAAAAAACTTGACTCTCAAGTTATGTTTTCATTTATCTACGTAATGCATATATATGACTGTAGAAAAACTTATTTTTTATTTCTTTTACTATAACATTTTTATGCATACTGAAGACAAATTATTGCTAATTATTTGTTAAAATGTATGTCAGAATAAATTTTAATTATGCTGCAAAAAAATTTAAATCTAAACGCAAAATTTTAGCTATATAAACTTCATTAAACATAACCATAATTTTTAAATAAATAAGGGAATAAGGAAAACTTTGATGCTAAAATATAAAAAATACATAAAGATAATATTAAATCAGAGCATTTATTTTGTAGTTCGAAAATTTTCTTGGACAAGGCATCCAAAACATTGAAATCATATACTCAATGATGCAACAGAGCCGATGTCTCAATATTTTATTGTGTGGAGTTCCTATGCAGGGGATAACCATTGGATACATTGGGAGATTTGCTAGGTATTAATTGTGACATCAGGGATATGTCATAAATTTAAACATTAAAAAGACACTTGACATTGAGTAATGAACAAACAATAGGCCTGAAACAACGGCGCCAGAAATGACAATAAGTCGGAGAGTGGACTTCTAGTTATGACCACTAAATACAAATCTGAATTGAGACGCAATCTGAACCTAGGCTACGGAATAACACGAAAAACAGGGGGAAGGCGAATCCCTACCCATTCAAGACTCTCCACTGAACCAGCATTTACTTATTAGGGGCAAAACAACGCCAATCAAGTTACGGGGTGCAAGACGGACGGCGCTTTTCCCCGAAGCCATTTTAAAGAAGATACCAAAATATTAAATTAGTGGACAGTCGCTTGTAAAACCCTGTCTCGGAAAATAATTTCCAATGCCAAGTTATTTTTAAATCATAAAATATAATTACATCCAATCATGTTGAGTTAGAAATCAATTCATGTTTTTCCATTCGAAAAAAAAATTGAATTTATTTTACGAGTATAACGTTTCCATTCACTGAAATATAGCAGCGTTTGCGGATTAATTTATCAAAAGTGTTTAATAAATTGTAAAATATATTACATATGATTATCTACATGAACTTTAGTATTTATGGAGTATACCACCTACAAATACAGAGGTCGTTCGCACTTTATGGAAACGATTTTGTATTTATGTTTCCCGTTAGCATTTTGAGATAAAGATTTGGCATTTTCAATAAAATCGGCTGCTACTGTTTTGTTTTGATTGGAATGTAGGATAAAAGATTTATTTTGAAAATGGCTCCTGAAATTGATAAATGGGTCGAAGGTTACATAAATGCGCTTACCGAGGTAAAATATTCGTATTTACAAACTGGAAAACGGTATAAAATTCGAGGTTATTGCATTTCAAAGAAAGGTATTTTTAATATATTAAATTTGAAAGGGAAAAAGAGGAAAAATGAAGAAATGGCAGCAAAATAGCATCCTGAGACTGTTCGAACGCTGGTAAATATCAAGAAAATGAAGTCCCTGATTCTAAAAGAAAATCCACCGACTCAAAGATCCATTGCATCGAAACTGGGAATGTCTTCTGGCACTGTAACTAAAATCATTCATATAGATTTGAAGTTAAACATGTTGTTTAAATCTAAAATTCATCTGATTTTGCCAAAGCATATTGCGGAAAGAAATACAAATTGTAGAGAATTATATAAAAAAACACCTAGATGCTGATAAATGGAAATCTGTGCTAACACATGAGGCATGTGTGTATTTAAGTGACTGAAATAAAAAGAGAACAATTTTCTATTGCTCAATTGACGAAAATGATCGTACGAAATAACTTCGTCAATGTACAGAATAGTTTCCAAAGGAATTCATGATAGTTGCAGGATTTTGTTAAAACGGTAAATTAAAACTAAAACAGTCTCAACTCTGAGATTCAAATGGACAGAGCCCTTAGTCATACGTCTCAGTCAACTGCTGAATATTTAGCAAAAAAAAAAAAAAAAAAATCTGAAACAGGAATAAAATGTGTCCCATTTAATGAAATACCTGTAAAATCACCTGAGGCTTCTCCCATGGACCTTTGAGCTTTCGGTTTGCTAAAACGAGCCTTAGGAAAACGGCATTTAAGAACACTGAAGGGCCTTTGGAAAACGACTCAAGAAAAATGGGATAAAACTGACATGACGGTGCTAAGAAAAATTTACTTTCATGGAAAATTCGAGCTAGAGGTATAGTCAAGAATCAAGGCTATCAGATTGAAGCAAATCGCAGCAAGAAATACGCCCTTTATGCATAAAAATTAATTATCAAAATCGTTTCCACAAAGTGCAAACGACCTTCTGTATTTATACTAAAAACAAGTATTGCTGCTTAATTATGATGGAATCTCCTTATGCGCGATCCATTTCCCGTAATAAACAACAACTTTTAAAAATTAACATTGTAAATAAGTATTCACAGGTTTCTTAAGTTTCAACATTCGAAAAGCAATTAAAAGCTTTTTAAAATATTATATTATAAATTATTAAATATAAATTATTAAAAAGTAAATATTTTTTTGATAAATTGAACGAATGAAAGTTAACTAAAGTTTTTTTAGATTGCATTTCGTACTGAAAAACATAAATATGATTTTTAAAATTAAAATTATCGCATTATAAACAAAATCAAATTATTTTTTTTATTTATAATAAGAAAGAGGAAAAAAATTCTGAAAAATAAACAAATATTTTCAAGAAAATTAAAATTATCGCATTATAAACAAAATCAAATTATTTTTTATTTATAATAAGAAATAGGAAAAAAATTCTGAAAAATAAACAAATATTTTGAAGTATATATTTTAAATTCTGATGTCTCCAACACATAATTTCGCTACAAATTTACAAATGAATCATTTGAAAACAATAGTACAAATTAGAACTTCTTATTACTAGATATCGCTGAAAATAATTAACTTTTACTTATTGTCGATTAAAATAATTATATCAAATTTCATGTAATTTGTTTGATAATTTCCAGAGATACCGCATTGCAATTGAAAATAAATTTTGTAATATCTCAAGAAAAGCTAATGCTACATGCTAGCCAATGATGCCCATTTATTTACGGCAAAAGTGCTTACGGGGTATTATTTATTTGACATCAGATACTGAATCAAATACTGCTGGATATTTCGCTCATTTTCAATTTATCTACGAAAATGGATATTATAATAACTTTTTTTGTGCCTCAATAGTATGTATATAGAAGTGAAGCTGCATATTAGAGACAGGCTATTTTTAACAATCTTACAACAATGACAATATATATTTCTATAGAAGCAAAGGGAGATTTTTTGCCGGTCATTTTGCAAAAGAATGCCGGTTCTATTTTTAGAGCATCCGCCGAATTTTAATAGATTAAAATGTTCTACTGGATTAACCTGTGTACCAAATTGTAGATGTTTAGGAAGTAGGACAGTATGTTAAAAATTCTATCACAAAATTTCAAACATACAGAAAGACAGATAACCATCGGTCCTGATGAATTCAATAAAATATTAACAAGTTAACATAAAAACTTCGTTTTTGGGGTTAAACTTTTTCAGAACTCGGCATGAGCAGTATCACGTGCTAAAACTGTTCTTTTTTTATCATAGCCACCTTTATTTAAATTCCTGTTTTTTCGACAATAAAACTGGGTAGCCACACTATCGGGAAAATGACCACTAGGTGGCGTTAGTTAACATCAAAAGAAAAGTGACTATTTTCCAATGGTGACTGTGTTATACTTTTGACACTTCGTTAGATTTTTAGAAATAATTCGAGAACCAGAACAGATAGAAGCTCTAAATTTAGTATGTCGTTGTCTTTTATAGTATATTTTATTTCTCTGTATTTTGATCCGCATCGGGCAAACCCGTCTTGAGTCCAACAAATGAATGAATTTTTTTTAAATAACTCGAGAACCAAAGCAGCTAGAACGTCCAAATTTACCATGTCATTGTCTTTTGTGGTGTTTTAATCCTCTGAATTTTATACTTCATCGTACTGTCCCCTCATATAAATGTATTCGTTTTTTAAATAACTTCGGGACCAGAGTAGTTTGAAAGTACAAATATAATATGTCGTTGTCTTTTGTAGTATATTTTCATTCTTTGAATTTTGCACCTCATCGAGCTGACTCGTCTTAGAGCCGTTATATGAATGTATTGTTTTTCTGAAAATAATTCACATCCAGTCACATCATCTACGGTCATTTAAATCTTCATCTTGTTCTAGCTGTCACCGGTAGATGGCGATACTTACCAATATTTTGTATGTGTGTCCTTGTTTCCACTTATCAACAATGGAAAAGGGGGAAATAAATAAGCATTCTAGATAAAGGTGACTATGCTTTTATACATATATAGAAGTGAACCGTCCTTTGGACTCCTTTTTAAGTATCTTATAACAATGATATTATATATATACTAGCAACATATCCGTTCTTCGTACGGAGTGCATAATATAAAGAAACATTCGCAATCATATGTAAATTCCTAAAATATACTAAGTGACATTTTTAAACAAAATATTCTGTTAAAATATTTAATTTAATGCTCCTGAAAGGAAGTTTAAGAATCTTTGTTCTCTCCATACAAAATTATCTTCACGGACAGATCTGAAGAATAAAACATCCTGGCCCCTTTTGTAAACAAACTTACAAAAAACTCACTAAATGGGTTACTCAGAAGGACGGTTGGACTGACAGACAAATGCTAACGAAACATCATTTCATTACTCTCTTCTAACAAAACAAAATAAATTCCATTCATTTGCGTCGTTTTTATCAATTTGGCGATATTTTTTTTAGGAGTCTCTGTTCTCGCTATAAAAAATTATCTTCACGGACAGATCTGAAAAATAAAACATCCTGGCCCCTTTTGTAAGCAAAATTACAAAAAATATGGAAATGAATCAGTATATGCACAATAAAAGCGTTAAAATTGTATGGGACCCGTACTATTTATATACACGAATAGTATAAGATATACCTGCATTAGTAGATTACACGTATAAATTGAAAATTTCTATAAACTCGTAATCTTTAAACCTGAATGCAGTAATTGATTCCAATATATGCCAAAATGAAAGTGCTAAAATTATATGGGAAGATATACCCGTACTGCTAATAATGTCGTAGATTAGAAGATATATCCATGTGTTAGTAGAAGATTACCGGCATTACAATATGAGTCTCAAAAATCTTTGCGAAAATAAAACAGATAAAGTAATAAATTGAAATATCAATAATCCTCGTAATCTTCATACCAGAAGGCCGTACTTGATTCCAATATATGCTAATATATGTCGAAATATATACCAATATACCTGAACTACTTATATTCTCGTAAATTAGAAGACATATTCGTGCATTCGTAGAAGATTACTCGTACAACATACAATATATGAGTTTCAGCAATTTTTGTCGCAATAGAGCAATGGCATAATAATAACTTAAAAACATCAACAATCTAAAAAAATATCAATAATAACAATGTTTAAACCTGAAGACCGTAATTGATATTATTCAGTCAAAAATGCAATAGCCATAAAATTAATTTTATATACATATCTTAATTATTCAAATCCGAAGAGATTTAATAAAAATCGTCTGCTGCATAAACGCATTAGATTTAAATCCGTTGCTAAGCGACATGATATAATTTGCTTCAAATAAATTGGTGGAGAAAATATCGTCTGAATAATGCTATCTCTATGGAAGGTTTGGTGAAATTTTCTTCAATTTAGCGACATTTTAAAAAATCACTAAACTTATCGCTTAGTGGGACTATAGAACTGACAGTCCCACTTGGCGACAAACTGACGAAACATCATCACAATACTATCCCCTAACAAAACACAATTCATTTCATTTATTTAGCTCAATTTTATCAATTTCAAGATATTTTTATGGATTTACAAATATTTTTATCAATTTGATGACATTTTAAAAATTCACTAAATGGGTTACTAAGAAGGACGGTTGGACTAACAGACAAATGCTAACGAAACACCATTTCATAACTCTCTTCAGACCAAAATAAATTTCATTGATTTCAGTCGTTTTTATCAATTTGACGACATTTCCGTCAATTTGGCAACGTTAAAGAAAAGTTGCCAAATTAGCGACATCACGCCAAATTCGTAGCTCTGAATTTGCAGATCTGGATAAAACATTCTTATATTGTTTGTATATATTAAATGAAAACACTAAAATTGTATTAGAAGATATACCAGTTCTACTCTTTTTCTGTTTCAACTATCGGCTAAATGAATTTATTGGCTAAACACAATATATGGGTTTATTAGCTAAACACAACATATAAGCTTGAAAACTCTTTGCCAAAATAAATGTACGCAGTCCGCAATTAATATAATTAAAAGAAAAATCAAACCGCTCATTTATAAGATATATTTTTATATCCATTTATTTATTATTCAAATCGAAGAAATAATAACAAAAATTAACAAAACCATTTAATTTAAGTACGTTGCCGAGCAAAATGATATAAGATAGAATCTTCCTCATAAAATGCTAATAATTAAATAACCATTTCGATTTCTTAATACTTTTCATTGTTGATTAAAAGCTTGTGAAAAATAAACCATGGTGATAAATTTTCCATTTAAATTCATGTTTCAAACATTAATGGTTTCAAATAATTCATGTTTTCAGAAAGTGACTAATTAGAACAAAAATCTTCCACTAAACTCAGAGTTAAAGTTTGAATGCACTTTCGCGTTTTAAACAAACGCTTTCCAACCATTTCGTTTGGAAGAACCAGGGAGTTTCAGAGTCGAACTCCTAGAGAAAAGTTTCGTTTTTCATTGATATCTCAACAACCCCTGGTCTTAGAAACTCGAAACTTAGATAAAATTTTAACAGAGGCAACAGGGACTATTTCAAGACTACCCACAAAATTTTATTAAATTCGGTTCAGCCGTTCTCCAGTGATGATGAGACAAACGAAAGTTTTGTTTTTCACGAATCTCGAGAACCACTGGTCGTAGAAACTCAAAACATGGACTAAATTTCAAGCGGGACTATTTCAAGGCTACTTACAAAATTTCATCTAATTCGGTTCATACGTTCTCCCGTGATGATGGAACAAACAGACAGATTTTCAAATTTACTTATATAGATTAGAAGTGAGGCCACGTATTGAACTCCTTTTAACTACTTTACAATAATGGAATAATGAAAAGCGAAGGAGATATTTTGCTGACAATTTCGCAAAAATTACCGGTTCTATTTCCCCGCCAAATTTAAACAGATTAAAATGTTCCACTGGATTAAGCTGTGAACTACATTTCAGATCTTCAGGACGTAGGGAAGCATGTTCAAAAGGCCATCAAAGAAGTTGAAACTGACAGAGAGACGGACGGATAACCATCATGACGAATTCAATAAAATAATTTAAAAATAGAATATCTACAAAACTGCGAATACGTACAATTCTTTATTTTATGTAATGCACTATTGAATAGAAAATTGCATTTAAAAGAGATTTTCTACAAATTTTGCATAATAATCATACTTTTTATAGTTTAATATGAAGTAGCATTTTATATAGATCATCTACTGACTTTTTACTTTCCTTATATACAATAATGTATAAGGAAAGTATTGTGGAGGGGTCGAAAATTCGAATTCGAGTTTCTGACGGGAGAACACGTTTCAAGCATCCCTGATCACGAATCGAACATTTTTGAAGTGATGTCTGTCTGTGTGTGTGTGTGTGTGTGCGTGTGTGTGTGTGTGTGTCAGTGAGTCTGTGAGGACGATAACTGACGAACGAATGGACCAATTCGAACGAAATTTGGTACCAAACTTACAATCCGTAAACACTGGAAGCCTATTGTTTTTATACGCAATCGAGTGTTCAGAACCCCCCTAAATTTCCGAGTGAAATTTTGAAAAAATCAAAACCTCTGATAAGTTACGCAAATAAACATTTCTCATGTAATTTTTCATTAGAAAACGATTAACATAAATTTTAGAATGCTAACATGAACAGTTCTCGAGATATTGCACATTTTACAAAAACATTATCAAAAAGTCATATAAAATAAAAAAAATATTTCCTATTGAGAAACATGTTCACTTTTCATATGTAATACCATGTGATAAATTGGGTGACATTATTCTCGTGGATCTAGCTCGTTCCATTCATGAAAAAATATACTTTGAGTAATACTTTTGTATTTGAACGCCAATAGACATTTATCTGCTGTAAGAATAACTCATTTCTCCATCCACAACGCTTGGCGAGATTTTGGCGACGAATTTGGTGGAACTTGGCGCTTTTTTTAAATGCTGCTAAATTAACAAAAAACTCGCCAAATGGATAAAAATGACGCTATATCAATGAAAATGACGACTCATTGACGAAAATTCAATATCTTGGAAAGAATATAAGTATCTACTATAAAAATAATCTTTTTTTTTACTGTAAAAGTTGTAAATTCATTGCATTATATAAGGAAAGTCATGTGCTGCCCACATTAGATTTTTAAACATGCAGTACCTGATTCTGCTCATCGTGGACAGCACAGTGTTTTTTTTTTCGTGTGTATGTGTGTGTGTGTGTGTTTGCGTAAAATTGTTTACAGCACTTAGTGCCATTAATTTGTCCTTTTTGCAGATACTTGACAGGTAGAGTCGAAAAAAAAATTCTTTATTGAGTATACCGATCATTTATCCATTTAAATTTAAATAAGTGAAAATGAGAGACTATCTGAATTGAGTATTCCATTAACGTAACAGAAAAATTGAAGATGAGGTGTTTTTATGCTACGTTCATCCGCTAATGACTATCTAATGGACAGTAACATCGAACAGATTGAATATTAAATAAAGATTTCAAAAAAATACTTTCAGTTACTTTAAAGTAAAAATATTTCATTAGTAACAGCATAAAGAGTGAATTATAGAAATACACCGATTTCAAAAATAAAAAGAGCCTTGTATAAATAAAACAGAACAGCCAATAAAGTAAATATGGAAATTTTTATCGACATTTGCTGTCAGTGTAGTCTCTAACTTTGCAGTCACTGCAAAACGATAAGAATAATCATTATTCGTCTTAAACCCAGACCTTTTGACCTACTCAAAGGTGTAAGGAATCAGTTTGGACGGCCGGGAAGTGCAACCCAATTTACACCGGATCCCAGTGGGGGAAGCATCTACAGGAACCGAACCCTCCTTCCCCTACCACCAACCTCTCGGAAGGACTTACGGACCCACATGTTTAACGTGATCGTACTCCGCGTGAACACGGCTGCAGTTTTGACAGTGGCGGGAATCGAATCCGAGCCAACCGAGTGCAATTTTCGCGCGCTAACCACTGAGCTACCGCGCTTTCATAACCCACACTTCCGCGACAATTCTCCATAACCCACACTTCCGCGACAATTCTTCATAACCCACACTTCCTCGACAATCTCCATAACTTTCATATGGGCGTCCGTAAGTCCGGAAGGACTTACGGGCGCCCATATTTCACACGATCGTAATCCGAGTGAACACGGCGGCAGTTTGAGCAGAGGCGGGAATCGAACTCGGGTCGTCCGAATGCAGTTTTCGCGCACTAACCACTGGGCTGTCGAGCCCCTATTCATTGCTCTTAAAGTTATCAAAAAGAAAAAGGTTTAAAAGATTTCAAAGCTATTACATACGTGGTAATGACCGAGCAGGCTTTAAAACATTTGCGCGCCAGTTGATTTTTCAGTAGTTTTATGATGTACCACGAAATATTGCAGTTCTTATACTCATAGTTAATTTTTGTCTACCTTTGCAGTCTGTCTACTTTTGAAATATAATAACAAGATTCCTCCGCTAATCGCATATGTGTGATTATATAAGAAAGACAACGATAAATAAAATATCTCTATAGAACATCTTCTGCAGAAGGATCTTGTTGAAATTTAACTAAATTTGTATGAATTACCTTAAAATATGGGAAATCAATTTCCCCAAAATTTATTTAAAATTCTCCCTCTGGAAAAATTGTAGCGCTGAAAACCACGTTAGTTTTGAGTTCATTGACCGAAAATTTCAGTATTATGTTATGAAACAGAACAGAATATTTACACGATGTGCAAACACTATGCTCACCGGGCTCAATCCATAAATATAAGTGGGGAGTAATAACTAAACGTAAGTCAAAATATACCGTGTAGCTTTTAATTGCTAGAATGATGCTTCCTCACAGATACAAAGAGACAGTTCGGCGCCAAGGAATGGTTAACATAAGAGAGAGAGCTTTTAATTGCTAGAATGATGCTTCCTCACAGATACAAAGAGACAGTTCGGCGCCAAGGAATGGTTAACATTAGAGAGAGGTCATAAAGTTCCAGCTACGAGATTTTGAAGTAAATGTCAAAATTAGAATGACAAATCTCTTGAAAAGTATGACCCCTGTCAAGGGTTAAGTCACTACGGGGTTCAGATGAGAAATCCTGACGGTTGGGAACCAGCAGATCATCGGTAATATATACGCTTACAAAATTAGCGTTATCCCATATTCCAATGAATAATTCGGGAATTCGTCCCATCCAGTTTGCAACAAGTGCTGCAGCAAATGGACGAGGAAGCTGAGCGCCCCATTTTTCGGCCTTCCACAAAATATGAAGGAACCCGAATTTAGAAAGTTTAAGGTTGATTACAATTTCATTCTCGAGAGAAAGGGTCTCTCTTTTCATCATTTGTTCCGGCAGAGGATCGAAACCTATCCAAATATTTTTATATTCTACAGGAATCTGGAAACCTGCATCCCCTGCTATTTCTGTAGCGGTAGTCAAACACCTACCGCAGGAAACAGAATCTTATGCACATTTGTTGAGTATTATCTACACCAGTAGAGCTCAGATCCAGGTATGAATATGTCTTAATACCGTCCCAGGGCAATTCCCCGCAAATAGAACTGGAGTGGAACCAGATTATTTTTAATAATCCTCATCGGGCAGTAGTGGGTAGTAAAACTGCCTTAGTCGCCTTTTTGTCGCCACGCGGGGCCTCTATGCAGCAGGCAACATGACTCATCTTAGCATTTTAACCGCCAGCGATTAGCCAGAATGCTGGTGCATGTAACCGTACCATTTTAATGGCAACCTACATAGCCCGGCATCAGTTTTCGAACACGTTCCCCGGACATCGAACTAGCGGTGAACCAACCGGCATCGGCCATCGAGTATGTCTTCCGGACAGTGAACCTCAGTGATCCAACCAGCATTATGACAGTAGATCCTCATAGCGGACCTTGATTACAACCTCCTGATGGACCCCGAATTCTCCGCAAGGGAATTCTCTTGCAACCGGGAGGCCAGTATGTCCTGTGTTCCTTCATTGCCTATCCCTGGCACCCTATACATATGAGTATTGGAGGTGTTACTTTGGATAAGCAAGTCATTACATCAGTGTTGGGGCATTGTGTCTTTGAATTTCAATTGTAAATACTAATATAATATAAATGTATAGATAATAATATCAATAAGCTCTGTGCTTGGTAAAATCCCCTAGCAAGATAAGTGCAAGTTTAAGGTGTAATTAATCAATCATAAAATTTGGCAAATATAACATTGGCTAATTTAGTACACCCTGAGGTCAAGTTAGGGATGATTTAGATGTAAAATGTTATTATTAAATTGTTTCATAATTTATATTTGTAATAAAAGCTAGTGGCCACAAAATGTTCTAGTTTCTGAAGTAATAAACGCAATGTACTTAATCTTTCAGTTGTCACTAATACGATCTCTGAGTCAACTGGAGACACTATGGTACGTGGTAGTAGTGTATTCATGTGAAATTGTGTCTCATCATAATGAGAGATTAACAAATGCTATTATTTTTCTCAAGCACAGCAACAGATTTACAGTTGCTTTTATGGAACAGCTTTCCCAACAAAACTCATCCAGCGCAATTTGAAATCCGTCATTCCTTATCTAAAAGAAGAAAATAAAATTATACTCATGTTGTTTCTTTCATTATTTTCTTTAATTTTCATATAAAAAATAGTTCCGCATGCATATATTATTCATTTTTATCACTATCGGCGCCAAATTGATCTCTCCGGGGAGGAGGCGATTTTTAAACTAATGTAATTTCACAAAAATCGCTACCGAATGTATAATGTCAGCAATTATCTCTTGAAGATACGTCAAACAGACACTAGTTATATGATCATCCAGTATAATAATCATCCAGTATAACGATCATCTCTTTTAATGATAATTGTGAATTAAAATCTAAAAGTTTTAAAGTTACTATTTAAACATTGTGAAGTAAATGTAAAGATAATAAGTAACTTTTATTAAGGTGTACAATTAAATTACGGTAATGAATAGTGGTGTGTTGTTGTTGTTGAGACCCAGACCGTCCGACCTACCAGAAAGGTGTAAGGTAACTGTATGGACGGCCGGGAAGTGCCACCCAATTTAGACCGGAACCCAGTGGGGGAGGCATCCACAGGGACCGTACCCTCCTTCCCCTACCACCAACCTCTCGGAAGGACTTACGGACCCACATGTTTAACGTGATCGTACTCCGCATGAACACGGCGGCATTTTGTGGTAGCGTGCAAATCTAGCTCGCAAACCACGGGGATACCGCACCCGAGATGGCCAACAGCACGCGGTGTTCCGAGGTGGTCACCCACCAAGTACTAACAGCGCCCGATGCTGCTTGACTTCGGTGATCTAACGAGAACCGGTATTTTCAGCACGGTACGGCCGTTGGCCCGAATAGTGGTGTGTGAATAAATGTTGTGAAATTTACTGAAATACAGGTTATTAGATTTTACCTCAACCATTAAATCTAATATAATAGATTTCATTGTTAGGTACGATGCGTCCAGTTGGTATGAGAATAAATACATAATACTGCCCACATGAAAAAGCCCATCTGCAAAAACTTCGAAAATCCAAAGCTGAAATCTAACATTAGATGAAAGACGATAGTTAAAATTTGGGAACTTGAAAAATAAAGATTGTTGTTTTATAGAAATATTTATTGTACTCAAAACGTATTTCAAAGGTATCTTTACTATAAACAAAAAAATCTGATGTGGACAACACATGACTTCCCTTATATAATGTAATGAATTTACTACATTTACAGTAAAAAAAATAGGTTTTTCTTATAGTAGATACTAATATTCTTTCCAACATATTGAATTTTCGACAATTAGAGGTCATTTTCATTGATTTAGCGTCATTTTTATCCATTTGGCGAGATTTTCGTTAATTTGGCAACATTTCAAAAAGTCGCCAAGTTGGCGACATTCCGCCAATTTTGTCGCCAAAATCTCGCCAAGCGTTATGGACGAAGAAATAAGTTATTCTTACAGCAGATAAATGATTATTGGCGTTCAAATACAAAAGTATTACTCAAAGTATCTTTTTTTATGAATGGAACGAGCTAGATCCACGAGAATGATGTCACCCAATTTATCGCATGATATTACATATGAAAAGTGAACATGTTTCTCAATAGGATTTTTTTTCTATTTTATATGACTTTTTGATATTTTTTTGAAAAATGTGCAATATCTCGAGAATGGTTCATGTTAGCTTTCTAAAATTTATGTCAATCGTTTTCTAATAAAAAATTACATAAGAAATGTCTATTTGCGTAACTTTATTAGTGGTTTTGATTTTTTGACGATTTTTTCAAAATTTCATTCGAAAATTTAGGGGGGGTTCTGAACATTCGATTGCGTATAAAAACAATAGGCTTCCAGTGTTTACGGATTGTGATTTTTGTACCAAATTTGGTTCGAATCGGTCCATTTGTTCGTCAGTTATCGTCTCTACAAACCCACTGACACACACACACACACACATACTTTCACACACACACACACACACACACACACACACTCCCAGACATCACATCAAAAATGTTTGATTCGTGATCAGGGCTGCTTGAAACGTGCTCTCCCGTCGAAAACTCGATTTCGAATTTTCGACCCCGTCACAATACTTTCCTTATACATTATGTATATAAGGAAAGTAACAAGTTGTGAATTTTTATTGGCATTACTGATTAGGAGAAGTTGCGATGTGATGACTCGCGCTTACGTAGTAAATACTCGTACTAAAAACATTTAGATCTGATACTATTTCCTCTATTTTAATGGGCTTAATGGGATTGTTAATCATAGATGTCGGTTTTCAAAGATAAGCTGAAGAACATCCAGGAGAATATGCACACTCTTCATTTCCTTTAAAAATGACGCACGTTTGCCCATGATGCTTAATAGATTTTGTTTTCTAATGGCCAGGCAATTGAATCTTTCATTATTCGCCCATACAGCGGCCAGAACCGTGAACCTGTTAACCGTCATATGACATTGCCCCAGCGCACCAGTGGGGGTAGGAACACACTGCGCCTAACGACACAACATCCACGCCTGAAGATGGGACTCGAACGCCACAAGCCGGCGGTCGAACGATCGCTAGGAAACGTTTGTCTTGACCGTTCGGCCACCGCGTCGGCTGATGCTCATAGATTAATGCATATATTCTAAAAGTTCAATTTATTAATTATTATTCAATGGATATCTCAGCGTCTTCGCTCCAAGGTAACTTTTCTAGACTCTTCACTCTCTCTTATCCTACAGAAACACTTCGATACTTTATGTCTCCGCACTGTTACGTTCATTTACCTGATTGACTATCCAAAGTACACCGACTTTCAAAAGTTAAACACGCAATGTAAATTGTCATTTTTCGAAAGCGTATTTGAATTTGAGTAGCTGAAAATCACTGCGGATGTAGATGGCAGTATGAAAATATCGTATGTTACAGCCAATCATGATTGACTGTCCGGGTATATGCTAATTAGGCAGTCGTTGAAGACGCCAGAATTCTGACTGGTTTGAGGAGGTGCATTTAAATGCTGATACGAAGTGTTAATAACTTTTGCAAGATTATTTTTGATGATATTCGTGTTTCTATGGCTGAAAGAAGTCGAATGACAGATAGGGAGCACTAGAGTGCTGTCGGACGCACTGAAGCAGGACAGTCAATAAAAGATGTCGCTATTTTCTTTGGCGTTGATCATTTGGTAATTTCTCGATTATGGAAACAATTCCAAACAAGCCAAACAGTTTTCCGGAGACCTGTGCTCGGTCGTCCAAAAGCTACCACCCCGTCTGATGATCGATATATTTTTTATAGTAGCCAATCGGAATCGACGAGCGACCTCGACAACTGTTACATCCATGGTTGCAGTGGCACTTGGTAAGACAATATCTGCCAGTACTGTGCACCGAAGACTCCACTGAAGTGACTGTACGCCCGAGTACCACGTTTCTGTGTTCCACCAACCGTCCAAACCAGAGGGGCAAGATTAATGTGGTGTCGTCAACATGTCAATTGGACTGTCTTAGATTGGTGCAAAGTCCTGTTCACGGACGAGACCAGATTTGCCCTGGAATCAGATGATAAGAGTGTAAGGGTCTGGTGAGAACGATGCACACGCAATCAGGTCAAGAACATCATCGCATTCAGATGTGGCAGCGCCATGGTGTGGGCCGGAATTTCAATGGAATATTGCACAAAGCTGAACATCCTTGAGGCGGTTCTTTGACAGCTGCGCGGTATCGAGATGAAGTCCTAGACCCCATTTGCGAGACTCTACTCTGCAACAGTTGGTCCTTATTTACTCCTTATGGGCGATAATGGTTGTCCCCATTGAGTCAACATCGTTGACGAATGCTTGGAAAGTGAGGAAATTTTTCGTATGGGTGTATTCCTCCGATCTTAATCCCATTGAAAACCTTTGAGATACCCTCGGGCGAGCTATCTCTGTACGTTTAGCTCCTTCAGTCAGTCTCAGAGAGTTGGAAACTGCCGTATTGGAGTAATAGCCATTGGTCGCATCTGCGATGGTTGATCACCTCCTTGAAAGCATGGAAAATCGTTGTAAAGTTTGTATGAAGGTCCGGGGCGGTCATATACCATATTAATATAAGTTTTGTTTGGTTTGTTTGCCTTTAAACATAATTTTGTTAATAACCCAAATGTGACGTCATGATATAACTTAAGAAAAGTAAAACCTTTTTTCATTTTTGTACATAATTCTTGTTTTCTTTAATGCATAAACACATTTGCTGCCTTCATGTACAATTTTGAGTTAATCAAAGCTTTGTTTTTCCATTTTTTTTTTATTTTACCGTCCGTACGTAACTTTTGGAAGCTAGTGTATTTGGACCGTACTACCCTGGAGTGAAAATTAGTTATTTGAAACCTCCGCAGAATCACGTGATATCTGTATGGCACTACTCATATATTGCAGAAATATATATTTGCGTCATATATATGTCTGTTTTTTGCGACGTAAAGTCTGCCCAATTGTTCGAGACAGTTTTGTTATTTCTTCGAGCTCGTAGATACTTCGAAGCATCTAGGTGGTCACTTGTCTGAATATATTTTTGTAGCGTTCATGAATACTAAGATAATGTTTCATTCTATATACATCACTACATAATAGAAATTCTCAAGATTTTGTCATCCCAACCATCCTGTATAACGGTCATCCTGTATAATGGCCATATTGTACAGTGACCATCCTGTATTCCATTTATTGATCCCTCCAATGTATTGATCATCCTGTATATTGAATATCCTATTTACTGCTCACCCTGTATATTCAATATCCTATTTATTTATCATCCTGTATATTCAATATCCTATTTATTTATCATCCTGTATATTCAATATCCTATTTATTGATCATGGTGTATATTTAATTTTCAATTTATTGATCATCCTGCATAATAAATATTCTATTTATCGATCATCCTGTACATTTATCTTCCTGTATATTTGTCATCCTGTATAATAATCATCCTATACGAAGGTCACTCTGAAATTCTCGAAATACGGCTAAGTAGCATACATTAAACTTACCAACTCTTAGGAGTGTTCAAAGTACTCCCCTTCAATCACATTTGTATCAATGCACATTTGTAAGCCAATTTTCCAATATTAAATGCTTCAAGCCATCCATTTCTTAGAATCGATGAAAAATATGCTTCTATAGCCTCATCAATCTCATCTTCGAAATGAAAACGACGCCTACGTAATTTTTTTTTTTTGGATTAAAAAGTAGCCAAAAGTCATACATAGCAGGATCAGAAGAATAGGATAGATGTTCTATTACTTTGATGTTTTTTGTTCAAGAAATTCGACTGTCATCCTTGCTGAATGAGAAGATGCATTGTTATAGTGAAGCACGAGTCCCCCTAACATTCACTTCCTGAAGAATTTCTGGAAGACACAGTGATATACCAGTTAGCTGTAACTGTCTTCTGCCCCTTTAGTTTTATGGCTTTGACCAGAACTGTACTTCTGAAGAACACGGCAAACATTACTTTTTTCAATGCTTATTGTCTTTTCACCATTGTTGGTTTGGAGTCATCTTCAAAGACCCATACTTTACTTTCTAGACGTGTTTTAACTTCAAAAAAGGTATGTACGTTTCATCATCAGTTATGTTTTTACAAATAATGCGGTGTGCACCATCATTAAGTAATTTTAGGGTTTCTTTACTGATTCTGACGCGCTCATCATTTTGGTGATCTATTTAATTATGGGGGATCCAACAGCAAACTAATTTTTTCATATGCAGTTATTCATGAATAATTTTATGTATAGCTGCGGATCCAATGCTAAGTCCCTTCTGTATCATTTGGTAGGTAGTGCGATTATCATCGAATAACGTTTTACGAATGGCCGACACATTTTCTAGGACTACAACTGACAAAGGTCTTGCTGTGTGTTTTTTTATCCAGGAGAGAATTTCGACCTCTTCTAAACTCTGTAAACCATCTGAATACAGTGACACGAGTTGGAGCAGTTTCCATATGCTAATTGTAGACGTTGAAGTCATTCTTCTTGATTTAACCCCACTTTAAAATCATAAAAAATCATACCTCGATAATGCTCTTGCTTCAACTCCATTTTATTTTCTTTAAAAATTTATTCTACGATAGTTAAATTGTAATTGTTGCCACAAATTATCGTCTGCGTACATAAAAGAGTAAAAAAGAGTATAAATTTAAATATCCGACCAATATTTTTTTTCTAGCGCATATCGTCTGCCCCTGTCTCAAACATTTCATTGTGACCCTTCTATAATGACAATCCTGCTTACTGATCATCCTGCATAATGATCATTTTATTTAACGATTATCTTGTATAATAATCTTTGTCTATGAATCATCCTGCATAATTATCATTGTGTATATATGTTGATTAAATGTTTTATTCCTCTTATCCTGCACATATACCAGTCTTCTTTCATAAAATGTCACATTTAGTTCCTGTTTAAGCACATACGTGGCATGCAATGCAGAGCGTATGAAATCATTCTTTGAATCATAATCATTCATCTATTGAAATTTAAATAAGTGAAAATAAAACCTATCTTCCATTAATGTAACGGAAAATTTGAGGAAGGTGCACTGTTTTCCTGCTGCATTACTCCGCTACTAATGACTATCTAATGGACAGAAACATGGACCGGAATGAATGAATATTAAGTAAACATTATATAAAAATACTTTTAAGTCGTTTTTACTCGGTCTTATAACCAGTGAACGGATAGCTATTGTAACGAACGAACTACATAGCAAATGTCGTTTTTCTCTTTCGTAGTCTACTATGGTAGCATATTGTCATGAAGTCAAAAAAATATCTCGGTATTTGGAGGATGGATCTGTACGTTTGTATCATCTTTAACACAAATACATAATTTATGCTCTCATACATATTGTTACGACGTATCTGTCTGGATTCGTGGGTGTACTTTTAGGATACAAGAAAATGTCCAAATTTCTGTATAACTAACACGTTTTTCACAAGCACAGCGTCAACAGAAACAATATACAGTAAAACAGCGCTTAATTGCGATACTAATTTCACAAAACAACTGATATTATTTACGAAAAATTGGCGAATTTCATTTCACAAAACAGCGACTACTCTGCTCAAAACATTGACTAATATCGCAGTTCAATATTGCTCGTATCAGGCCAAATGTTCTCCAACTAAGTGATGACACTATTATAGACTATCTATAGAAACTTCTGGAAATCTCTCATATCTCGTAGAATACTGGTTATCCCGAGGTGTTTCTCAAACCTCCGAAAAGTCTCCAAATATCGCCAAATTGGTGATAAGTTGCCAAATCTGGAAACCTTCTTCTGAATCTCAGCATCTGCTAAACATAGATTCATGTCATAGAAAAGGTTACATGTACAGGCGTTTTCTCCGTCAAATTTTTACAAGTGTTTCCGATAAGCATTCCACACGTTAGCAGCAATATATTGTTTCCCACAATATAGTAGAAAAACGAGATAGTGACGGATAAATACATTTTAAGATATCCTGAACACATTTTAAACATTTTTGAAAATATTTCAGTCTAATTACCAGTGAATGTATGCGTGAGATGTGTATACTTGATATCTCATAAACGAATGCTCATACCGCTTATCAAATGCTATGTGTAAATACATTATATCATAAACAAGAACTAGAGAGATCATTTAGTAACTCGCATTATTGCCTGTCAAAGACACTAAAACTTGCATTCTAAAAAAATCTACGTTGTTCTAATACGTTTTATTTTGTTTCTCAATAAATGGTCCTTAATTGACGATATTAATCATCCAATTCCAAAATTAGATCAATTAGGTTTTGTTCCGTAGGCAATAACGATATCAAGTGCAAAGTTTCAGACTTGTATATTAGCGACAGGCTTCTGGAGGGTCTGGAGATGCACTTCGATCCACTCCTATTTTTTTCGTCTTCAGGACAGAAATAGAAAATCTGGCTTCAATGGGATCTGTAGCACGGTCTGTGGCACGTCTACTGTGGTTTCCAAGGGTGTCTACATGTGATTTCTTAGAGTATCTATTTGATAGGACACCTATATGTGATTTCAGAAAATGAGAACATGCAGTTTCATATGGTGCCTACGCGAAATTTCATAGGGTGTCTTCATGTAGTTTCGTAGAGTGTCTAGATGTGATTTCATAGGGTGTCGTCATGTAATTTCGTAGAGTGTCTAGATGTGATTTCATAGGGTGTCGTCATGTAATTTCGTAGAATGTTTTCATGTGGTTTAATGGACTGAATACATGCAGTTTAATAGGCTGACTACATGTGATTTCATAGGGCGTCTATACACTTATTTTGCAAAGAATGCTACCCATATAACGACTACATGGTTTATACACATAGTTTCTAATGTTTTCTACATCAATTTGGCTTAAATGTTTGTAAAAAAATGCTTATTGATATATATTTTTCCTAATCTTAGCTCATCCTTTTTTAATTGGTCTTATTGAAAATGTCAAAAGAAATTTACTTTTCTACATCATTAGCATGAAAATGGAATAAAGGGATGAAAAAAAGTTCCTCCCTATGCTTAAATTGCTTTAATGTTTTATCCTGTTAAATATATTGCCTATAAACTTATATTTTTATTACAAACTAGCAATCTCAAAGAAAAATTTTAATAGAGTAACGCTTAACACAAAGAAGCGAATTAATTATTACCTAAAGCATTGACATTTTCATTCCCTTATACCAAAAAAAATGCATAAACAGCCCCGCAGTAAAAAACGGTCCAGACTGTTTGTATTAGAAATATTTCTTTTTAAATAAGCTGCATGATTTTCGATAAGGTTTAATACAAGCGAATTAAGTTTATGTTTTTGTTTTTATATAGTAATTTTTCTATAATGTTTGTGAATTATCATTTTTTATATTTCCTTTTTTACTGAAATGGATGCATGACAAGGGATAAAATTTGAATTTACTTTTAAGAGCATATTTCTATTTATATTAATGAAGCATGAGAGGCTTTATGAAGCAATTCAAGGTAATTCCTTAGATGACGTTTATAACAGGTAGTAAGATTAGGTGCGAAGCAGGCGCTTTGGGTTGGATTTCTGATTCCAGTTGATACATATTTTAAGGTGAAAGTAAGACAGTGTTCGACAATTTCTGTTTGAACTAAGAAAATCTGACGTGAGTAGCAAATGACTTTCCTTACAAACTAAAATTCAGTTTCTCTTCCTTTATTTTATAATTCATTAAACTGAGTTTAATAGCATAAGACAACACGGCTATTTATTAACATTTTCCAATATAGTTGTAAAGTGTTTATGACTTTGTTCATCCATTCATTCTGTCCGTCTGTCTGTCTGTCCGTTCGTTCGCACGATAACTGCCGTAAATATGACTTTATCGAAAGAAAATTTTAGTATCTTATTCAGACGGTCTGTGGGACATATGAAAATGTAAATGAATAATATCACCCAATTAATTTCGGATGTAAGCCGGGTTGAAAAAATGAAATGCATTGAATCCTGTGGGATCTAATTTTTCAAGCATTTTAAAACACAATTAAAATTCATCAATTGCTTCGAACATTTTAGGAAATATTCAAATTATAACATAAAACGTATAAAAAATTTTCAACCAAATATGTTAGATAGTTTTTTAAATATATATTGAAATAATAATTACATCCACGATATATGAAGAGATGACATGACTCATTTCAAAATAAAATATGTCATCCATTTTATTTCCATTGGAAAAAAAATCGTGATTTTTAGAGACTGTTTAAATTTATATTTAGTGTTGCATTCGTCATAAAACAGCTTTATTTTTGCATATTATCTATGTGTCTACATTCTGAGCCAACTCAATTTAAATATTTTTTATTTTAAATGATTACTAAACTTTGATTATTTCTGCAACGAAGAGACGGTAACAATTAATCTTTAAATTTACAAATGTGATTTGAATTGAAGATTTACGAACTACGTTCGTGTTTTAGATTGACTAGAAGTAATTTATTGTGCTATTGACCAAATACATATGTAAGTGTAATTGGGTAAAAAAATCGCCAACAATGTTACAAAATCCATTGGGAAGTAGATATACAATAATAAAAGTTAAAATTGTAATTGTTTTATGGAATTTGCTGACGTAATGTAGTTTAATATTTTACAAACTACATTTGTTGTTACGCATAATTAAATAAATATTGCACTACTTTTGAGCTCAAAAATCACAATATATTTTTGACGATGAACTTGAAACATATTTATATTGAACTTAAAACATATTCATATTGAATTTTTTAATTTAGTGATGTCTGGTAACTAAAAGGTAAAGATAAAAAATATAATTTGTTTCTGAACGCAATCAATGTACAGTTATACAAGCTCTGTGTTAAAAAAATATCCCACGATTTTCGAGAATTCGCGATATAGGAAAAAATTATTACAGATGTGTGCAGTTATTGATGTGTTGCATTTTTCTCAGACCGAGTTTGTGCAAATGAGTTTTGTGAGTATTATCATTTGTTTTACACAATTTATGAACATGGTGCAGTTGGGCAATAATAAAATAAGCCGTGCACCATAAACATTAGTCACAAATTTTCAAAGATAACTTCTGGAATAGGAAAACAATTATATGAAATTAGATAGCTATTTACTAAATTAAATACTTGGTTCGTTGCTGAGTGTATTTGATTAACAGTTAAGGGTTTGTAACTTTCAGATACTTTCTTAAAAATATACAGAAATAGAAAAATTTGGTGAATACTAAAACATCCTCGAATTTATTGCAGTCATCTAATCTTCACAATCCTGTTTTCTTCAAGAAAGGTTTAGAAAATTCTATTCTAAGCAGCCGTTTTATTTATTGGGAGATAGTTGTTTAACGATAGCTTCGTGTAAGGGAAACAATGAATAAAAGTCTATAATTAGAATATATAAAACCAAGATAGTAATGGTACCGCTTTTGGAATAATAACCCAAACAATAACTCTTGAAAAAGAGAATTTAAAGAAATATACATATTTGGTTGATATCATCAACTTTCAAGCCAAATTGATATTGGACCTGCTCAAAGACAGTACAAACTGTACTAGTGTAACGTGATTCAAAATGTGAGAAAGTTCTAATGTGTAAAGTGTTTAAAAAATAATCGTCCTTTCTGGACGTTAATTTTTGAAAAACTAACGATTCTCAATACATTTTCATGTACCTTGCAGACTTTATTTCGTTGTTGAACCCGATCAAATGAATATAGCGTAATATGTGATATCTTTTGATAACTTATTTATTTCTTCACCATAACTATTCGAGCACACCTATTTTTAACAGTGATGATGAAGCATATTTAAATATTTTTCTAGTGAGATGCAGCTTTATGCGATTATTTTAGCAGGATTCAACTGCACCTTTTTTTGCTGGTACTACATGTTCTTGTCAACCGCTTATTTTTTCAGCGACAATCTGCTCTTGCAAAAAAAAATTATCCAATTTCTCTCTTGCATTAATCATGTCATATTTGGCCATTCAAAAACTGAAGCATTTTTACAGTTTTTACAGTGTGCGAAAATTTGGGCACAGAATATGTTAAAAACTTAACTGAACGCTTTATATATATATATATATATATCATATATATATTATATATATATATATATATATATATATATATATAAATAATATATATATGATATATATATATATATATATATATCATATATATATTATTTATATATATATATATAAAACGTTTAGTTAAGTTTTTAACATTTTAACATATTATTTAACATTGTCTTTTCAATGGAATTTTTATATATCAGCAAATTAAAGGCATCCCCATAGGGGGGGGGGGTGTTCTTCTATACTTGCTGATCTCTACCTCAATTTTTATGAAAGCCAGTCACATATTAACAACGCAATTGTTTACCTACGTTGCGTAGATGATGTGATTGTTGGATATGAAAATGAAAACTATTGTATGAACTTTGATTTCTACCCACCCAACCTAGTTTTAAAAGAAAATCCGGCTACAATTAAACATGTAGTAGAATTTTTGGATTTGAGTATCAACTTTGGACAAATCCCAATAAGTTTTACCATCTATGACAAAAGAAACAGTTTCAAAATACCTATAAACGGTATAGTACATTGGAACTCCAACCTTCACTTGAATATATTTAGGAATGTTTTCTTGGGGGGTTGGTCAGAATTCAAAGAATTATTAAAGATGAAGATTTGCGTATTGATTTTGATCGAATATTTCTACAGCAAGCATATCTACAAAATAACCCTATTCCATTTATGCTACAATATATTGATAATTTATACCGTAACAATATTGTGTATTGTATAAAGTTAAAATATTTTTTATATACATTTAGCAGATGAAGGTTCGCATACTGCAAATGACAGAACCGCAGAACGATCAAAACGAAGCATTATAAAGGTCATCGTAGTCAGCGAGACTGGTTGCTAATACAGTAATGGTCATCCTCTCGTCCTTGATTCTTTCTTTTTTGGAGGCCTTGTGATAATTCTTATTGTCACTCCGGAGGTGGGCTTCAGCCAAAGCTGGCGTCCAGGAGTGCAATGCCGCGGCATTTATGACAAGCTTGTTGACAACTGGGGAGTGAGGTCACAACCCCTTACCGCCATTGTGTAAGCTTTTTGCTAAGCCTTCCTTCCTTTTTTCACTTTTTATAAATTATCTTTATACATTTTATATATATATATATATATATATATATATATATATATATATATATATATATAATATATATATATATATATATATATATATATATATATAATATATATATAATATATATATATATATATATATATATATATATATATATATATATAATATATATATATATATATATAATATATATATATATATAAATATATATATATATAAAATATATATATATATATATATATATAAATAATATATATATATATATATATATATAAATAATATATAATATATATACAATATATATATATATATATATATATATATATATATATATATATATATATACATTATTTTACACACTCTGACGCAAATACATCCTTCGAAAGAATTTTTTAAAATAAATCCTAAGAACAAATGTTTGAAGAAAAACGTAAAAAATAAATCGTAACATTCGCTATGTCTATTCAATGGAATGCGATTTGTAAGCATCAAGAGCAATGCTCCATGCAGGTTCTGTGAAAGAAACTATTGCAAAAGCATTCCATGCCTTTATTGCTTTGTCTATTACTGGTGCTTGGAACTATTCACAGCAGAAACTTACCATCTCTTGCACTGTAAATCTCCATGTTTCAGATAAATCTATATATAGTAAAATAATCGAGATTAGGAACTGTATAAGAAATATTGATTAAAAAACTTGTGTAATCAATTACGCAAAATACAATTTATTCATAACGAAGAAATAAAATCTGATGTGGTCCTTACATGATTTTCCATACGTAATGCAGTGACGTCAGTTTCTTCACAGCGAAACAAGGATTTGCAAGATCCGCGACTCAATATTTTTGTTATTAAGTTAATTCTATGTATATTAAGATCTGATTCTTTCGACAACTTAAATGTCGAGACGGAAGCATTTATTCATACTTACAAGCAAAATATTCGTCAAAAAAAATTGAAATTATATTAATATTTAATTAATATTTATTATTTAATAAATATTGATGTTTAATTAGTAATTGTTGAAGAATTCTTTGGCGTCAAAATGCACAACAATTACAAACTTATAGAACGAACTAGGTGTACAAGAATGATGTTATCAGATTTGTTGCATAATAAAATTGGTTGCATAATATGGAAAATAAACCTTTTTGGTAATATTTACTTTTTAACACTTTACAACAAAGTTGAAAAGTGTTTATGACTTTGTTCACTCTGTCTGTCAGTCTGTCCGTTAGCACGATAACTGCCGTAAAAATGACTTAATCAAAATGAAATTTTAGTATGTTGTTCAGACGGTCGGTAGAACCTATGAGAATATAAATGAATAATATAATCCAATTAGTTTTGGATTGAACCTGGGTTGAAAAAATGAAATACATTAAGCCCTATGAGACCTAATTTATCAAACATTTTTTAAGCGGATTTAAAATTCACAAATTGCTTCGAAAATTTTAGGTAATATTCAAATTGCTCCATAAAATATATAAAATAAAATTCAGCGACATATATTCAGTAGTTTTTTAAATAAAAATTAAAATAATAATAACACCTCTTATATGAAACGATCACGTGACCCACTTCAAAGTGATATATGGCATCCATCTTGTCTCAAAATCGTGATTTTTAAAGTTCTTTTTAATTCATATTGAGTGTTTTATCCGTCCTAAAACTACTTTATTTTCGCTTAAATTCTGTGCATCTACACACTAAAATAACGCAATAACAATATATTTGAGTTTAATTGCTCATCCAAATTTGATTATTTCTACAACGAAGCCTATTTCTCACCTATGTAAAATGTAAACAGCGAAATATGTAGAATGAGTTGTATTACAATTGCTGTATTTCTTTAACACAAAATCATTTAGTTCATGGAGTCTGCGTAGCTGATATGAATGAAATATTCATTGATTTTACAAACAGAAGGACGATTTTTTTATATGAAGTTTTAAGCATAAAATTTAATTACTTGTAGCTCCAAGGTCTTAATTTTTAAATAAAATAAATTATTATAGTATTCTGATGAATGACATGAATGGGAAATTATTTATGAATGAAGTGCTGCTTTTATAGAGAGAGCCAGGAGTGTTATTTTTTCTATGACGTCCTTTGAATGGATTTCAGGTGTTTTCGATGAAGTTTTCAAATACAATAAATTATCCTAGTATTATGATAATTCTAAAATTAGTACCGAGAAATATATCACATTTTAGAGATGTTTAAACCAGGCAATTTATATTTCAATGGCGTCATTTGAATGAAGTTCATTTTTTTCAATGAAGGTTTACGTTTTCAAATATAATAAATTAATGTAGTATTGTGATAAGTTTTAAAATATTACCGAGGAATACCTTGCATTTTAGCCATGATTAAATAATATTGCATTGAAGTTGGAAAGTGTTTCATAATCAATGCTTTAAGCAGGATTGATCTTTCTTGTATGATATCTCCGGGTCGATCTTGATAGTACCCCATCTTTTATGGAACTTATTCGAGTCTTGTCTGGAAGCATATGTCACTCCCTTTTCGCCATCACGGCTTTTCCATATAATGTTGCCATAGCTAACTTGGGAAGAATTTATGGGTTTTAAATCTCTCTGAGCAAAACTGTCAACCTTGGTGCCACTAGTCTGAATCCTTTGTTCAACTTATTTTAGTTATTTTCTTGCATGAATTAAAAATTGTCTATTTGATCTCACAGAAAGTTCCAGAATTACTTTTCTCTAGATTTGACCAAAATTCGGTTTACCAAAATTTCCCAAATCTTATACAACACATACACAACACCGTCGCTACTTTTCGTCCATTTGTTTCTGGCTATGCTTTTGAACAACACTATTTCTTCGACCCAGACCGTCCGACTGACCCGAAGTTGTAAGGTGTCAGTTTGGACGACCGAGAAGTGTCACCCAATTTCGACCGGAAACCAGAGGGTAATGCATACACAGAAACCGTACGCTCCTTCCCCTACCACCATCGAAAAATTTACGGATCCATATGTTTAACGTGATCGTACTCCGCATGAACACGGCGACAGGTTGGGCAGAGGATTGAATCGAACTCGTGCCATTTGAGTGCACTCCCTATGCGCTAACCACTGGATTGTTTGAACCAATTGAACAAAATTTGGAACGACGTGGCATCTCTTCATATTTTTCCAAACACCATAGTCACATCAGATGTTTTTCACTAATTCTATATATTTCCCCAAAATATGCGCGCTAAAGTATCGACATTTCAAAAACAGGTAATTAAGTGAAAAAACACCAACATTCTAAGAAACCGATTTTTTTTTCATTTTCAATTCCTTTTCAAGTTTATTTATTTTAGACTCAAGTTTATTTATTTTTTTACATTAAGAGGTCTCAGTTTATCTTTTAAACATTTTGAGAAAATTTCGAGAGAATAAATAGGGTTTGCATCTGATTAGAAGTGGGTGTAATGCAAAAATGTTCTATTAAGTTTGGATTGTTGTTATTAGTGTTTTGAAACAACTTAATGCGAAATAACTGCGTGTTTCCATTAGACTGTTTTGAAAAGAAATCTTTGTCTTTAAGAAAAATCTTGGATTTTTGAAATCTATATTGTTACGCCATATCCTCTACATTAGACAGTTTAACTCCAGGATTCAAAATAGCGTTTGAAGATCGGAATAAATCTGCTTTATTTGAAGTTGCAATAAGCATTAGGAGGAGTTAAATGTAAATACACCCCCGTAAGTCCTGTTAGCTGCTTCAAAGTGGAGAGAGAGGGTGTCACCATAGTGTTGTGGTACACAAAAAAGAGAAACATCCAGTTAGTGTCTTCTTAAATATTAAATAGTGAATTTGGGTTGAATTATTATTCTTAATTAGATCGTAAATCGTATAACTGCACATTGCATCGTTGCCGCATTATAACCCGCCATTTATATTATTTGTGCGAGTTCCTAAAATGTAATTATTATTTGACGATAAATGGCCGTCGGAGAGCGTTGTGAGTAAAATAGCAGTTAATATTCAGAGAGATGGGGGAAAAGTCACTTAAGAATGACCGGCTAAAAAGGTTGTGCTTCAAAAATGATGGCAAGCAAATACTGCCAAGTTGCGATGGCTTTCGATAGTGAGAGTGTATCAGTGTCGTGCAAAAGGCAATGAAGGTCCAACATTTCAGTTCAATGTCCAAGATAACAACAGAAATATGTGCCAATCAGCATTAAATTTAGATCTATATGATTTTAAGCAACTAGATTCCTGGTCTCACACACCCAGTTTCTCAGGCCAACGGCCGTACCGTGCTGAAAACACCGGTTCTCGTTAGATCACCGAAGTCAAGCAGCATCGGGCGCGGATAGTACTTGGTGGGTGACCACCTCGGAACACCGCGTGCTGTTGGCCATCTCGGGTGCGGTATCCCCGTGGTTTGCGCGCTAGATTTGCACGCTGCCGCCGTGTTCATGCGGAGTACGATCACGTTAAACATGTGGGTCCGTAAGTCCTTCCGAGAGGTTGGTGGTAGGGGAAGGAGGGTACGGTCCCTGTGGATGCCTCCCCCACTGGGTTCCGGTCTAAATTGGGTGGCACTTCCCGGCCGTCCATACAGTTACCTTACACCTTTCTGGTAGGTCGGACGGTCTGGGTCTCAACAACAACACCCAGTTTCTCAGCCTTAAAACAATAAATATATATATATATAATTAATGCAAGTTAATCATAATTGTATATGTGCAATAATTAAAGTTTATTTTAAAATTTAATATTGTTGAAGTCAATTGTGTAGTATGTTAATATAATTATACTTTAGGAACTCGCACAAAGAATATAAGTGGTGAGTTATAATGCGGCAACGATGCAATATACGACTACACGAATTGGATGGCTTAAGGATGATACATAATTATGTCATGTCGCCATTCTGTGCATCATGAACTTTGTGTGATTTCGGAGAGAAAAGCTCTTTTCCGTCGTGCCTGTGCCGGGGCTGTGTTAAGCCTTGTTCGTATTGACTTAACGTTAAATTTTCGTTTCTGTTTGCTGCGAACCTGTGTTCGTTGTGTGGCTGTCGCCTCTTGGGTTGACGTCACGTCTGGCTTGGAGAAACTTTTGGAAGTTGCTCCTCTCTCCGCCAATCAGAATCGGCGGTTGAGGAGAAGCTCTGTTTTTGCGCATTTTTGCACTCTCTCTTCTGACGGTGATTGCGGCGTAAGGAGGTGGATGTTGGAAAATGTCTTAAGAAATTAAGACAAAGGCTTTAGCCGAAATGGCTTATTTTCAACAGTGGGAATATTGTATTCCTTAGGAAACTATTCCTGGAAGATCCTGAGAGATGTATAGAAGACCGGCTGATTTTTATTTTTTTAAATTCTATTTTTTTTTATTTTATTTTAGGAGGATTCCTTTCTCCCGTCGAGAGACGCTAGCAGTTTTTGTAGAACCCTGAGTCATATTGAACTAGAAAGCCAGAATCGAAGCTCCCTTTGGATACAGTTCTATTGATTCGAGCTTTTGGGAAGAATCCCCTTGACGAACTATGATTTTTGCAGAACTTTTGCCGTGATTCTAAAAATTGGATGATTTGGAAAGTGAGGTAAAATTTAATGAAACATTTTAAATCTCTGAAGAATCTATACCAGAGAAGGAATTTATAGGACTTGCACACAGGGACAGAATGAAATCTTAAAATCATCATTATTATTAAGTGTTCTTTAAATTTGATTATTAACATCATTCTATAAGAATTAGAGAAATGTGTTTGATAAATTGAAATTTTGATTTGATTTAACCAAAAGGGTTAAAAAATATTAAGAGATTTTTGATTGTTAATTATGTTGTATTAATGACTTAATAAGAATATATAAACTTAATAAATAATTTTTGTTGATTTAAATTAGTGAATTTTATTTGTGTTCCACCCTTGTGTATTTATTTCATTGCTACCACCTGGAATATAATTCTACCAGACAAGGAAACGGTTATTGCACACATCTGGTGTTTAATTGCAATGTACTATTTTGGGACATAATTTACTTGCAGATCGAGCTATCTTCTTTTTCTGTGTCGATCCGTTTTTTGAAGCCGATCTGATTTTAATGCTTTGTCATTTGCGCCTTGTCCTCTTTTCCTGCTTGACAATTTTGATGCTGTTGTCGCTTTGACTGTTTTGGCGCCATGACAATTAAGAATAATAAGTCAACCCAAATTTACTATTTAATATTTAAAAAGAAACTAGCTGGATATTTTTTTCTTTTTTGATGCACCACACAGGTATCCCAAAGAATAGATGGTGTCTTCCTATGTTTCTCAATACCAGAAATCCGGGGATAACATCTGACTTTGAACTCTCACTTTGACCTCCTGGTTTTGAAGGGAAAGTTTAAAAAATCTTCTCTGATTGGCCACTTTCATTTGACATTCTGGTCGCCAACTGTTAATCACTTTATGTTCACGACTTCTTTTCGTACGCTAGTGGCATTTGAACTTCGAACACCCTTGCTGATCATAAAAAATGCTAAAATATATTTTATGACCAAGACCCCTACACACAAATGGGGTGGTGGTCCGTTGGTACCACGGTACTAGGGCCCGGCGACTGTTAGGGGCCCGCGAAGATTGCTGAGAATAAAATATTTATTGTAGAACAGCTGCATATGAATTTATAATTTATTTTCCCTAAATTACTCGAAGATTGTCTGATTTCCGAAGTAGTAAAAAAAACTGAAATAAGGGCTCCAATACAAGTCCTCCGGGTAGAGATTGCTTCACAGTACCATTGTGTTTAGCGGCAGAATCTATCTATTATTTGTTGCTAACAAAGGCGATGTCAACAATGAAATAAAAATAACCGATCACTGCAGGGACGCAAGGAGAATTTTTTTAGAATTGCACTGATAAAATAGACATTTTTATAACCCTGGAGGGTAAGTTTGCTATTGTTCATTCATTCAAGTTTACAGTTCATATCAATCACATCCAGCTAACTACTGAGACGATCTTTGTCTACAGGTTTCTTTTGTGAAATTATAAGTTTGGGAAGGGGCTATCCCTTTCCTCCTCGTAAACCAATTAACGCGACGGGGTATCCACTGTCCGACTGAATGCAGGGCTGTAGAAAGGGAAATTGCAGTTTCTTTCTACGGCATTGGCATGAACCACAGAGCTACTATCAGATTAAATTGCTCCTCAAAGGCATGAACTTGATTCCCACATTGATTTCAGTGATGTAACATCCGATATTTCTTTAAAGAAAATGCAAAAAACAAGTTTATTTTAATATCTAATGGAATAATATAATAATTTCATAAGTGTTATCAGTGATAGTGTATATCCCAACATGCGATTAAATCTCATAAAAAAATTTTCGTTGAAGCAAGAGATTAAGGAGACACTTATCCCAATGATTATAAGATTAAATGATATTTAAGGTATGTTCAAAATAATTTTCTTACATTTTTCAAATATTATTTTTAGATATCTTAATCTTAAAACAAAGTTAATCTTAGAATAAATTGCATTTATTTTATCTCACTTCAATGCTGCTCTGATTTATTTAAATACTAGCCGCCTTTGGCGACCAGCCTGTTCGCTACCCTTGAAAATTCTGACCGTGGCAAACTCGTTGGCGCGACCTACCAGAAAGGTGTAAGGTAACTGCTTGGAAGGCCAGGAAGTGCCACACAATTTAGACCGGAACCCAATGGGGGAGGCATCCAAAGAGACCGTACCCTCCTTCCCCTAACAACGGTCGAAATCGCATAAAACATTAAATAACAAAAAAAAAATTAAAATTTTAAAAATCTGGATATTCACGTGCCCCCTTCCCCCCCCCCGGGTCTCCGATTGCCAAATTTCGTAGCTCTCCGACGCGCGGTCGCTGAACGTATAGTGTATAAGACAGACACACAGACATTGCCTTTTATTATTTACTAACCGCCTTTGGCGACCAGACTGTTCGCAACCTTTGAAAATGCTGATCGTGGCAAATTCCAACCGTGGCACACTCGTTGGCGCGACCTACCAGAAAAGTGTAAGGTAACTGGTTGGACGGCCAGGATGTGCCACCCAATTTAGACCGGAACCCAGTGGGGGAGGCATCCACAGGGAACGTACCCTCCTTCCCCTACCACCAAACTCTCGGAAAAACATACGGACCCATATGTTTAACGTGATCGTACTCCGTGTCAGTGGCGGAAATCGAACCCGAGCCTACCGCGTGCAATTCCCGCGCGCTAACCACTGGGCTACTTCGCCCTCCGCGACAATCTCATAACTTTCTTTTTATTCACCCAATTTTGACCGTACCCTCCTTCCCCTACCACCAACTTCTCGGAAGGACTCACGGACCCACATGTTTAACGTGATTGGACTCTGCGTGAACATGGCGGCAGTTTGGGCAGTGGCGGGAATCGAACCCGGGCCTACTGAGTGCAATTCCCGCGCGCTAACCACTGGGCTTCTTCGCCCCCAGCGACTATCTCCATAACATTCTTTTTATTTACCCAATTTAGAACGGAACCCAGTGGGAGAGGCATCCACAGGGACCGTACCCTCCTTCCCCTACCACCAACCTCTCGGAAGGACTTCCGGACCCCCATGTTTATCGTGATCGTACTCCGCGTGAACACGGCGGCAGTTTTGGAAGTGGCGGGAATCGAACCCGGGCCTACCGAGTGCAATTCCTGAGCGCTAACCACTGGGCTGCCTCGCCCTCCGCAACTTTCTTTATATTCACCCAATTTAGACGGGAACCCTGTGAGGGAGGCATCCACAAGGACCGTACCCTCCTTCCCCTACTACCAACCTCTCGGAAGGACTTACGGGCCCACATGTTTAACGTGATCGTATTCCGCGTGAACACTTCGGCAGTTTTGGCAGTGGCGGGAATCGTACCCGGGCCTACCGCTAACTTCCCGCGCGCTAATTTACAATTTAAAATGACCATATGCTCTCTAAGCTCTTAATTCCATCATCCTCATTCCATTGTTCCATCATTTAAAATATCCATAAAATTAAAATATCCATCGTTCCATCATTTAAAATATCCATTTAAAAAATCCATATCGTTCCATCATTTAAAATATAAATATAATAATTTCTACAGTGCATATGTTAAGCTCTTATTTCATTTAAAATCGGAAGCGCGGGAAACGGAAAGTAAAAACTAATTCGGTTTCTTATTGTCCCACCCATCGCTATGCATATACAGAACCGTGACGTCACCTCCACCTTGACGTCCCCACCCACCAACTTCCTTCCTTCAGCTGGGGAGAAACGAAGCGGCACGCCGAGCGGAACACCGAGAAATCGAAATTCGGAAACTTTTAAAATCCCGATCCTGTGGGCAATACGGAATATTTCCTGACCAGATTGGACTTGTAAGAATGCCAGATGTTTGACCTTTCTGAAAATGTAAATTATTAGTCGAAATTATGAGTACTTTTCACGATGCGAGAATTTAAAAACCAAAAATCGTTTTCTTGAGCAAAAAGTGACTTTTGTTTTAAAATCTTTAAAAAATATTAGAAATCGAAATTCAGATTTGAAATTGATATATTTTTACTCGAAATTCTCTGCTCTTTCCGATGGTGTAATTTGTTTTTTTCTACGATGTCTGGATCGTGGAGAAAAAAGGGCAAAAAGGGCAAAAAACGGTCGAAATCGCATAAAACATTAAATAAATAAAAAAATAATTAAAATTTTAAAAATCGGTTTTCACGTGTCCCCTTCCCTCCCCCCCGGGTCTCCGATTGCCAAATTTCGTAGCTCTCCGACGCGCGGTCGCGAAAGGTATAGTGTATAAGACAGACACACAGACATTGCCTTTTATTATATAGAAGATGATGGGACGATCTGGATTTTTTAAATGTATATTTTAACTTTTGGATATTTTAAATGGATATTTTAATTTTATGGATATTTTAAATGATGGAACAATGAAACAATGGAATGAGGATGATGGAATTAAGCATATGGTCATTTTAAATTGCAAATTAGCGCGCGGGAAGTTAGCGGTAGGCCCGGGTTCGATTCCCACCACTGCCAAAACTGCCGCCGTGTTTACGTGGAATACGATCACGTTAAATATGTGGGTCCGTAAGTCCTTCCGAGAGGTTGGTGGTAGGGGAAGGAGGATACGGCCCCAGTGGATGCCTCCCCCACTGGGTTCCCGTCTAAATTGGGTGAATATGTAGAAAGTTATGGAGATTGTCGCGGAGGGCGCGGCAGCCCAGTGGTTAGCGCGCGGGAATTGCACTCAGTAGGCCCGGGTTCGATTCCCGCCACTGCAAAAACTTACGCCACGTTCACGCAGAGTACGATCACGTTAAACATGTGGGTTCGTGAGTCCTTCCGAGAGGTTGGTGGTAGGGGAAGGAGGGTACGGTCTAAATTGGGTGAATAAAAAGAAAGTTATGGAGATTGTCGCGGAGGGCGAAGTAGCCCAGTGGTTAGCGCGCGGGAATTGCACGCGGTAGGCCCGGGTTCGATTTCCGCCACTGACATGGAGTACGATCACGTTAAACATATGGGTCCGTATGTTTTTCCGAGAGGTTGGTGGTAGGGGAAGGAGGGTACGTTCCCTGTGGATGCCTCCCCCACTTGGTTCCGGTCTAAATTGGGTGGCACATCCTGGCCGTCCAACCAGTTACCAGGCCCGGGTTCGATTCCCAAAATTGCCGCCGTGTTTACGCGGAGTACGAGCACGTTAAACATGTGGGTCCGTGAGTCCTTCCGAGAAGTTGGTGGTGGGGGAAGGAGGGTACGGTCTAAATTGGATGAATAAAAAGAAAGTTATGGAGATTGTCGCGTAGGGCAAAGTAGCCCAATGGTTAGCGCGCGGAAATTGCACTCGGTAGGCCCGGGTTCGATTCCCAAAATTGCCGCCGTGTTTACGCGGAGTACGATCACGTTAAACATGTGGGTCTGTAAGTCCTTCCGAGAGGTTGGTGGTAGGGTAAGAAGGGTACGGTCCCTGTGGATGCTTCTCCCACTTGGTTCTGGTCTAAATTGGGTGAATAAAAAATAAGTTATGAAGAATATCGCGGAGGGTGAAGTACCCCAGTGGTTAGTGCGCGGGATTTGCTCTTGGTAGGCCCGGGTTCGATTCCCAAAATTGCCGAATAAAAATAAAGTTATGGAGATTGTCGCGGATGGCACGGTAGCCCAGTGGTCAGCGCGCGGGAATTTCACTCGGTAGGCCCGGGTTCGATTCCCGCCATTGCCAAAACTGCAGCCGTGTTCACGCGGAGTACGATCACGTTAAACGTGTGGGACTGCAAGTCCTTCCGAGAGGTTTGTGGTAGGGGAAGGAGGGTACGGTCTCTTTGGATGCCTCCCCCATTGGGTTCCGGTCTAAATTGTGTGGCACTTCCTGGCCTTCCAAGCAGTTACCTTACACCTTTCTGGTAGGTCGCGCCAACGAGTTTGCCACGGTCAGAATTTTCAAGGGTAGCGAACAGGCTGGTCGCCAAAGGCTGCTAGTCTATATAATAAAAGGCAATGTCTGTGTGTCTGTCTGTGTGTCTGTCTTATACACTATACGTTTCGCGACCGCGCGTCGGAGAGCTACGAAATTTGGCAATCGGAGACCCGGGGGGGAGGGAAGGGGGCACGTGAAAACCGATTTTTAAAATTTTAATTATTTTTTTATTTATTTAATGTTTTATGCGATTTCGACCGTTTTTTGCCCTTTTTGCCCTTTTTTCTCCACGATCCAGACATCGTAGAAAAAAACAAATTACACCATCGGAAAGAGCAGAGAATTTCGAGTAAAAATATATCAATTTCAAATCTGAATTTCGATTTCTAATATTTTTTAAAGATTTTAAAACAAAAGTCATTTTTTGCTCAAGAAAACGATTTTTGGTTTTTAAATTCTCGCATCGTGAAAAGTACTCATAATTTCGACTAATAATTTACATTTTCAGAAAGGTCAAACATCTGGCATTCTTACAAGTCCAATCTGGTCAGGAAATATTCCGTATTGCCCACAGGATCGGGATTTTAAAAGTTTCCGAATTTCGATTTCTCGGCGTTCCGCTCGGCGTGCCGCTTCGTTTCTCCCCAGCTGAAGGAAGGAAGTTGGTGGGTGGGGACGTCAAGGTGGAGGTGACGTCACGGTTCTGTATATGCATAGCGATGGGTGGGACAATAAGAAACCGAATTAGTTTTTACTTTCCGTTTCCCGCGCTTCCGATTTTAAATGAAATAAGAGCTTAACATATGCACTGTAGAAATTATTATATTTATATTTTAAATGATGGAACGATATGGATTTTTTAAATGGATATTTTAAATGATGGAACGATGGATATTTTAAATGATGGAACGATGGATATTTTAATTTTATGGATATTTTAAATGATGGAACAATGGAATGAGGATGATGGAATTAAGAGCTTAGAGAGCATATGGTCATTTTAAATTGTAAATTAGCGCGCGGGAAGTTAGCGGTAGGCCCGGGTACGATTCCCGCCACTGCCAAAACTGCCGAAGTGTTCACGCGGAATACGATCACGTTAAACATGTGGGCCCGTAAGTCCTTCCGAGAGGTTGGTAGTAGGGGAAGGAGGGTACGTTCCCCGTGGATGCCTCCCTCACAGGGTTCCCGTCTAAATTGGGTGAATATGAAGAAAGTTGCGGAGGGCGAGGCAGCCCAGTGGTTAGCGCTCAGGAATTGCACTCGGTAGGCCCGGGTTCGATTCCCGCCACTTCCAAAACTGCCGCCGTTTCACGCGGAGTACGATCACGATAAACATGTGGGTCCGGAAGTCCTTCCGAGAGGTTGGTGGTAGGGGAAGGAGGGTACGGTCCCTGTGGATGCCTCTCCCACTGGGTTCCGTTCTAAATTGGGTAAATAAAAAGAATGTTATGGATATAGTCGCTGGGGGCGAAGAAGCCCAGTGGTTAGCGCGAGGGAATTGCACTCAGTAGGCCCGGGTTCGATTCCCGCCACTGCCCAAACTGCCGCCATGTTCACGCAGAGTCCAATCACGTTAAACATGTGGGTCCGTGAGTCCTTCCGAGAAGTTGGTGGTAGGGGAAGGAGGGTACGGTCAAAATTGGGTGAATAAAAAGAAAGTTATGAGATTGTCGCGGAGGGCGAAGTAGCCCAGTGGTTAGCGCGCGGGAATTGCACGCGGTAGGCTCGGGTTCGATTTCCGCCACTGACACGGAGTACGATCACGTTAAACATATGGGTCCGTATGTTTTTCCGAGAGTTTGGTGGTAGGGGAAGGAGGGTACGTTCCCTGTGGATGCCTCCCCCACTGGGTTCCGGTCTAAATTGGGTGGCACATCCTGGCCGTCCAACCAGTTACCTTACACTTTTCTGGTAGGTCGCGCCAACGAGTGTGCCACGGTTGGAATTTGCCACGATCAGCATTTTCAAGGGTTGCGAACAGGCTGGTCGCCAAAGGCGGTTAGTAAATAATAAAAGGCAATGTCTGTGTGTCTGTCTTATACACTATACGTTCAGCGACCGCGCGTCGGAGAGCTGCGAAATTTGGCAATCGGAGACCCGGGGGGGGGGGAAGGGGGCACGTGAATATCCAGATTTTTAAAATTTTAATTTTTTTTTTGTTATTTAATGTTTTATGCGATTTCGACCGTTGTTAGGGGAAGGAGGGTACGGTCTCTTTGGATGCCTCCCCCATTGGGTTCCGGTCTAAATTGTGTGGCACTTCCTGGCCTTCCAAGCAGTTACCTTACACCTTTCTGGTAGGTCGCGCCAACGAGTTTGCCACGGTCAGAATTTTCAAGGGTAGCGAACAGGCTGGTCGCCAAAGGCGGCTAGTCTTAAATAATAAAAGGCAATGTCTGTGTGTGTGTGTGTCTGTCTGTCTTATACACTATACGTTTCGCGACCGCGCGTCGGAGAGCTACGAAATTTGGCAATCGGAGACCCGGGGGGGAGAGAAGGGGACACATGAAAACCGATTTTTAAAATTTTAATTATTTTTTTATTTATTTAATGTTTTATGCGATTTCGACCGTTTTTTGCCCTTTTTTCTCCACGATCCAGACATCGTAGAAAAAAATAAATTACACCATCGGAAAGAGCAGAGAATTTCGAGTAAAAATATATCAATTTCAAATCTGAATTTCGATTTCTAATATTTTTTAAAGATTTTAAAACAAAACTCACTTTTGGCTCAAAAAATCAATTTTTTGTTTTTAAATTCTCGCATCGTGAAAAGTACTCATAATTTCGACTAATAATTTACATTTTTAGAAAGCTGAAATATCTGGCATTCTTACAAGTCTAATGTGGTCCAGAAATAATGAAAATTGCCTTCAGGATGGCAATTTTAAAGACGCCATGATTTTAAATTTCTCGGCGTTCCGTTCGTTTCTCCCCTGCTGAAGCAGGGAAGGTGGTGGGTGGGGACGTCAAGGTGGAGGTGACGTCACGGTTCTGAATAGAGCGCCTTTGCTCTATATAAATTATTATATTTATATTTTAAATGATGGGACGATCTGGATTTTTTAAATGTATATTTTAACTTTTGGATATTTTAAATGGATATTTTAATTTTATGGATATTTTAAATGATAGAACAATGAAACAATGGAATGAGGATGATGGAATTAAGCATATGGTCATTTTAAATTGCAAATTAGCGCGCGGGAAGTTAGCGGTAGGCCCGGGTTCGATTCCCGCCACTGCCAAAACTGCCGCCGTGTTTACGTGGAATACGATCACGTTAAATATGTGGGTCCGTAAGTCCTTCCGAGAGGTTGGTGGTAGGGGAAGGAGGATACGGCCCCTGTGGATGCCTCCCCCACTGGGTTCCCGTCTAAATTGGGTGAATATGTAGAAAGTTATGGAGATTGTCGCGGAGGGCGCGGCAGCCCACTGGTTAGCGCGCGGGAATTGCACTCAGTAGGCCCGGGTTCGATTCCCGCCACTGCCAAAACTTACGCCACGTTCACGCAGAGTACGATCACGTTAAACATGTGGGTTCGTGAGTCCTTCCGAGAGGTTGGTGGTAGGGGAAGGAGGGTACGGTCTAAATTGGGTGAATAAAAAGAAAGTTATGGAGATTGTCGCGGAGGGCGAAGTAGCCCAGTGGTTAGCGCGCGGGAATTGCACGCGGTAGGCCCGGGTTCGATTTCCGCCACTGACATGGAGTACGATCACGTTAAACATATGGGTCCGTATGTTTTTCCGAGAGGTTGGTGGTAGGGGAAGGAGGGTACGTTCCCTGTGGATGCCTCCCCCACTGGGTTCCGGTCTAAATTGGGTGGCACATCCTGGCCGTCCAACCAGTTACCAGGCCCGGGTTCGATTCCCAAAATTGCCGCCGTGTTTACGCGGAGTACGATCACGTTAAACATGTGGGTCCGTGAGTCCTTCCGAGAAGTTGGTGGTAGGGGAAGGAGGGTACGGTCTAAATTGGATGAATAAAAAGAAAGTTATGGAGATTGTCGCGTAGGGCAAAGTAGCCCAATGGTTAGCGCGCGGAAATTGCACTCGGTAGGCCCGGGTTCGATTCCCAAAATTGCCGCCGTGTTTACGCGGAGTACGATCACGTTAAACATGTGGGTCTGTAAGTCCTTCCGAGAGGTTGGTGGTAGGGGAAGAAGGGTACGGTCCCTGTGGATGCTTCTCCCACTTGGTTCCGGTCTAAATTGGGTGAATAAAAAGAAAGTTATGAAGAATATCGCGGAGGGTGAAGTACCCCAGTGGTTAGTGCGCGGGATTTGCACTTGGTAGGCCCGGGTTCGATTCCCAAAATTGCCGAATAAAAATAAAGTTATGGAGATTGTCGCGGATGGCACGGTAGCCCAGTGGTCAGCGCGCGGGAATTTCACTCGGTAGGCCCGGGTTCGATTCCCGCCATTGCCAAAACTGCAGCCGTGTTCACGCGGAGTACGATCACGTTAAACTTGTGGGACTGCAAGTCCTTCCGAGAGGTTTGTGGTAGGGGAAAGAGGGTACGGTCTCTTTGGATGCCTCCCCCATTGGGTTCCGGTCTAAATTGTGTGGCACTTCCTGGCCTTCCAAGCAGTTACCTTACACCTTTCTGGTAGGTCGCGCCAACGAGTTTTCCACGGTCAGAATTTTCAAGGGTAGCGAACAGGCTGGTCGCCAAAGGCGGCTAGTTTAAAATATAAATATAATAATTTATATAGAGCAAAGGCGCTCTATTCAGAACCGTGACGTCACCTCCACCTTGACGTCCCCACCCACCACCTTCCCTGCTTCAGCGGGGGAGAAACGAACGGAACGCCGAGAAATTTAAAATCATGCCGTCTTTAAAATTGCGATCCTGAAGGCAATTTTCATTATTTCTGGACCAGATTAGATTTGTAAGAATGCCAGATATTTCAGCTTTCTAAAAATGTAAATTATTAGTCGAAATTATGAGTACTTTTTACTATGCGAGAATTTAAAAACCAAAAATCGTTTTTTTGAGCCAAAAGTGACTTTTGTTTTAAAATCTTTAAAAAATATTAGAAATCGAAATGGAGATTTGAAATTGATATATTTTTACTCGCAATTGTCTGCCCTTTCCGATGGTGTGAGTTGTTTTTTTCTACGACGTCTGGATCGTGGAGAAAAAAGGGCAAAAAGGGCAAAAAAAGGTCGAAATCGCATAAAACATTAAATAAATAAAAAAATAATTAGAATTTTGAAAATCGGTTTTCACGTGTCCCCTTCCCTCCCCCCCGGGTCTCCGATTGCCAAATTTCGTAGCTCTCAGACGCGCGGTCGTGAAACGTATAGTGTATAAGACAGACACACACACAGACATTGCCTTTTATTATATAGAATATCTAATATTAATCTAATTTAAATTTATTCCTTTAAAATAACTATAGTTAAATATGTACAAAACCTCACACAAAATATTGCATTATTAAAGGAATATAAATGCTTTAGTGTTTATAATGCGTTTTTAAACTTCCATTTTAGTATATTGTATAATTTTAAGTTGAACTTTGTAATTAGTAGGAACTGCACTCATTGAAAGAGAAAATTCACACATTCTCTCTTTCTTATATATTGCATTTTACCAAGGAGTATCCAGGGGAGTAGGGGAAGGTTTGAGGGTTTAACCACTCTCTCCCGAAATCCTAATTAGGAATTTTTATTTTATATTATATTATTATAGGGGATCTTTTGTACATATATAAACGGAGTTGTTCGGCCGTAACATTTAATAATTCTGGATACGCATTTGACATTTTATCTCATAAACATCAAAATTGATACATTTTAGAAGAAATATCTTATAAACATAATGAAAGAGTTTAGAACAACACATAGCTATATAATATTGAATTAACGTCATGTTTTCATTCTCTTAATGAAATTATAAAAATGAATTAGAATAAAATAATTAGTTATGAAATAAAAACGTTTTCGATGAACTTCATTTTATCAACGTTATATTGGCGGAATTTTTGCATGTGGGAGTAAGTTTCTGGGCAGTTTATGTAATCACTGTAGTTCAAAAGATTTGCACTAATTTTCCTTGAAATTTGGTAGTTATGTTGGTTAGACACTACTCTGGCGCTGATTTGATTTTTGGTGAAAATTAAATAATAATAGTGCACTTAAAAAATCTGAAAAATGATAAGGTTCTATTAAATTATACTGTACTCTGTAAAGTAAATGGTTGTAATGCTACAAAATAAAATAAAATGTTACTGCTCCCGCTATGCTGGTATAAACTGCCCAGTTGCAACATGACTAATATGAATTTACCATCGGATTTCTGGGTGGGTGGGAACGGGGATTCACTAAGGAATTCTGCTTTCAGTTCTTTTCCTAATTCTGGAAAAAAAAATTCCACTTTCCTTCAAAGATTTATTTTTCAGAATCGGCTATTAATACAGCTTAGATGATGACCGATATGGATTCAATATCAAATTTTTTAGGGGTTTGGAAAATTCATTTATAATTCTAGCTTTTTGGTCTCAATAACTTGGTGCTGTTCGCTGCCAAGCGTCCGGGGCTCACCAGGAATAAAGCTACCCGGGGAGGGGGGGGGAGAGTTGCAGCTTCAAACGGAATGAATGCCACCTTTAAAGACGGCACTGGTATACAGAATCGAAGAGTAATTACAGATAAGATCTCTTTAGGTAGACCAAATAAGTCATCTCTACTTCGTGGTTATCATTTATAGTTATTACTGGTAAGAGACAGCTATATTTTGGAAATGCCAATCCCATGGCTGTAAATATTCCATTTCTGTTTGAATTAGGTGGTCAGTCGGAAAAGCTCTGGTAACCAGGTGTTTTTGTCATTAGCGTAAATATGTTTCCTGGGCGTAAAGAGGAGCTTGGTTTGTGTGCGAGATGCGCTATGGTAAGGAAGGTGTGAATTGGATAGGATATTCTTTCAATTATTTTTATGTTTAAAAAATTTAATTTTCTGTTAAGTAAAATATGAAGTTAGAAAAAATTTTGAAATTTCCCAGAGGGGGCTTTGCCCCCTCTGGAAAAGTTCAGCGGGGGTTCGTGCCCCTCTGTCCCCCCCTTCCGTAGTCGGCGCCTGTGACTGGACTTCAGACTTTTAAGAATAATGAGGGTAAGAACCAATGCTGAATAAAACACGTGGTTTGTCAGTTGAAGAAAGCATTTTGCTTGTCTGCGGCTGGGTAGACAAACAAAAATCCCGCGTGCGTTGAAATTAAATGACGTCGGTTACCTTGACCTTGAACAGAAAATGGGAAGGAATCTGTTTTCTGGTGAAAACGGCTAGGCGAGGCGCATTCGAGTAAATTGTTGATTAGCCGATTTGTGTAATAAATTATTAAAATTTTTAAAATGTGAATTTGCCCGCGCGTGCCAATCAGGAAGGCTCCGCGTGCCACTCGTGGCACGCGGAAAATTCAAATGTATAAATAGTATTTAGTTATTTAATATTCAACCAGAGTAAGGTTAAGTCTCATTTACAATAACTTTACAATTAGCACCATTTTCAAGTCATTTAATAATTTTATGTTTTCGATAAAGTGTAACAAGTGCCCTTTTACACGGCTTCTTCTTCTTTGATCTAGATCGCCCGATGTGCCAAGGGGTTGTTGAGACCCAGACCGTCCGACCTACCAGAAAGGTGTAAGGTAACTGTATGGACGGCCGGGAAGTGCCACCCAATTTAGACCGGAACCCAGTGGGGGAGGCATCCACAGGGACCGTACCCTCCTTCCCCTACCACCAACCTCTCGGAAGGACTTACGGACCCACATGTTTAACGTGATCGTACTCCGCATGAACACGGCGGAATTTGTGGCAGCGTGCAAATCTAGCGCGCAAACCACGGGGATACCGCACCCGAGATGGCCAACAGCACGCGGCGTTCCAAGGTGGTCACCCACCAAGTACTAACCGCGCCCGATGCTGCTTGACTTCGGTGATCAAACGAGAACCGGTGTTTTCAGCACGGTACGGCCGTTGGCCTTGATGGGCCAAGGGGTGTAAGATATCTGTTTATATCGTCCGGAAGTGCCACCCAATTTAGACCGAAACCCAGTGAGATGGCATCCACAGGGATCGCACCTTCCTGCCTCTATCACCGACCTCTCGGAAGGACTTACGGACCGACATATTTAACGTGCCCGTACTCCGACCGAGCGAACACGAACAGTTTTGGTAGAGGCGAGATTCGAAGTTTTTTCATCCAAGTGCATTCCCTGCGAGCTAAACATTGGGCTGTACCCAAACCTTCACACATTTTTTTCTTCTTCGACACCGACACTCCGACCTATCTGAAGGTGTAAGGTATCTGCTTCAACGGCCGGGTGATGCCACCCAGTGGGGAGGCATCCACAAGGATCATATCCTCCTTCCCCTACCACTAACCTCTCGGAATGACTTACGGTCCCACATGTTTAATGTGATCTTACTCTGCGTGAACACAGTGACAGTTTATGAAGAAGCGGGAATCCAACTCGGGTCGTTCGTGTGCAATCCCGGCATGCTAGCCACTGGGCTGTCGAGCCCCCCTTCACACATCTTGATTGCAGTGACGAGAGAGCTAAGACAAGGGCGCGCGCTCATGAACATTTGCAAGTAAAGTCGAACGAAATCAAATGTTGTTCGAGCCAGACACGCCAAATCATTGAATGGAGTATTAACAAAAGTTCACCGAATTTTATCTGTGTAACCATCTAGTTTTAAAATAATCGTTGAATACTGTGAAACATCATTTATCCTCCTAAAACTTTCTCCAAAATATTTTCCTGAACAATGGAATAAAAACCATGAATACCGCTCTAAATCCCATTTCGGAATAAAATTTTCAATACTTCTTTACTATGTCTTTACTAAAGTGTTTGTTTTCTAAAGCTTGCCTTGATTTGCTAAAGTGTTTACATTTTCTTTACAAAAGTGCTATACTTAGTCTGACATAAACCATCCAGAAGGTTCTATAATGTCTTATGGAACATGCAAAAAACGTTTTCCAAACTTGTGAAAAAATGTTTTAAAACGAAGTTACTCTGAGGCAGGTAAAGAAGTAGTAAATAAGTTGGGAAGTAAGGCGGATTTCGTAGGGCTATAGCTTTAATTATTTATATGAATGAAACCCTTTAATAAACATTAAGTACAACAAGAAAAATCAATCACGCATAAAGCATTGATTATGAAACACTTTTCAATGGAAACACAGTCTGCTGGATGTATCGCATCTCTAAAATGTGATACATTCAGCGGTGATAATTTCAGCCGTGATATCACAGAACTACAATAATTTCTTTTACTTGAAAACTTCAAACTTCATCGAAAAAAATGAACTTTATTCAAATGACGTCATCCAATTATAAACCGTCTGTCTCTCTATGTAAAAGCAGTGAATATTTCACTCATACACTTTTATTCCAAACTCTTGAGCTAACTAATTTTGCGTAAAAAAATATTCAGCAATTCTTATGCAACTGATCTTACAATCACTTGTTTATATTCTGCATCCATTAAAATTAGGCTTCTTTATAGAAATAATCAAAGTTTGATGATCATTTAAACTCAATAATATTGTAATTGCGTTGGCTCAGAATATAGATGCACAGAAAATACGCAAAAATGCAGCGCTTTTACGACGGTTGTAACACTAAATATAAATTTAAAATAACTTTAAAAATCTCGATTTTTACGCTTGGAAAAAAAGATGCATGCCATACTTCATTTTGAAGTGGGTCATGCGATCTCTTTATATTATATGGGTGTAATTATTATTTTAATTTTTATTTAAAGAATTACCGAATATATTTTGCTGAATTTTTTTTTATATATTTTATGGGATAATTTAAATATTTTCAAAAATTTTCGAAACAATTTGTGAATTTTAACTTTGTTTAAAAAATGTTTGAAAAATAAGGTCTCATATGGTTCTATGTATTTCATTTTTTCAACCCGAATTCAATCCAAAACTAATTGGGTGATATTATTAATTTACATTCTCATATGTCCCACAGATCTTCTCAACAACAAACTAAAGTTTCATTTTGATGAAGTCATGTTAAAGCCAGTTTTCGTGCGAACGGACTGACAGACAGACAGAATGACCAAAGTCATAAACAATTTTCAACTATGTTGTAAAGTGTTAAAAAAGGGTCTAAAACACAGGTGAGACCAACCCCTTATCCGAATCATGCAATGATCCTTTGATATGTCAATTTTCTTCACATTTGCTTTTTATGAACACTAATTTAAGGTTTTAACTCATTTTGTTGTTGTTGGAAAATACTACTAAAGCCTGACGTTCTTTGAAATTTAAATTGCAACTTCGTTTTTGTTTTGCTGCAACAAAATACAAAAATAGTGACGGGGTCTACTGCAACCTCAACAACGGATATCAATAAAGATGGCACAATTAATACACACAATAATTTTATAAGCAAGGGAATCGTAAAAGAAGTTCGAAGCAGGTATGTTATTTTCACTCCATTGCTGATTTTAAAGTAGATTTTACTGAAATATCCATAAACTTGCTTAAGCCGTTACTTCTTACATCAGTTCACGAACCAAGATCAGTGCAGCAAGTGTCGGCTTGACTGGCGCGGGACGGGGTCTTTTTCCTCCGGGCCCCAACTGTTCCGGGGCCGTGGACCTCATTTATGCATTTCCGGAAGGACCCCTTAGATGCCCAAGCCGATACTGACTATGAAATAAGACAAATGAATCATTCCAACAGTAGAACGAAATACTAAACGCCACCGAGGTCATAAATAAGCGTAAAAGAAAAACATGCTCGTGCTTCATTTTTGCATGCGAACAGAAAATTATACAACGCAATTTAACCCCCACTGCTTTTTGAAAATCGCCTTACTTGAAGTATAAGATCTGCATAGCAAAGGACAACGACACAGGGGTGAAATTATGAGCATAGAAGAAAGATACTTTCAGTGTAAGCTTTTGATTGAAAATTCGCAACTTTTACAGATCCACTTAAAAATTTATAAAAAGAGTCGTTATACTTAATGTATGAGAAGATGAAGATATCACTACATATGTACGCAAAAGATAAAAATCTTCAATTCGCAGTCGAGCTAATATAAGAAAAATTACCGAATATATGTGTTTTGTTGCAATTATTTTAATATAAATTGTTTTTAAAATCAACTTATTGCATTAAGTTGATTTGGATCAAAGAAAGTTAATTAAAAATAAAGTTATTTGATTTTTTTCGGTGATGCATAAATCTTGTAGTAACATTTTCGATCCCTGAAGAACAGATTTGTTTGAAAAGCACTTTACATTGCCCTTCAATGTAAAATAACTAAAAAGCTAAATCGAATTTAACAAAAAATCGCTCCAAGATATCTCGGGAAGAGAATTTTTCACTGCACCGAATTTCGTAGAAGTGGATCGCTTAGATTTTTCCCGTCCGATGAACAAACAAACAGACATCTGAAGTTATTATTATAGATGTATCATATATTACAGGATATAGTCAAAATTAATGGAAAAAGCACTACTCCAGACACTGACTATAAAGCTTAATATAAAGCTACATATAATATCATAGCTACATACTTAATGTAAAACTGCATAAATCTTATATTTGCGTTTCCTAACTTCAAATAAACAGTAAAATAAATGCAGTTCGTTTGGAAATTTCACTTTAAATTCTCTACTTCCAAATTTATTTTTATTCATTCTGATTACTAGAAAAGCTTTGCGCTGAAGTATCGATATTTTAGATAAAGCTAATTAAGTGATAAAACACCCACATTCTAAGAAACGGTTTCTGTATTTTTTTTCCCCCTTTCCTTTAAGTTTTCATTTATTTTTGTCTCGAGAGATACATTTTATTCATTAAGGGATGTTGTTTATCTTCGCAACACTTCGCAGGAATTCCGCTAACAGAAAAATGTCTTGGATAGGATTGAAAATGAGTAGAGACAAAAATTATTTTGCGTCTAAGTCAGGTATGGGCAAACTCACAAACAGGAAGAAGAAATGAAGAAAATATGTATATTTACGAGCCAAATACTTTTACTCATTATTTTTACTTTCTCGTACCTAGTATTAAGAAAGTATTGTTTTCACGAAATTTTTCGATTTCGAGATTTTAATGCTGACATATATACTCTATAACAAAAAAATCGACGCACCAAGAAGGAGTTATTATTATTGTAATGAAATTTCCTATCTAAAGACATTTTGAGCGAACATATAAATGAATAAAATTTGGTGTCCAATGAATAAATAATTTGAGCTCTAGCGCATCGGAACTGCATATTCAGCAGGTGTATATCTGCAGGTGGGTGTGGTCTAGGGTGCCATCTGCTTTGATAGTCGGACCCCTTTGGTAGTCATTTCTTGCACACTGATAGCACAGCGGTACGTAGACAATATTCTACTACCGGTTGTGTTACCGTTCCTTTTGCAACACCCCGGACTTACTTTTCAACAAGATAATACTCGACCGCACACGGCACGTGTTGCTATGAATTGTCTTCAAGCTTGCCCAACACTTCCTTGGCCAGCTAGGTCTTCTGATCGCTCTCCCATAGAACACATTTGGGACATTATAAGAAAGCGATTGCAACCATCCCGGAATGTTGAACATTTAGCCCGACAGTTGGAGTCAATTTGGCAAGACCTTACGCAGGACACCATCCGTGAACTTTATCAGTCTATGCCACGCCGGGTGACATCTTGCGTCCAGGCTAGAAGTGAACCAACGCCTTATTGGCTTCCTCCCTTTGGATACGGTCAAACTCTTAATCAATAAAATGTTCTGAAATTTTAATCGTTTCTTTTTCTCTGTATGTTCTTTGCATTCACCAATTTTTATCACAATCGGACAACTCCGTCTTGGTGAGTCGATTTTTTTGTTATAGAGTCTATTTTAGGATCTCTTGAACATGTTTCGGCTAGTTTTAGAGTGATGTCAGTCTGTCTGCCTGTCACTCTGTGGTCGATTTTTTGTGTATTCAATAGCTGACAAAGATTAATGGATTTTCTCGAAACTTTATACCCGGAGTTTTTAACGAAAAGCTAGAAGCTAGCTATTCTGCTTTTAAATTCAAGAGAAAATTATTCTAAATTTCATATTTTCTTAACATAACAGAAAAGGTTATGTAACACTCGACATAATCATGCATAAACGGGGTTATTTAAGGCTCAATGATGACGAAACTTATCAGTTCATTAATCATTGTGGTGGAAAATAGCCATGGTACAATTTTTGCGATCGTGACGTCATTAACTCTCCTCGGAGGGTAATTCCCCCCGGGAGGTGAATTGTTAAACTTGACATTAATCGAATGATTTTTTCAAGCACTTTAAAATGAAGTATAACACTATATTTGAAACAATACACATTTTCCAAAAATTGTATTGTAAAATTTGGAAAAAAGAAAATCACAAGTTACGTTGATTTGGATTATGGTATGAAAAAGTTGAGTTGGTCCACACTAAAGTTAATTTTTTCAAAATTCATTTTCAAAAAAATTAAAATGTCAGACTACTAAACACAGAAAAATTCCCAGTAAATTATTTTATATTCAATCAGAATGCTTAAAATGATGGGGTGTAAAATGAGTTGAAGACCCATACCGTCCGACTCATCCAGTGGACATGAGCAACTAATTGGACGGCCGGCGGGGTGTAAGATTAGTGAAATTCTAATTTATCTTTCAGAATTTTTTTCATAAACTGGGTTAAATTGTAAGCAGGCGATCCTCAAGATAGAAAACATATGCTCATCAGTAAGTCGGTTCCTAAAATCCCTTTTTCTACGCTTCACGGTTGAAAACACTTATTCACATTAATATGTGGATACAAATATTGCCATATATTTTGGGGCATGATTGACCAAGCTCAGCATTGTTGATTTTGGTATGACTTTATGAAAATACAGTTTTATTGTGCATCATCCTATTGAAAGCATCGTTGGGTCGTATATGGACAGTGGGCGGTAATTTGCACATTCCTATAGTCTACGACTTGATAAATCAATGATTTACAATTTCTTTTTAACAAGATTTTGGGATTCCCCATTTCTGCTAGTTTGAAATACTATATAAGAGAATTAAATCTGCTTCGTCATTGGGACAAATATCTGGTTGTTTAGATGGGAATATGTAGTGACTTAATGAGGATAAAATTAACTTTTTTCAAGGGCATTTGAAATTTGTACCGGATAAAAGTAGTTGTTAAGAGGAGCGATTGATTTTTATGGAAGGCTGTTAAGAAAAGATGTAGAGTCGACTTCGACGATAGGAACTTGCAATTCCGGCCCAGACGCTCAAAGGTAGAGCTTCGGCTGGCCCGTTTGAAGTTGGTCCGTGGTCCAATTCCCGGTAGGGCAGCAATATTCTTTACAAGGTTTCACTATATACATTCTTTTCACATTCTTTATACTGAGCTAGAGGAAAGTATGATAATGTTTTTGACTTGTATAACTTTTTTTAATAATTATTATTTTATCTGTAAATGATGTAGTCTCTTTACTTTAACCGATGAAAATATCAGTTAAAGTAAATAGGTTACTTCAAAGTAAAAAGGCAACCTAAGAAAAGTAAGGTAATCATAATTTAATCATAGGTCTAGTTTTTACCGTAAATACATCTTTGGGGTAACTAGATACCAAAAATAACTTTTACTGGTCAGTGGTTGAATGGGTGTCAAATCGCTGGCCGTTCATAATCTGGAAACCTCTTAAACAAGTTGGATCAAATTCGAGCATAAATTTCGCATATTATGCAGATATGAACTCAGAAAAAATTTCAAAAAATGTATATAGTAGTATTTTTTGTTTTTTCAGAATCATTGAGCGCCTGCAATCTCGAAAATCACTTATGCGATTTGAAGAAAATGTGAATGGTATGTTGTGTAAATAGGAAATTAGAAAATAAATTTAAAATGAATGTATTTAGTTTAGCTCATAGGTTAAATGCCCATTTGCTATGCGTGAAAAAAACTCGAGATTGCCCAAATCCTCTAGTTCATAATATTATATTTTTTATCAAGTTTTGGTAAGATTTTATACCATAAATTTCGATTTTTGATCTTTGGAATAAGATTCAAAAGACCTAGTTGGTCTCACACGTTGCTTTTCTCCCCCTTAAACATTTGTTAATAAGTTGATGTAATTTTAATTTTTATGATAATAGAGAAATGAATAAAATATAATTCATTTTAAAGGTTAAAATATGGATACGCGTATTTATGTGTAGTGTTTTGATTTAATGATTATGTTAAAGAACTCGTGCAAAGAGGTAATGGTGGGTTTTGCGGTCACGATAGCAATGTACGAATGTTACGATTCACGACCTAGGTTTTCCAAATTTCTTAATTATGTGCATTCAATATAAGTAAAATCACCACACCAACCTCCTCTGTTTTTTTTCCGAAGTTAAAGGAATACATCGAAACAAGAAGTGCCTCAAAGGGATCCGTCGATTGTGGAAACGCTTATCCACAATAGGAAACACTTATAGGAAATACTTTGGAAACACTTATTCACAATAGGAAACACTTATAGGAAACACTTATAGGAAATACTTTGGAAACACTTATCTACAATAGGAAATACTTATAGGAAACACTTTAGAAACACTAATGCACAATAGGAAACACTTATAAGAAACACTTTGGAAACACTTATTCGCAATAGGAAACACTTATAGGAAACACTTATAGGAAACACTTTGGAAACACTTATCTACAATAGGAAATACTTATAGGAAACACTTTAGAAACACTTATGCACAATAGGAAACACTTATAAGACACACTTTGGAAACACTTATCCACAATAGGAAACACTTATAGGAAACACTTTGGAAACACTTATCCACAATAGGAAACACTTTGGAAATACTTATCCACAATAGGAAACACTTATAGGAAACACTTTGGAAATACTTATCCACAATAGGAAACACTTATAGCAAACACTTTGGAAACACTTATCCACAATATTGTTGTATGACCTTTTAAAGCTTTTTTCACTCTTTAAATGTTCAAAAGATACATGCCAAAACCAAAAGAAAAAGAACATCGAAATAGTTTTAAATGATAAAAACAGACATTTAAATATTCAATGGAATTTATTTATTTTTTTTAGTGAATACTAATTTAAAATTTTCGAATTTCAATCCAAAACTCACGTTAAATACATAAAAAGCGAATGGATTTTGTTCCACACAATCTTAGCTTCCGGGATGTGTTTACAGTGAAAGCTTTCCACAAATGTATCGGTGTCTTACAAATAAATAATTAAGTGAGAGAAAAATCTGCTTTTGAAAGGAATCGCTTTAGAGTGTATTTTATTCTAAGCTGCCTCAGTTTCGTAGTTTTCTCGTAAGTATTCTATTTTCTGGGTTAGAACTGTATATTTTTTCTTGATTCAATGTTTTCAATAAAGCTGTAGGATATTGAGTTAGTTTTCCCGTGAAAGAAAGTGAAAATGGCAAAAATGGTGTTCCTTTGTATATGGATGGCATTTATACAAGGTTACAAGGAAAGTTCTTCTTCTTGCCAATATCTCGCGAACTATGGCAGCTAGATATGTGCTTTTTATGTCATTGTATAGTAACCCTCTATGGTCCACACAGCGAGACCAGGGAAGACATCGTGGCTCCATTTTGGGGGGAGGGATTAGGGGGCCCAACTCGGCCCCTTTTTTTGATAAGGGAAAGAGGTCAATTAGAAAATTGTGAAGTGAGTTAAATTTAGCATAAAAATGGTTTAATTCCCTAAGAGACTAAAACACGTCCCAACTGGTTTCATTGTGTGGGCTATAGGGGTTTTCCTACACAACGGCAAAAGAAGAACGTAGCTGCCATAGTTCCTGAAATATTGGCTTGAGGAAGGACTTCCTAGTAACCGTGTATAATACTTGTCAAACGGGGTTTTAGTTCTTCCAGACCCTTCAGAAGCTCTCCATAGACGTTCAAAACTATATCTTTGCAAACTTACAGTATTAACTACGGGTTATAATTTAACAGATAAAAATTTAAATTCCCTCTACCGGGAAAAGAGGGGGTTAGAAAAGCCATTCGAGGCCCTACAGAAGCCCATCGTTGTCATAGAATGATAAATATCTAGCTAATAATTATTTAACGTATTTTTGTCATTTCAGACTTTCCCAAAAACCCAAGGTTACGTTGATGACAGCATTTATATACTTACAGTATTTACTCAGCTTAGAACGCAAGGCAGTCAATATTCAGATTTCTTCTACGTGGGTGAAAAGAAGGGGAATAAAAATACATTCTAGGTCCCCCATTGGCAATGAAGACTAAATATTTGCACACGTATAACATGGTCTACACGGAACAGAACCTAACGGAGTTGGTTTTTTGATTCCTTCCACAGTGGTGATAAAATGCGGGCATTCGAAAACCTTTTCCAGGCCCTACAGAAACTTAATCCCGCCGTTGACCTAACTGGCTAAATATCTGCAAACTTATAGAGTCATCTACAGAACAGAACCTAACGTAGACAGATTTTTCGATTTCTTCAAGTGAGAGCGAAAAATTGGGGTTGATAGAATGACAAGTATATCCAGACGACCCAAAAGCTCCCCAGTTATCAATGAGGCTGAAATTTTACATAAAGTATCGTCGACATGGAACAGAACCTAACTGGGCCAAGTTTCGTTTAAGGTGAGTATTTTTAACGCTAAGTGTTATTCATTGTTAACCAAAATAAAGTATTGGAAAAGTTATAATTCACGTTTTTAAGAGTATTCGTTTTTCTGTCTGGGACAGGCTTAGATGCTAATTTTATATGTTTAATATCTAAGAATTTCTCAGGTTTTAACCCAACTTGGATAGTAAAGTTGATAGATATTTTCTTATGTATTAAAAATAAATTAAAGACTCAATTTATGCAGTTGGTCAAAACTTCCAACATGCAACTGTAAGTTGTTCATGGCACGAGCACACAGTGTTATCTCGTAAGTCCTTATGCATCCCTTTAACTTTTAGGGTCATTAAAAACATAGGGTCATTAAAAACATCGATAACTCTACATGTAATGTTTTATTATATGCAATTCAATTAATGAAATAGATATTAATTGAAGACCGTCCAAAATGCGAAAACGTTTAAAAGTAAAAACTTTATATGCACTCAATATATAAAAGTTAATGGACGTTTATCGATGAGTAACATTTTAAACTATACGAAACAATGCCTAACTTGGCCAACACAAATTTAAAATTGTGATATACTAGTTCAACGCAAATAATATTATTTTAATGGTTCTGATCAGTAACAAATAAAAACAAAATTTTAAAATGCACGTTTTTGTTAATTGTATGTAATTAAATTATATGAAAAATGTATGCATTAAAATATATGTAACTAAATTGTGTGAAAGACGTATATATTAAAATGTATGTAACTGCATTGCGTGAAAAATGCATGTATTAAAATGTATGTAACATTTTAATACATGCAATATGGACAATGATATACCAAATTAGGTCATTTCAGCTCTCAAGTTATTCTACACAAACGAGTACATTCCTATGGCGGTCCCGAGACGGGTTAGCCCGATAAGGTTCAACAAAGATGTAAAATATACCACATCAGATAACGACAAGCAGAATCTTGACTTCGCTTCGATTTTCGAGTTATTCCCCAAACACGAGTACGATTGTATAACAAGCCACGGACGGGCTAGTCCAATAAGGTTCAAAATCAAAAGAATAAAATGTTTCCACAAAAGACAAGACCATGCAAAATTTCATATTACCGTAATTAATAGAAGCTGATTGGTTAGGGCTTCAAATATTTGAATCAAACTGACAAACACCAGATCAAGTTAAATAAAAGGTTATCAAATTAACTGGACAAAATAAACTGAAGAAAAAATTTGAAAAATTGTGAAATTTGAAATCTCATGTGAGCAGCACGTGACTTTCCCTGCAGACTTATATCCACGTTCTCTTTATTTTAATTAAATTTAACACACTTTTTAATTCTCTTTTCGTTCTCATTTATTAAGTGGACATATTTTCAAAGGTGGCGTAGAGAAAATACGAAAAAACTAAAATATCTCGAGAAAGACTAGGCCTAGTGTAATGGGGTTGGTCTTATTCTTTTCGTCGTTAAAAATTACGTATAAAACAAGCACTTAATGGATATATTTGAGCATATGTATGTACTTATTTTAGATTTTGACGATTTTTGAGGGCCATTTCGCAAAAAAAGGCAGATTATTTTTTCCGAATCGTACCAAAATCTAATCAGCACCAGGGTATCCCACAAATGACTTATCAACCGATTTTTGTAAAATTCGATCCATTAGTTTTCCAAGTAGAGTGGATACAAGCTTTTGCGGGCCATTTTGCAAAAAAAGGCGGGTTCTTTTATCACGAATCATACCCAAAACTAATCAGCACCAGATTCGCCCACAAGTGACTTACCTACCAAATTTTATGAAATTCGGTCAATTAGTTTTTAGTTAGAGTGGATACAAAATCTGCACAGACAGACACACAGACACACACACAGACGTCACGCTAAAAATAGTTTTTTCTTATTCTAGAGGTCTCGAAACGTGTAGATCCGTCGAAAACTCGAGTTGCGATTTTCGGCATGATTCTAATATTTTTCCTATACATTACCATGTATTGCAGGGAAAGTAAAAAATGTACAATTTCGTACAAATTTCGACGTTTTTGTTCGAATTTAAAATAATTCTTTGTAGTTCTAGATGCTTTAATAACAAAGCCGGATATAAAATTTTCTGTAAACCCATTACTATTTAATCTGTTATGGTGTACAAAAGAAATCAATCGCGCTCATTAAACAGACATACGTACACCACTTCGAAAATAATCAAAACGGGTCCAGTGGGGGGGGGGGGGTCTTAAAGTATATATTGTCATCAAAATCTCGAAATCAAACATTTTCGTGAAATCAGTACTTTCTCAATACTACGTATTAGAAAGAAAATATACTTTTAAAAGTATATTCATTGCAGTCTATGAAACTGTCATGCGACATCAAAAACGGATTTTTTGCAATACATTCCCAAATTTTTTAATCGCAATTAAAATTGCATATCAGAAATTAAACTCACTTTCGTATTTTAAGAGCATTAAATCTGCTATGTTTCATTATTCTAAGACAAAGACTTACCCGCAAGCAACCATTAATTTCAAATACATTTCTCTGGGCTAATAAATTGAAAATAAGCAAACAGACGCAAGGAAACGAAAAGATATTTCGAATTTATTTTTATTTCAAATGCAGCCAATGAATTCAATTTCCATTTGTGCACAACCATCGGAGACATCTTTTGAAAGAACTCTTTTAGATCAATGAAAAACCTCCAGGGAAGGAAAGCAATTAAAATACGAACGAAATGATAGGAGACAGGGAGATTCACTTATCTGATATTAATGCATATTTCAGGTTTGGGAATATGTGAATTAAAATTTAATGTTTTCTCTGAATGAATGCAACGTATTCAAAGAGATACGTTGCATGCTAAGGTATATTTACAAAAATAATGTTATTGTCGCTTTACTTTACTCTTGTATAAAAAAGCATTATTCCCCAAAATATATACTTTGATCTCCAAAAGTATTATTCTCCGAAGAGATACGTTGCATGCTAAGATATATTTACAAAAATAATGTTCTTTAGATTTTATTTTCGCTTTATTTTACTATTGTATAAAAAAGTATTATTCTCCAAAAGAGATACTTTGATTTCCAAAAGTATTATTCTCCGAAGAGATACGTTGCATGCTAAGATATATTTGCAAAAATAATAGTCTTTAGATTTTATTTTCGCTTTATTTTACTATTGTATGAAAAAATATTATTCTCCAAAAGAGATACTTTGATCTCAAAAGTATTATTCTACGAAGAGATACGTTGCATGCAAAAATATATTTACAAAAATAATTTTCTTTATTTTTTATTTCGCCTTATTTTATTATTGTATAAAAAAGTATTATTCTCCAAAAGAGATACTTTGATTTCCAAAAGTATTATTCTCCGAAGAGATGCGTTGCATGCTAAGATATATTTACAAAAATAATGTTCTTTAGATTTTATTTCCGCTTTATTTCACTATTATATAAAAAAGTATTATTCTCCAAAAGAGATACTTTGATCTCCAAAAGTATTATTCTTCGAAGAGATACGTTGCATGCTATGATACATTTATAAAAATAATGTTCTTTAGCTTTTATTTTCGCTTTATTTTACTATTGTATAAAAAAGTATTATTCTCCAAGAGAGATACTTTGATCTCAAAAAGTATTATTCTCCGAAGAGATACGTTGCATGCAGAAATATATTTACAAAAATAATTTTCTTCATTTTTTATTTCGCCTTATTTTATTATTGTATAAAAAATATTTTTCTCCAAAAGAGTGACTTTGATCTCCAAAAGTATTATTCTCCGAAGAGATACGTTGCATGCTAAGATATATTTACAAAAATAATGTTCTTTAGTTTTTATTTTCGCTTTATTTTACTATTGTATAAAAAAGTATTATTCTCCAAAAGAGATACTCTGATCTCCAAAAGAATTATTCTCCGAAGAGATACGTTGCATGCAAAAATATATTTACAAAAATAATTTTCTTTATTTTTTATTGCGCCTTATTTTATTATTATATAAAAAAGTATTATTCTAAAAAAAAAAAATTTCAAATTCGAGATTTCAAAGTAGATATACGTTTCAAAAACTCCTGAATACATTTTGAATATTTTCAGACACAAATTCGCAACGTCTGTGTTATTTGAATTAATTATCTCAAGAGAGATTCTTATATCGCTATGAGAATTGATATGTAGAATAGCAAAAATACTCGGCTGAACCCGACATACTACTAAAATGAAATTAGCGTGATAGAAATCTAAAATATTTTAGACATTAATATGCTCTTTATTAAGCTTAACGAACCATTCAGGAAAGCATGTGAATTTATGGAGACGTTTTCGGATTATAAGTGGCCATTACAGAAAGACAAAACAGGCATTTTTTGTCCCGTCGTTTTGCGGGGAGATTTAGGTGTATAAAACTTATTTTAAGACATTTTGTGGATCCAGTGGTATTGCTTGCAAAAGTTTCATCCAACTAGATTACGTATTTTAGGAAATATTTAACTTTGAAGCGCACTTCACAACTTTCACGTTTATATACTACATCGGCACAAAATCAGAAACATTTTAGCCCTAAATCCGCTCCTTATTAAAGCATAATAAACTAAAAATATCTTAAATGGTCATCACATGACTTCATTTTGTCGTATATTTTATGCACTTTATGTTACTTTTTACATTGGTACTAAGGAATCAATGTGTAAAAATTGCTCAAAATTAAACGTTATAAAAAATATTTCTAATTTATGTGATTTTAAAAAAAAAACATTTCTAAATTAAAAAAATCACTGGAGTTGTTTTTGGACCTTATCTGAAGTATCATTGTATCAAATTTCGTAGATGTGGGTCGTTTACGTTTTCCGCTATGCGACAAACAGATGAACAGGCTAAAAAAAATATTTTACTTTATAATTTAAACGTTAAATAACTTTTCAATGATATTTCAATATGTGGCGTATAAAACAATTATATACTATTTAGGCTAATCTATAATATAGTGATTAGTACATGTGATCTCAAAAAATCACCATATTAATTGTGTTTCCCGGTGTGGCTGAAAAACAATTTGATTTATAAACATATAATTAATTTTACTTATAAGCAGACATTAATTTGCTCAAACGAAATTTTAATATTTATTATACTTAATATTATGTTTTGGCATAGCTTAGCTTCAAAACAATAGTTATATTTACAATTTACTAATTTGTACAATATTTTAGATTCTTTAACTTAACTGAGTCAGTCGTGATACAATTGCAACCTGCTACTGACTTCTCATCAGGTTTGACATATTCCTAATATTATGACTATTTGCGCTTTGGCGCATAGCAAATCATTTTTGGATTTCCTTCATTAAAAGCAAATTTTTTTACTTGCATATTCAACCACGCATTCAATAGAGTCTATTAGCACATTTTTAATTGCTTCATCAACCATGACATTTTAGCGATATACTAATAGCACATTCTGATGTGTTACTTCACAGCAAAATTCATAAATGGAGTTGGGAGCAAATTTGAAGTGCTTATTCCAAGGAAAAATTCATAAAATTGGGAGCACATTTTGACGTGCTTATTCCCTAGCAAAAATCGTGGTTAGAGTGGGAAGCACATTTTGACGTGCTTATTTCATAGCAAAAATCATAGAGTTGGGAGCACAATTTGTATGTGCTTAGCCCATACACAATTTCGAGAGTGTTCAGAACCTTCACTTGAAACACAGGAGGTAACATTGATTTCCCATTGGCTCTACCGTATCTGTGTGCCAATTTGCTCCTATCATCTGGCCGTGGTCTATATCGGTTTTCATTGGTTATTTCATGATGGCCACGGGCTCGCTTAAGTTCATAGTTGTATTTCTCATGCTGTCATTCTTATTTATTGCTAGCAAATAAATTGCCAGCCCATTAAAACATTAGGCGTCATCGAGTATGCAGATCAACTGTATCACACAATGAATATAAAATTTCATTTTAGTATTTAAATAGAGCCATGTGCTGCCTATATACTCTCTAATAATCATGCACTGTTTACAACTATCATTTACTTAATCTCATGTTTGTTCTCAGTATGATTCAAATCTTTGAGTCTCTATTCGAAGTTCCGTTCATCACAGTAAAATTATATTTAGTATATCGCTGATATGATATTTAGTATTTTGTTATCACATTTTAATTCTTTTAACACTGATACTTATCAAGCTAGCCCGTCCTGGAACCGTTCTCCTTTTTAACACTTTACAACAAAGTTGAAAAGTGTTTATGACTTTGTTCATTCATTCTGTCTGTCTGTCTGTCCGTTAGCACGATAACTGCCGTAAAAATGACTTAATCAAAATGAAATTTTAGTATGTTGTTCAGACGGTCTGAAGGACCTATGGGAATATAAATGAATAATATCACCCAATTAGTTTTGGATTGAACCCGGGTTGAAAAAATGAAATACATTGAGCCCTATGGGACCTCATTTTTCAAACATTTTTAAGCGGATTTAAAACTCACAAATTGCTTCGAAAATTTTAGATAATATTCAAATTGTTCCATAAAATATATAACAAAAAATTCAGCGATATATATTCAGTTTTTTAAATAAAAATTAAAATTATAATTACACCTTTTATATGAAACGATCACGTGACCATGATATGAAAAGATCACATGACCCACTTCAAAACGATATATGGCTTCCATCTTGTCTCAAAATCATGATTTTTAAAGTTCTTTTTAATTCATATTGAGTGTTGTATCCGTCCTAAAACTACTTTATTTTTGCCTAAATTCTGTGCATCTACATACTGAAACAACGCAATGACAATATATTTCAGTTTAAATGCTCTTCCAAATTTGATTATTTCTACTATTAAGCTTATTTTTCACCTATGTAAAATGTAAACAGCAAAATATGTAGAATGAGTTGTATTAGAATCGCTGTAATTCTTTAACACAAAATCATTTAGTCCATGGAGTCTGCTTAGCTGATATGAATTCATTGATTTTAGAAAGAGAAGGACGATATTTTTCGATAAAGTTTTACGCATAGAGTTTACTTACTTGCAGCTCAATGGTCTTAATTTTTAAATAAAATAAATTATAGTATTGTGATGAATGACATGAATGGGGGAATTATTTATGAATGAAATGCTGTTTCTATAGAGATATCCAGGCGTGTTATTTTTTCTATTACGCCATTTGAAGGAATTTCAGTTATTTTCGATGAAGTTTTCAAATATAATAAATTATCTTAGTATTATGATAGTTTTAAAAATATTACCGTGGAATGTATCGCATTTTAGAGATATTTAAACCAGGCAATTTATATTTCAATGCCGTCATTTGAATGAAGTTCATTTTTTTCAATGAAGGTTTAAGTTTTCAAATATAATAAATTAATGTAGTATTGTGACAAGTTTTAAAATATTACCGAGGAATGTACTGCACATTTTAGACTTTTTAAAACAAAATTGCATTGAAGTTGGAAAGTGTTTCATAATCAATGCTTTAAGCATGATTCATCTTTCTTGTTTGAGAATTACTCGAAAACCGGAACAGCTTAAAATACCAAATGTAACATACTTTTGTATTTTGCAATATATTTTACCTCTTCCGATTTCTAACCTTAGTGGGCAAGGCAGTTTTGGGTCCCAGCATAGTAATGTACTCGTTTATATGGATTAACTTGAGAACTGAGCAGTTAGCAAATTTAATATGTCGTTGTCTTTTATACATATATGCTAATTACATTTGATTAATTACAATTATATGGATATAAAGTATATACAAATAATAAAAGAGGGTACTTTAAAAACTATGATTATAGTTCTTACTTGTTAAGTCTTTAGCATCAAGTACTATTATTCTCAGTCATGTTATCTATCTTTCAATGCATACCGACTTACCCAAAGGTGTAAAGTATCTTTTGGACGGCCAGGCCAGTACCATTCAATGTAGACCAGAATCGAGTGAGTAACATCTACAAGGACCGTCCTCTTTCCCCTGCTACTAGCATCTCTGAAAAACTTTCAAACCCACAAATATAACTTGTCTAAACACGAAGATAGTTTGAACAGAGCCGGGAATCGAACTCAGGGTCCTCCGAGTGCAATCTCCGTGCTTTAACCACGAACTATCCCTGCCAGTCCTCAGTTACGTTTGTATAAATCTGAAATTAATTACTATTTAATACAGAGACAAGAAGTAACTTCCCGGGAACTTCATCGGGCTTTAGCTGACAAATACAAAAAAAAATATTTGATAGAAAATTAAAAATAATTCTCGATATAAAATATTCATTATCTTAAAGTTGAATGAATCTGTTAACCTTATCTTTTAAAAATCGAATTCTGCAGCTTTCTTCATCTTTCTAACTGTAAGCAAGCAAACTCTAATTCAGAAAAGGATTCCCGGAAGCGAAAATAAATAAATTGAGAAAAGAGGAAAACAACCCAAAAATAGTCTTAAGAAAGAAACATGAAACAGCCGAGAAAAAATATTTCTCACTCTTTTAATTATTAAAATTTCAGTGCCGATACTTTTGTTTAAAACTTTGACTAAACAGACTGCATAAATGCGGGCAGAATGTGAGGAAAGAGATTGCCCTGCAGAAACAATTTTTGTGTTTAGAATATACGTTTCTTTTCAGTCTTGTATTAACTTTTGAATGTTTAAGAAGGTACATACATACGCCTAGGTCTAACAAGAAAATCTGATGTGGGCAGCACATGACTTTCCTTATATAATGCATTGACTACTTTCACAGATAAAAAATGTTCTTATAATAGATGCTTATATTATTTCCAAGATATTGAATTTTCTTCAATTACTCTTCATTTTCATTGATTTAGCGTCATTTCTATCCATTTGGCGAGATTTTCGTTAATTTGGCAACATTTAAAAATGTCGCCAAATTGGCGGCATTCCACTAAATTCGCCGTCAAAATTTCGCTAAGCGTTATGGACGAAGAAATAAGTTATTCTTACAGCAGATAAATGACTATTGGCCTCTAAAAACGAAAGTATTACTTAAAGTATCTTTCCTCGTGAATGGAACGAGTTAAATTCACTAAAATGATGTCACCCAATTTATCGCATGATATTACATATGAAAAGTGAACATGTTTCTCAACAGTTAATGTTCTTTTTAATTTATGAGCTTTTTTGAAACATTTATTTGGAAAATGTGCAATATCTCAAGAACGGTTCATGCTATCGTTCTAAAGTTTATGTCAATCATTTTCTACGGGAAAATTACATAAGAAATATCTATTTGCGTAACTTTATTAAAGGTTTTGATTTTTTGATGATTTTTTCAAAATTTCACTTGAAAATTTGGGGGCGTTTTAAACATTCGATTACGTTTAAAAACAATAGGCTTCCAGTATTAACGGATTTTGATTTTTGTACCAAATTTCATTCGAATCGCTCTATTTGTTCGTGAGATATCGTCTCCACACACTCACTGACACGCACGCACGCACGCACACACACACACACACACACAGACATCACTTCAAAAATGTTTGATTCGTGATCAGGGATGCTTGAAACGTTGCTCTCCCGTCGAAAACTCGAATTTGAATTTTCGACGCGTCACAATACTTTCCTTATACATTATATATATAAGGAAAGTAAAAATAGTGGTGACTAATTTTTTGCCATAGAATTGCTTTTACTAGAAAAAATTCTTGAAACACCTAATTCTCACTGCATGATATAAATAGAGCTGAGATGATCACTGATATAGATTCAATATTAAATTCTGAAGGAATATTATGTAGGAGAGAGAGAGTCACTAATGATTTTCACTTCCGATTCTTTTTTCATTTTCAGTTCTAAAACGTTTATTTTTGTTTAAACATGTACTTCTCAAGATTTTCTATAAATGAAACTTAAATATTAAATCATATTGATCTAGCCTAAATTTCTGGAGGAGGCAGGATGGTTCATTAAAATTTACGTTTACCTTCAAACATCTATTTTTCAAGACTGCCTATAAATAAAGCTTAGATAACGACTCATATGGATTCAGCATTAGGATATTCGGGGGTTCATTAAGGATTTCCACTTGCAATTTTTCTACTTACTGCTCAAAACTTTCCCACTTAAAATTCCGTTTAAAATTAAATACGCTTTTGAATAAAAACAGTTTGAAAATCGCTAATCAATTTTTCGCTAAAAAATTTAAACAAATGTTTTTTCGGGCATCCCAAATTTGAGTATTGTTTATGTGGTTAAAAAAATCTTGAATTGGGTTTACTTTTAAAACTATAATTTGTGGATAAATTATTAATCTTAATTAAAGTGGTCACAAATCGTAACATTTGTACATTTCTATCGTGGCCGCCAAACCCACCATTACCTCTTTACACGAGTTTCTTAACACAATCATTAAATCAAAACACTACTAATAAAAATCCACATGTCCACATGTCTAACTTTAAAAATAAACTATCATTTATTCAGACCTCTATTATTGTTATGACTAAAATTACATCAACTTATTAACAAACGCTTAAGGACGAGAAAAACATCGTGTGAGACCAGGTCTTTTGAATCTTATTCCAAAGATTAAAAATTGATCTAACATACACGAAGACTGGCACATACTTCTGTATTTCGGGTATGTAGCTCAGCATGACTGTCACCTTTCCGATTCTTTTTCTGACATTTAGAGTGAGACTTCGTCTTTTTCTATACAATTCTCAATACTCAAATGAATAACGACTCTCTCTGAATAACACTGCTTGAAATCACAACTCTCTCTCTTTCTCCCCCAACGACCCCTGTAATTTGTGTGACGTGTATTCTCTCTCTCTCTCCCAACGACACCTGTAATTTGTGTGACGTGTATTCTCTCTCTCTCTCCCAACGACTCCTGTAATTTGTGTGACGTGTATTCTCTCTCTCTCTCTCTCCCAACGACACCTGTAATTTGTGTGACGTGAATTCTCTCTCTCTCTCTCTCTCCCAACGTCACCTTTAATTTGTGAGACGTGTATTCGCTCTCTCTCTCTCTCCCAACGACACCTGTAATTTGTGTGACGTGTATTCTCTCTCTCTCTCTCTCCCAAGGATGCCTGTAATTTGTGTGACGTGTATTCTCTCTATCTCTCTCCCAACGGCACTTGTAATTTGTGTGACGTGTATTCTTTCTCTCTCTCTCTCCCAACGACACCTGTAATTTGTGTGACGTGTATTCTCTCTCTCTCTCCCAACGACACCTGTAATTTGTGTGACGTGTATTCTCTCTCTCTCTCCCAACGACTCCTGTAATTTGTGTGACGTGTATTCTCTCTCTCTCTTTCTCTCTCCCAACGGCACCTGTAATTTGTGTGACGTGAATTCTCTCTCTCTCTCTCTCTCTCTCCCAACGTCACCTTTAATTTGTGAGACGTGTATTCGCTCTCTCTCTCTCTCCCAACGACACCTGTAATTTGTGTGACGTGTATTCTCTCTCTCTCTCTCTCTCCCAAGGATGCCTGTAATTTGTGTGACGTGTATTCTCTCTCTCTCTCTCTCTCCCAACGGCACTTGTAATTTGTGTGACGTGTATTCTTTCTCTCTCTCTCTCTCCCAACGACACCTGTAATTTGTGTGACGTGTATTCTCTCTCTCTCCCAACGACACCTGTAATTTATGTGACGTGTATTCTGTCTCTCTCTCTCTCAACGACACCTGTAATTTGTGTGATGTGTATTCTCTCTCTTTCTCTTTCTCCCTCTCTTTCTCTCTCTCCCAACGACACCTGTAATTTGTGCGGCGTTTATTTATTGCGGTCATAATCTTCCGTTCCAAGACTGTCATAAAACTGGTAACTAAAAGTCTGAGCTTTGGTTCGTCGTAAGCATAAAAAAAACTGCATATGGTGCCTCCTGGTCTTACAGTTTATAAAGACATTATAGGGTCCTCTTCGAAGAGAAAATGTTGGAATCTTGTCACAGTAGCTTGACGGTTAGATCATTGGTTGATCAGTTTGAAAATCCGCGGTTCGATTCCGGAAGGAGCAGTGAAAGGTTTACAATGCCTCCCGAACGATTGAACCCTGCAAATTAGCTGCAATGGAGTCATAAAAAGAGCCAAGCCCGAATTTTTAGTGAACCCTGTGAATTATGGCACCAGTTTCAATATCAGGACCACACCCGATGTGATCCAGGGTAAAAAAAATGAAAGAATGAAAGTGTTCGTTCAAATCAGAAGTTGCACGTCAATATGGCTGTAATTAAATACATTTCCAAGACAGAGTTGAAGTAAGAGCCAGTAGGTGTGTTGGCAAAAGCGCAATCAGCACAGCCACGGGATCTATTTGGTCAATGTATCGAATCGCGCACGACGCAAAAAATATATATTAAATTAGTGGACCTAATGAAAGAAACTCCCCGTAAGAGTAATTTCCTATAGTACTCCCAAAGGGCGCCAGTAAAAGACATTTCTTGGCTCGTTCAGAGTCAGTATGAGTCGGTGTCTGAAAGAAGGATGCTTTGTATGAACATGCCAGAAGACATGAAAGAAGAGATAATGGACTTTGAAAACTTTCAAAGTCCGTTATTTCTCATTCCGACAGCCTCTTACCCTCCTTGAAAGATATAATGAAATTTCGATGCGTTATCTCTTTCGAACACATCTCCCTAGTCTCCTACATGTATAACTCATTCCGACTTTTGCCTCCTCCGATCTGTCCTGAGGCACACACCCCTCCTCCTCATCATCATCTATAAATGAACCGGTGTTTACTAGCTACAGGACCCGGTTTACGCGTGGATCAACGAGGCCATGATCCTGGGTCCCCAAATTTAAGGGGCACCGAATTTCTACATAATGGTCTAAAGCTTTTAATAGTTTTTAAAGCAATTGAGAACTTAAGTAATGTATAAAAAAATATGAGCAAAATTCATGCCATACAATTTGGTTTCCCTTGCACCTCCATATCCGTAACGCATATCCTTAACGCGGATCTCTTTGCCATTCACCAAGCGGTCAATTTTATCGTGCAACATGGTATAGGATATGCACACATTTTCAGTAATTGCATATCGGCCATACAATCTTTAAATATAGCAAATAGTAAGAATGAGTTTGTGAGGAAGGCACAACATAAGATGCATAATTACAGTGGAAGGATAGACTTGCATTGGATCAAAAATCACATGGGATTGGAAAGGAATGAGGCGGCGGATCGTATGGCCAAGGAGGCCACCTGTGGGAACTCAGAGTGCTACACATTTCCCTGGTCAATTACTCAATTGAAAACTATAGCTAAAGTGGAAATGTTAAAGAAGTGGCAAGAAGGATGGGATGAATCGGACAAAGGCTCCACCAAATAATACCAAGGATTGGAACCAAGAGGGAATTTGGCAATTTCTACATCAATCAAGTCCTGACGGAGCATGGGGCATTCGAACCATATCAAAGACGGTTTTTCAACACGAGGGATATTTGCCAGTGTGGGACTTATGTGGATTCGGTGGACCACGTGACATACCATTGTCAAAAATGGAATAACATCAGGGGAAAATACTTCCCACAGGACATTTTGATGTTAAATATCTTGTTACAAATAAAAATGCAAAAAGGGGCATTCAAACTCTTATGAGTAACGTATTACAGATAGAATTGGAACTAGATTTATAGTTGATGCACTTGTATCCTGTTTTTAAAACAATTGTTTGTTTGATTTTCATGGTGCATGTATATTGTATAATTGTATGGATTAAGGTGACGTAATGTGATACCTTCACGTTGATTATGGGCTGTATTTCATAGGTATCAATTTTTACCTATGTTCTTATAATGTATGTTCTTGATGTTGGCAGTTATAGAGTGTTATTTTAATGTTGACTTGTTATTTTAAGTGTTTTTACCTTGTGTTAAGGTGATGATTTGTAGTTTATGGTGCATGTTATTTTGTGATTATATGTAATTTAAGTTCTTGTATTTGGACTGGCTTGACAGACCTTGTAATGATCTTGATGTTTGTACTTATGTTTGTACTTGAATTGTTATTGGATCTGCTTAAGATTGTTTTGCTTGCTTTTGGGTTGGTTCTGTTCATTTGTATCTTACCAGTGGTTGGCGGACCAGAATGTGGTAATTAGGTTGATTTTTGGAGCTTGCTCCTTATATGGTTGTACACTTGATTTTGTTTTCTGTAAATAAAATTGTTGTTTTGCTTTTTTTATTCCAGCCAAGAAGGCTTGGAGCTTGTTCCTTCCAGTCGGAGGGTGACGATCTTCGTCGCAGTGTGAGCTGCTGTCGTGTTTTTCGGTTGGGGTCACCCAATGACATGCTTGGCGCCTGCGGTGTCGGGGCGATCTGGGAAAGGGTCCTAGATCATTGGCGTCGGCCGTGGCCTCGAAGGTGGTTTCGCCTATTAGCGGCTGTGCCGAGGGCGACTGGATTACTATCGCATGGGCGAATCGTTATTTCCGTATACCTCCGGTGGGAAGGATGTCTCTTCTGCTTGCACTATATCCTTAAGATATTTTTATAGATGACAATATGAATAAATTTTAAAATATTAGCGATTTCCACCAACGCTTTGCGTCTTCGCTAGTGGTCGTTAACTGCGACACCTAAACCCTTGATAAGAGTGGTTAACTTTTCTGAATATCAAAACCCGTCTCAGATTTAAGAAAAAATCTGTTACATTATGGATATTTTCCCGGGAATTAAAATTTAGTTAGTGTTTAAAAGTGTACTGAAAATGATTCTTTCACAATGGTCACTTTTCATTTGTAGTTTAAACTATTAAAAAAAATCAACGATATTAACTATTGCCATATTATTTTCCTAATCCATTTCGTAGCCTGTAATTTGTTTAAATGTTTCTGTAATATGCCTAGCGTGAGAATACTAAAACATTCATTTGAATTACATTGATTATAACTGTACTTATTATATACTTATGTATGTGTTTCTATAACATAAGACGATTTTAAATTTTTAATTTTTTCTGATTGATTTGTTGGTTGTAAATGTATATTTACTTTATCATACTATACAATATGGTATAGAAAAGTATTGTTTTTCCCTAAATTTTCGATTACGAGATTTTGATGCCAATATATATTTTAGGACCTCTTGAACACGTTTTGACTATTTTTCTGAGTGATGCCCGTCTGTCTGTAATCTGTCGTTTGTCTATAATCAATTGCATGTGTACATAATAATTGCCACAAATATTATTGAATTTTCACGAAACTTTTTATCTGGTTTCGTTAAAATATATATATATATATATATATATATATATATATATATATATTTTATCCTATGCCAGTATCCAACCTCTCGGTCATAAGTCGACGAGCAGCCCAATACAAAGAAGAACGCTAAAAATAGTCACTAAAAGCCCCGTCAGTAACACGTAAAGGAAAACAGTCAAGAACAGCAGGGCATATGTTGAGGTGCTCTCCAGTCATGGGTACGCCATGGTCGCAAAGAGGGCAGGCATCTGTATCAGATAGTCCCATTCGGTACAGGTGACTCTGTAAGTAATCATGACCCGTGGAAAGTCTAAAGCAAGCATGTCTAAGCCAAGAAAGTCTAAGCCACGCCAACTGCTCTATGCAAGGTGCTGGGAATTCTTGCCGACTTATTTAGCAGGGAGTTGCACTTTTTCCCAGAAGCTCTCTCCCCGTACAGACTGAAACGGTTAGCTTTAATAGAGAAGGATATATATCGCTTTATATGCCGCACAGGCAAGGGAGGATCCGGTTGCATCATTTGAGATCCATTCTTAGCCAATAAATCTGCCCGCTCATTTCCATATATCCCGCAGTGGCTTGGAATCCACTGCAGGGCAATGCGGTTCTTGGTGTTCAGCAGCTTATCTATTTTTTCCATATGATTCTTGGAAATCTCACATTCCCAGATATTGAAAGCTATTAAGGTCGTAATTGCCGCCATGAAATCATCAAAAAAGACGATATTTTCCTTTTCACACTGCTCCATTTTGTCTAAGGCTAAAGAAATGGCAGCTATTTCGCCATCAAAGTTGTCAAAGTGTTTTCCAACGGCACAAGACAAAGTAAAGTCTATAGAGTAAGCGCCAGTTCCAGTATTTTTAATGGTCCCCCTCTATATATATGTATATAATATATATATATATATATATATATATATATATATATATATATATATATGTATAATATTTATATGTATATAGAACTAGATAGAATTTTTCTAAATTCGAGTAAAATCTTCGAGATTTATTCAAAATTTTATATTTTTCTAACATGGCAGCATAGGACAAAATCTGACATGATTATGCATAAAATTGGCTATTTATGGCTTCATGATCACGTATCTTCACAATTTCAACAAAAAAAAGTAAAAAATAGCCGCGATACATTTTTTGTGTTCGTGACATCATCAGCCCCTCCCCTCCCCCGAACTTGTGCGTGGTCAAACTTGGTACCAATTGGACTATTTTGTAATCCCTTTAAAATGAAGGGTGACATGCAAAAATTGGGATCATTTGAACTAACGATACAGATTTTTTAGAAATTTTTTCTTGTAAAATTTGCGAAAAAAAAAAAATTCACAAGCTACTTAAAAATAAATTTTAGTATAAGAAAGTCCAGTTAAACAACATTTTAGTTAATTTTAAAAAAGTAAAACATGTTACCCTGAATCACTTTTTAGAAATTGTTGTCATCTATATATACTGGCACTTTAAGCATGAAAAGTTTTGGTGTGTTATCAGGTGGTTATTTGGAGTGTCTCAGCAGCTTCGAAGTCGAGTCTTGAGACTGTGCAGAGGATTTATCGAAAACTGAAAATCACTGTGATCAATTATAAATCACGCCCACTCTAGCATGAATCTGGGTTCTGGTTTCTTTTCATTCGTGTCAGCTTCCATATCAACGAGAAAATCGAAAATTTTAAAAATTTGAATTAGGTATGAAGGTACAAAGGGATGTTTTAAAAAAAAGTTACAACTCTTCTCATAAACAATAAATACACAATTTAATATAATTTGGCTGTTAATAATTAAAATTGATAATCAAAAACTTTTAGTGTGTAAGTATGTATAATATTCTAATATTCAGTAACAACTAGCCATTGAAAATGCGTGAAGCACGTGTGAAATAGCTAGTATATATATATATATATATATATATATATATACAAATTTCAAAAGAAAAAAGAGAAATTAGCCGACAGGAAAATATTAAATGGCCAAGGGGGATTGTGACCCCTTGATCCAGGTTATAGCATGCTATTACAAAATGGTAACACTTCCGGAACCGATACCTTGCTGTAGCTTAATTACCGAAAGCATGTCAATTATAAGATACAAACTGTGGAAGAGAACCAAAGGAGGAAGAGCTGACAATCGACCTTCAAAAAAAATGAAGAATACACTGAAGATAGTCAAGAATGTGTGCCGGTTTTTATACATCAGAAAGCTCATCAAGGGACAACAAAGATATTCAACACTCTTTGCCTCCGCTTCAAATTACACTAAGCTGTTGATCTTCTGATTGCAACGACGAGCAGCTCAATACAAACAGCTCAAGTCACATGGTATTCAAAATATCAATAAAATTCGTTAAATACTTTCGAAAAAGCAGAAGCTTAAATTATATGTTTTTATTCTTCTTGTTCTTTTCTTCTTTTATGGGGTGACAGCATGAATCGTTGAAATGATGATCAATACGATATTTAGAACATATTTTCCAATCAAAAATATACATGTATACCTACATTGTATAGGTACATGATTCCGTACGTAAAAATGTACATTTTAGCAAACATTTTAAAAAAGCGAGTAAATAGATAATGGGAATACCTGAGAATGGTGAGTAATGGGAATACCTCAGAATTAATAACGCTTCACAGACTATCGTTTCCGAATATGAATTTAGTGAACTACGGTCGCATTGAGTCAATCTACCAAAAGAAAAAATATATATCCACAGAAAAACAGCTCTTCAATAAATATCGGATAATAAAGCAGTGATATTTGTATTGGCCGAACTGAAAAGTCCAAGTCTATGTCATTGAGTCTATACTGGAATAATTAAAAAAAAATAGGTTTTCAGAGTTTAAAATAACTTTTAGTGGCCAGCTTAATCATAAGTAATATCATTCCAGTAAGCATTCTCCCAACCATTATGCCTCTTTAAAGACCATTGTTCCGTTTATTTATGCCTCCTTCTCGGATAAACCCGGGCCGTCTTCTTCGACCCAGACCGTCAAAGTGGGTTAAATTTAGCGATTGTAATGTAATTTCAACATTTTCGGGATGGTCAAAAATGGACTGAAAATGCGATCGTTGAAAGACATACCTGCTAAAAAATTTTGATAATCTTTGTGAATTTCAAATAATAACTAGGTATCCATAAATATCAACTAGGTATCTATGTATTTTTAAAGACGCTTTTCAAAGACATAATGCATGCTGCTGTATTCCAGATTTTTAAATTAATCAAAAGTTAAATAAATCCGCTGTAATATACACTCGTCAAAAGTGAAATTGCAACATCATGAAGGAATGAACGCAACCATATGCAAATCACACAGCCGGTTGAAGAGAGAGCCATATACAAGTGATTAAGTTTTCGTACGTATCGGGTCACGTGACACCCAGTTTCGGGTGACAAAGACCAGCAGACGCCTCGTCCCGTAAATGCTATTAGCGAGGATTTGCAGCATAAGAAAATTCGAAAAAGTGAAGAAGCGATGCCTTGGGGACATCAGTGAGCTGTATACCAGCAGTTAACGGCTGGGGAACGAGACCTTATCCTGAAGCTGTGTGGCGTGAGTTTGTCGATGCTTGCAATTGCCACGCGTGTTGGGCACGACATTAGTACCATCCAGCGATGTGTGACATGATGGAAACAGAAATATCAGAGAACAAGCCGAAGAGGGAATGGATTGAACAGGCTCACGACAGAGCGCACAGACAATAAGATTTGCCGAACAGCTCATCGAGACCCATTCGCAGCGGCAAGTGACATCCTAAACAGCCTGCCACAATCAACGGTTGCACCTGCGTGCACCCAAAGAGTGCACGCAAGTCAGTAAAACAGTATTTAAGTCCAGTAAAACCGTATTTATTCTAAGTATCTAACTCATTTGAGTTCCAACATATATAAATTTGCTTGAACATCAAAAATCATCAAATTTGGAGTCCGACATGTTGAAAAAATGGCTGTACCAAATAAATGAGCCAAATGAAAAAATTTTTAAAAATCGGTTTTTATCTACTGAAATATGTAGGAACATTCGTACAAAATATAAAAATTTTCAAAAATAGTCATCCAACCCCCACTGGGGGATTTTATATGGAATAACCCAACTTCGAATTCTGAAATGGGAAAAGGAGCATTTAGTTCTTTCAACCGTTAATAAAAAAGTATAATCTTCCAAGAATACAATGCAGCAACCTCTGCTCTTTAACAGGGCGTTTCATATTAGAAAGAAAATGCTCAATTGATCATTCATCACCACTCATGAATCATGGTTTTGCTGCCATTGCACTCGTCACCACATTGCTGGCAATGAGATGAGCAATGAGCACAAAACTCCTTAAAGCAAGGATATTATAGATTTTCTTATAGAAAACTTCCATTACCAAATTTTTAATTATATGGAGAAATTCCAAGATCCTTGCTTCAACGAACTTTGTGCTCCATCACATGCACCGTGCTGACGAGCGCCAGTGACTGCAAAACCATTATCTATTGGCGCTAAAGAATGATCCGTTGAGCACTTTCTTGCTTATATTAAACGCTCTGTTATATATCAGAAGTTGCTTCTCTCTCTATATATAAAATAGCTGTCACGAATTTATTTAGTCCGAGTCGAAAAGTTGGTAAATCCATGTGCAGACACATTATGTTAGAAACGAGCACTGAACAGAATATTTCATAATTCGCATAAGTAAAACAATAATTATTCAAAATTTAAGATTTTCAAAACATTGTTTCTTTTAGAAAAACATTAATCGAATAGAAAGCATACCCACCCAGCACAATGATCGTAATGTAGTCTATATTAAAATTTGATGGTTTGAGCCACATTATGGCTGCAAATGCTATAAAAAAATCAAATTAAATCATTCAAATTCATCAAGTCATCGTCTACTTGTGGTGGCTATTTGTGAAACAGAGAATATTTTAGGTATCTAACGTCTATGGTCGGGATATCAGATGAAATCGGAACATTACTAAAAATTTAAACCCTTTGGATGTTATAGCTTTAACTTAATAAATAGAAATACAAGCAATATATACTTATTTTACCACAAAATACGGTGTCATTTATGAACATCAATTTCAATGTTTTAATATTTTGAACTTTCTATTTTGGAAAAAAATTAAGAAAAAAATGTCTCCGTAGAATTTTGCTTCTTTTTGCTTACTTTGCCTTGAAATGTCTTCTATACTATAAAATACAAATATAAATAGTAAGAGAGAAAACTTTTAGTATGAACTTCAATTCTTATATCAATTACTTTTCTTTAGAGAGTTCTTGTTGATTTCGAATTTTGTGTTTTTAAAGTTTGTACTGCTTATATCACGAAAACAAAAAGTGCTATCTATGAACAGCATAGAAGAAATTTGTAGCCCTTTAAAAACCCCATAAAAATATATAATTGGATTTGAGATTCTATTCTTTGTTTCTGAAATATAAGGGTTATAAAATCCTGTAAAATCTGATACTCGTTATTAAACTCGTAGAGACTTGATATTCACTCGGAACTCAGACAGTTTAAATTGCGTCAATTATGTATCTTACTTTAGTTACTATAAGTCGAAATTATATTTTGCAAACGAAACAAGTGAGCATGGAAACTACTAAGCTTACTGAACTTTATTTTACAAGTTTTATTTTACAAGACTTAATCCACGCAAAACCATTTCGACTCCATAGGCCTGGAACTACGGCCATATTTTTATATAACCTTTGCACGAAAGATCATTTCTCACTATGATACTGATAGTCTGGCAACTGAAACTGACACTGTTATACTTATGTCGCTTTTGCCATTTGACTATATACTACAACACATTATGGCACGAAAGATACATCTCTCACTATGATACAGACTGTCTGGCAAGTGAAAGTGACACTATTATACTTATGTGACCTTTGCTATTTAACTATATACTACAAAATATTATAGCACGAAAGGTACATTTTTCACTATGATACTGATTGTCTATCAACTGAAACTGGCACTGTTATACTTATGTTGCTTTTGCCATTTGACTATATACTACAACACATTATAGCACGAAAGGTACATTTCTCACTATGATACAGATTATCTGGCAAGTGAAAGTGACAATATTATACTTATGTTACCTTTGCTATTTGACTATATACTACAAAATATTATAGCACAAAAATTTTTTCACTATGATACTTATTGTCTGGCAACTGAAACTGACACAGTTATACTTATATTGCCTTTGATATTTGACTATATATTCAAAAAAATTATAGTATGCAAATATCATAATGTGTACTGAATATAATATTATTGTATATTATAAACATTAAATGTAAACAATTGTATATATCTCCCATGCATGAAAACGTGTTGGCATCAAAGTGCGTTGATAGCGATAGTATTGGTGAAGATAAATTATGTTATTTAAACACACAGGGGCATATGACTAAAGGGCTAACAGAACACAAATTTTAAATGTATGTATCTAAGATCATACATTGAAACTAAAATCAAATATAAAGTAATTTCACATTTCTTATTTAAATACAGCTATTAAATGTCATTAAAAAGGCTTTTAGTGCAATGGTAAACCTCCAAAATGGAATGCAAATTTAATTGTGTCTTCAAGATATGGATAAATTTTTATATTTAGATATCTAAGAAAAAAATTGTCTTTGATATTTTTTATATTTATAAAAAAAACTGTTACGGCGAATGTACCATGTATTTAATTAAGGACTGAAAATTTTCAAAATAACATATCTAGTCAATCAGAACAATAAATCTCAAGTATGGTTAAAATCTGGTTGTAAAAATATACTTTGATAAGGCATTTTTTCAAACTTTCCATTAACTTTATTTTTACAATCTTTATTAGAACAATTTTGCTCCTCTTAGTCCTATGTTGGTGTAGTATAGAGCATTTGAATAATAAAACCCAGCAATAATGATAAAATAGTTTATATTTAACAAGTGACTCTATATATTGATGTCAGTATGCTATATCTAGTTTAGACAAGAGCTTCGTTAAGTTTGCAATAAATATAGTATTTATAATTTTGCAACATATTTAAAAATAAACTTCCAACGTCACTGTAGTAAAGTAATGTTAATATTACCTAAATAGTATTACATGATTTATTGTCTTGCGCGAAAATCACTCTCCCACAAAAAAATAACTTTCAACGTCACTGCAGTAAAGTAATATTAATATTTCCTAAATAGTATCACATTATTTATAGTCTCACACGAAAATCACTACCAACAAAAAACACAATTTCATCCATCAAGCTCAAATTAATTAAAAAATAAGACTAATTGAAAATAAGCTGCTGACCCTTTTAAACTACCTTGCCTTTCAAACGTACCGAATTTCAACAATAACACACACAACCAGTAGCGTAACATCCGGGCACGAAAGTTCTCAGGGAAATAGGCTTATAGAGCGGCTCAAAAAGCACTAAAGTGAACTGAAAGTATTATTAAATTCATAAAAATATTTGGAAAGAGAGTTTAAAAAGATCTTAATTGAAGGACTGAACTGAATGAGTTATCCGTCTTCATGCTGGTAGCATTCATAACGCATTGTAAGACATGACAATATTCTGATCAAAACTGTAATTGATGCATTAATACTTCTCGTTGATATTTCCAGCAGTTTTGCAAATACTTTGAGTTCTACATCACAATTAAAAGCTTTTAGAAATAACACCGTCATTAAACACACAACCCAATAACGCTACTTAGAAGCACGAATTAGCAGCAAAATCGCTTCATATAGACAGAAACGTATATGCATAGATAAATAGTATACGTTTTATATGTAGCATAGCTCATTAATAAGTTAGTTTAATCTCATTAATAAGTTAGTTTAAAATGAACAGATTACCTTAGCTCTTGCTTGCTTCTTTGAACCCATTGTTCAGCAGTTCTATTGTGATTAGTTTCACTACAAAGTTAAGTCAATTTCCTGTTGTACCACATAAAGAAAGTTGTAATGGGATGTTTAGTAACCTCTACAGAACTCCATTAGCTTGACATCAGAAAGCTATAAATCTTCAGATTAACCTGTATGTTCTAGACGACGCTGTTTGTATATTAATGTATATTACTAAAAATATATTACTGATGTATATTACTAAAAACTAACCAAACATAACACTTAAAATTATTACGCAATTCGAGCATAGAAATGCAGCAGCGTAGCATTACAATGGAGATAGCAAAAGACTGAGTGCATTTTCTGCATACCTTTATTATATTATGTAAATAATGCATGTGAACAACTATCTGCAAAATTTTAATTTCCCAATGGACACATGACGCCACCAGAACAGTTTTCATGATCTGTAAGAATGTATGAAATCCATTCCGCTTGCATCGGCACTTTTCTTCAGTTTCTTCCATTTTGCATTGTAGGTACAATGTCGAATAACTTTGCAGGATGCGCAGTTAAGTCTAAATTGATGGGTGTAAATAATCTGCCCTCTTCAAGACTTTCACTCACTCCAGTTCTAAGATCATTCTGATCTGAAATTGCATATTGCATGATCTATGGTCATACTTTAACTAATTGAATGATTCAAATTCACACCATATATCAACTCAAATGGTCTTTGCAACACCAGATATTCTGATGGGTCTCCTGCTCGTAATCACTTATAAAGTTAAACTAAATTTAAGAGTATAACTGTACATGGTGCGTAAATGGTAGGAAATTCAGCATCATGTATTTTTACTTTCCTTATATACAATAATGTATAAGGAAAGTATTGTGACGGGGTCGAAAATTCGAATTCGAGTTTTTCGGAGAGCACGTTTCAAGCATCCCTGATCACGAATCGAACATTTTTGAAGTGATGTCTGTGTGTGTGTGTGTGTGTGTCAGTGAGACTGTGGAGACGATAACTGACGAACAAATGGACCGATTCGAACGAAATTTGGTACAAAAATCACAATCCGTAAACACTAGAAGCTTATTGTTTTTATACGCAATCGAATGTTCAGAACCTTCCAAATTTTTCGAATGAAATTTTGAAAAAATCGTCAAAAAATCAAAACCGCTCATAAAGTTGCGCAAATAGACATTTCTTATGTAATTTTTCATTAGAAAACGATTGGCATAAATTTTAGAACGCTAACATGAACCGTTCTCGAGATATTGCACATTTTTCAAAAAAATTATGAAAAAGTCATATAAAATAAAAAAATATATATTTCCCATTGAGAAACATGTTCACTTTTCATATGTAATACCATGCGATAAATTGGGTGACATCATTCTCGTGGATCTAGCTCGTTCCATTCATGAAAAAAGATACTTTGTGTAATACTTTTGTATTTGAACGCCAATAGTCATTTATCTTCTGTAAGAATAACTTATTTCTCCGTTCATAACGCTTGGCGAGATTTTTGCGACGAATTTGACGGAATGTCGCCAACTTGGCGACATTTTTAATTGTTGCCAAATTAACAAAAATCTCGCCAATTTGATAAAAATGACGCTAAATCAATGAAAATGACGCCTAATTGAAGAAAATTCGATATCATGGAAAGAATATAAGTATCTACTATAAGAATAACGTTCTTTTTAGTTGTAAAAGTAGTAAATTCATTGCATTATATAAGGAAAGTCGTGTGTTGCCTACATCAGATTTTTTTTTAAATTATGAAACAACTCCGGTGGTGCAAAAATACTGATGACTGTTTTTGTAGTGAAGCTTTATGTCATCCGCCATACAAATACCAATAATTTTTCAGAATAAATTATTATTATTTTCAACAATATGGACTGAAGTTTTAAAAAGAAGTTGCTTTATGTTTTGCTTCCTTACTCTTGTCTGAATTTTGTAAAGATGGCTATTGTATGTTTCATCAAATCCCGCATTATTACTTTCCCTTCATACATAGTAATGTACAGGGAAAGTACTGTGACGGAGTCGAAAATTTGAATTCGAATTTCCGGCGGAAGTGCAAGTTTCAAACATCCCTGAACTCGAATAGAACATTTTAAAAGTGGCGTATGTGTATGCGTGTGTGTATATCCGTGAGTCTCTGGATGCGATTTCTCACAAACGAGTGAGGCGTTTCAAATATAATTTGGTACAATTATTACGATCCTTGAATACTGGAACCCAATTGATTTTAAACGCAGTCGAACATTCGAAATACCCCCTAATTTTCGAATAAATTTTTGAAAAAGTCATAAAAATCAGGACATTGATTAATATTAACTAAGTACTTATTATATTTATATACGTATTTTTACTTTCCTTATATACATAATGTAACAGGAAAGTATTGTGACGGGATCGAAAATTCGAATTCGAGTTTTCGACGGGAGAGCACGTTTCAAGCATCCATGATCACGAATCAAACATTTTTGAAGTGATGTCTCTGTGTGTGTGTGTGTGTGTGTGTGTGTGTGTGTGTTGGCGTATGGTGGGAAGTGGGGACATTCATATGTTTACACACCTTCCAAGTGGGGACGCACCGGCAAGTGGGGACGTCCTCGCTTTGGATTTTTGCAGAAATGTGCTATTTAATGACAGATAATATTCTGAAAAAAGTTTGGTTGACTTTTGGCATAGGTCCCCAGTTAGGTAGTATATGTATATAGTCTGTGTATAACTGTGTATAGCTCGCGAATATCTGTGTGTGTCTTGCAAAAAGACACGTCCGCGGTTTATCAGAATTGCAACATATTGTGTGTATGCGGAACTGGTTTTCAGAGGGAAGGCGTTAACTGCCCTCTAGCTAAGTGTGCGAAACACCCGTGTTGGTCTTTGAGGGAAACCGAGGACAACTCATAGAACTATCAAATTGAGGTATTAGCTTCTTGGGAGCCCCTAGAATCACTAGAGCCCCCCTTAAAGGACCCCCCCCCAAAAAAAAGAGATATGCATACATTTTTTTAGCAGGCACAAACCCCTCCACAAATTATTGTAATTTTGATTTTGAAATATATTTCTAAAGAGATTTCTCTATTCCAAAAGAGAAAAATATTACACTTCTGAAACTAATGTATTTTTTTTGAGGTCCCATTTATAGTTTGGGAGTCAATGTTATAAGAAACAGATTCTAGCCAGACTATCTTTTATTATTTCCCATATGTCAAGAAATAATCCCGTCCAAGAAGCTAAAAGTACTTAGAAATTAAGTATACACAACCGTCTTCACAGCATATTTTTGCATAGCATTTATAGAAATACAGTGTGATTCAGTTTTTGAAGAGTTGTGTGTAGTTGTAAAATACAGTATTTCTCTCTGTATGTATATTCTGTATCTGTGTAAGCATTTGCCTGGTAATAAATGGAGCCCAGGTTCGGAATTCAAAACACGGATAAACTCAAACCGCGAAGGCAATTTTATTTTTTTTAAATTCAATTAAAACTTATATTTCAAATACTTTCTTTTATTCTCCTTTAATCCTTAGACTCTTGACACTGCATTTTCTCTTCAGTGAGTTAGAAAAACATCTCTCCTGAGATGGTTCAACAGTTTATTTGTTGCTGCTAATGCGAGTTTTAAAAAGACTTCATAAAATCGGGAAAATGGATGTACTTTATTTTAAATGTAAGCAGTCTGAGAGCAAAAATTTTGATCTGACTTTAATATATACACTTTTAAACTTGCTTATACTCTTTTAAAACACGGACCATGCATATACACCTTTAAAACGCGGACCATGCGAATACACCTTTGAAACGTGGACGGTGCATATATACCATTAAAACGCGGGCCATGCGTATACACCTTTAAAACGCGGACAATGCATATACACCGTTAAAACGCGGGCTATGCGTATACACCTTTAAAACGCGGACGATGCATATACACCGTTAAAACGCGGACCATGCGTATACACCTTTAAAACGCGGACAATGCATATATACTTTTAAAACGCGGACCATACGTTTTTATCTTTTAAATGTGAATTATTTTTCAAAAAAAGATAAAAAAAAATATCTTGAGTGGGACGCATATTATCATCTTGTGTTTTTATATTATTTATTTGATTTCTAAAATAAATATTCAGAACTAGATTGCTTTCTATTTGGTTCGTTTCCTCCGAAAATTAATAAGTCTCTGAGTGACGTTCATCGATTGAAAAATGCTCACCAAATTTTATTCGATTTATTCAATTTGTTCGAAAGATATGGCACTACATTAAAAAAAATATAGATGAATAAATGTTTTAATATCTCGAGAGCAGATCGGGATAATTTCTAAATAATGATGCCCATTCATTTCGGATTTAAGCTGTTTGTTTATAAATCATTCACCCATTTGATAATAGGTAATTTATATATTTTTTTCGACTTGCTCCATTTTTGACCAAAACCATAAACTATCTCAAGAACAGTGCATATAAACCTCATGTAAATGATGACATTCGTGTTAAAAAGCTGACATTATAAATACATAAATATTTCTCTAACATTTTCATATGTTTAAGTTTACTTATTTTTCCGAATTTGAAAAGTATGAAAAAGAAATAAGATCTATTATTTGATCCGTTTACTCCAACAGGTAATAGGCTTCTAACATTTACCGATTGAAATAATCGTACTAATTTTTTTTCTGTATTATCAACTTGTTCGATACTATTGTACCCACAAAGAAATAGACAGATGGTTAACATTGGTTAATTCGTATTCAGGGATGCTTCAAAACGCGTATAACCTATAACCTTCAAAATAAATACAAGAATTTGATTTTTGACTCATCAAAATTGTTTTTACATATAGTCATATACTATGTGCTGAAAGGAAAAAAAAATAGACATATGGGATTAATTGATTTTAATGAAGGAAAGGGTAGATATGGACATACTAATAAGGGAAAAATTACTTAATAAGAGAATATGCACCACCACGTTCATGCTCCATACTAATAAAACCACAGAAACCCAATGGGCACAGTCTTTTAATGCCATCTGAGTTGAGCCCCTTCCCACAATTTTGCATATCCGTTTAATTAGAAAAGTATCTATGTTTTAACAATGGAAGCCAAAATATAGAACACTAAACGCAAAACACATATATTTTAATATGCGGAAAAAGTACAAATATTGCTAAATTCCCCTGTATAGATATTTAAAGACACCATATGTGCAAATTTGCTATGGCAATTCTGTCCACAATAGAACAGAATATAGAAATACGTATACAGAGCAAATAGCTGAGGTTTGAGAAGTTAGTCGGTATGGGTAGAACTGCCTATTGCACGATAATTTATATGAGTATTCTACCAACTAAACAAAAACTACTTTCTGACAAGCGAATATGATAAAACTGCATACATTTGACACAAGCACATTCTCCTGATAGTTTAGAGTGCTTGTCTCGAGATTAACAGGCTAGGGTTCTAAATCTTTATAGTCGGTACAAGACTTCATACAGACTCATGCTCGGTATTGTCGACTCTGGTATATTAAATGAATATAAGTGCAAGTATGTGATAATTTTTGAAAATTTATTCATTTGTTAAGTCCAAGAAGTATTTTCATCCAATTAGTAGGAATATATTCTAAAGTGTTCGCTATGCGGTCAGGATAGCTCATGCAGAGGCATATATGAAAAATATTTTTAAAAAACTGGGTCACTTTACGTGACCACAATTTTTGCATAATATATCCAAATAAAACATGCTTTTCTGGAAAAGTTTGTTTCCTACTGTAAACATATAGCATATATATATGATCATTGTATTGGAGTGGAGAAAATTTTAGTCTCAAGTTCCAAACAAATATATCGATTGATTGGAGTAGCACAATGTACCCCAGTTTATTTCCAGTTAAAATTGAGACGGAAATGCTCTGATCTCAATTCATTTTTGGTTCGAAGTACTTAAAAAGCATCGACTTATTTTATAATACCGAAAGTATTTTAAAAACATCCATTTATTTTGTAATACTGATCATTTAATTATATGATCTTCTCATTTTAGAACAAAAAAACGTGCAATCTTTTAAGAACGGAACATCTTTACATCCTAAATGATATTCACTTATAAATGAATAATTTTATATAAAATGACTAATTGCAAAAAGCTTTCAATACAAATATTTTTATAATGTTATTTTAATTATCGAAAGCAAAACACGTTTGAAAGATTGAGTATACACCTTGTCTAATCTCTCTGAATGTCAACAGTCTAAATGTATCCATACCTGTTATAGATTATAGTCAATTATAGATTATATGTTTATTCAATTTATGAAAATCAGAGTTAAATAGAAATATTTGATCTTGTTTACCTGATACTGGAACAAAAGATTTTATGAAAATTTTGTGAAACTAGAGTAAAATAACTTTTTCTTCCTATTTTTTTATATAAAAAGAAAAAGAAGTGCAAAATCATAAAGGATACAAATTATTGTGTAAAATTAGTTGATCAGTAAAATAAATAGGCCACTAAGTTTACTGATTAAAATAACAGTAAGAAACTTCGTTTGGAGCACCTAATTTGTTCGAGAGATATCGTGTCTACAGGAAGACATCGTTTAAAAATGATTGATTTGTATTCGGGAAGGCTCAAAATGTTTAAATTCATCCAAATCGAAGAGTCGAATTATTTACCAGTACGTTATGTATAGTAGTATAATTGAAAACAAAGAAAATCTTGATAGATTCTGTGGAGAATCACTACCTTGAATTTTCATACATAAGCGAGAATTACTTCTCTATATAAGAAATGTTGTGTAGCCTCGATTGTACAAGTAAAACTATTTGTTTCATAAAAATGCTAAATATCATTTTCATTTAAGTGTCCAAATTTAGTTTACTTATTTGACTCTAAAAATGCGCTCAATATTAATGATCAAAATTTTTTGAAAGAAGCTTTAATAGTTAGAAATGTAAAAATTTTTTTAGTTTGTTTCTTGCTAAGCCAGGTAGGTGTTTTAACTACAAAGGGAGATATAGTGTTCAAATTTTTGTATTGTGAACAATGAACTTGGTTTGAGGGTGATAGCCCTTTCTTCTATCCTGATTCATATGGTGCTTTAAATATGTGAAAGTTTAATTATTTTTTTCGAGCAATGTTAATTTTTATTTCTATCCTTCATTGAGCCTTAAATTGAAAGGGAAACGGTATTATTTAAATGAATCTGTTTCCTGAAATCTGGTATTAATTCTCAGTGCTTTAATTTTATCGTCTTGAATCGAGGAAAAAGGCAATTTACAAAAGTTATAATTTCCTGAAGGATTACCTTTTTTATAATTATTTAATTACCTAATGCAAGTTGTGAATCCCAGTTGTTAGAGGAAAGACTATTAAAATTATGTTTATATTTTCTTATTACTGAAGCACTGCATTTCTGTTGACGTTCCGGTTTTAGAACTAGAGAAAGTACAGTGCTTTTTTTAAAAACAATTTTTAGTTTTTTAAACTAATAATAACAATTTCAATTTCGGCGTCCCTGTGAGACGGCGCCCGAGGACGTCGCCTCGCCGTCTTATCCCTTGTCACGGCCCTGACTATTAACGCAGAAGTAGACTGAAACATCTAACTTTAAAATCAGTATAAAGCTATAAATTTCCATATTTGTTTTTTGTCTGGGTGTGTGAGTGGGGGAGAGTTACATACAATATCATTTTACAGAAAGGTTCAGGAGTTCTGAGGAAAGTTTGTTGCCGTAGATTTCATGTATAAGAATTTTTTCATGTAATCTAAAATATTCCTTGTGTGGGAAACTTTGAGTATTACAAAAGCAAAATTTGGAAATATGAGTATTATTTTATTATTTATTCATGGATCTACGAGAAAAATTCTAACATACAAAATAATTAATTAATAATTTTATTTTGTTTCATTTCCACTGATTAGAAATACCCATGTTTCATATATTTTTATCTCACGTAGTAAAATAAATTGTCTTGTCTCATGTGCGTGTCGTCCGTAACCGAAAATCGAAGTTTCGGACAACGGCGAAACTTTGTGCGGTACTAAAGTTCTCTGAATAATACGGTTCAACGAGATTTTTTTAATTCAAATTAGCTTAACATTAGGGGGCTGGACAACCCAGTGGTTAAAACATCACTTAGAGGATTCACGTTCGATTCCTGACTCTGACCAAACTGTTCCCGTGTTCAGAGTACATATTTGTATAAGTGCTTTGTGCAGTCGCGCATAAGTATAATTCAAAAATGCTCTAAATACCGCCGTTTTAAATGTCAGCAATAATCAACGGATATCCATACAAATCCGTCTTTCAGATCTTTGTGAAAGCATTCTATGGTATGTTTAAAAGAGTGTTAATCATTTTTTTAAATATTCACAGAAGAAAATGGAATATATTTCAAAAATGGCGTCACCGCATCAAAATAAAAAAATGGCCTGATCGCATAAAAAAAATTAAAAAAAAATTAATCCAAAAAAAAACTGGATTATTCTATGTAACACGTGAATATTAACTTTATGCTTATTTTTATGTAAAAAAATAATGTCTTAGACGATTTTTGGAATGCTAGAATTATCTGTTTTTAAGAAAATCTACATTTATAGACATTTAGGAAAATAGTTAATGTGATGGGATCTTTCGAAAGCCCTCCGTACCGTCGATATATTTGTCGGAAAGATGGAGAACTCCACGGGCATGTCCTTCTCTCGGATTTGGGGGAACAAATTATATTGTATGTATTAGAGAGTGTTGTCCTTTTTTAAAGATGTTTCCAGAAGAATGAGATTAGCTATGCTACCAAAATGGTATCTGTTTGAGCCGGCCCATAGCAAAATAAAAACAAAAAAATTAGCTTAGTATTATATGTAATCCGTGAATATTCACTCTATGCATATTTTTGCACAAAACAAAATAAATAGTCGATTTTTGAATGCTAGAACTATCTGTTTTCAATTATAGATATTTAGAAATATAGTTAATGTGAAGGGATCTTTCAAAAGCCTTCCGTACTGTAGTAATATATGACCGAATGATATAGGGGCTCCACACGCGTGTCCTTCTCTCAAATTATTTTCATCTATTACACTATTCACATGCACTTACAACCTGTATGTTAATGCAAGGAAAAAGGGGAATTGTACCTTTAGTGCCTGTATTGCATATATGATGTATAATACTTAATTTTTGGGTGTTGTTACAGGCCTATTTTTACCAGACATTCACACCATGAAATCCAATTTTCAATTGCTTACATTATATGTGGAACAGGGAAATAGGGGTATTTAATACATATTTAGTACCTGATTTATATATAAAGGAATATTTCTCCAGCCTAAAGGGATTTTTCTCCAGCCCAACATTAAGTCTATTTTATTTTCACAAATGCTATTCAGACCATTTTCAATCAATTGTAAGTCACTGGTATTTAAAATATAAGTAATTAAATTTCTTTAAAAAAAAGAATATATATATATATATATATATATATTATAGTTCATTCTAGGATTTCAAAAGGGCTGGGAGCTACCTTCTGAAAAAGAGCACATTACGTATGATAAGGCCAAATAATTTTAGAAGGGCCTAATTTAAACTTTTTAGCTTAAGGATACACTGTATAATATATGCCACACGTAGAATATAAAACAGATACAGGCAATTTATCTATTTCATATATTTATATAAAAGTTAATTGTGAGGCACTCCTATGCCTATTAGTAAGAAAAACTCTCCTCAGTGGATCTACTTTTATAAAATCTATTATTTGGCTGTTGAGGCAGAGGGGGAGATTTTTGAAAATTAGAGAAAAGAGATTGGCAAAATACAAAATTTATTTTTTCTGATAAAACAGATAAATTATCAGAAATATGTTTATTTTTTAATGAGCAATATTGCCAACATGCCTTTATTATTGCTATATTATCATTTTTGAAATTAAATAATTTTTCAAAATTTTAGGTGTTTTTCCTAAATCTAAGTCATTGTCAGTTTCCCCTTCCTTTCCATTTCTTATAAGTTTTCAAAATTTATATTTTTCATTTATCCAGTTTCTGAATATTTTAAACATTTATTATTACTCATTTTTTAATCTTATTCTAAATCATATCAATGTTATTGTTATAGGCCTTTATAAGTGCTATACAATTGTTTTCAAGGTCATCATAGAAAAATTAATTTACCATGAATAATTCAAATACTTTTTGTGACAATTTTAAAAGCACCCCCTCCCCTCCCATATAACACTTTAATTTAATAATTATTGAAAAGAATATTTCAGCTTTAATTGTATGCCTAAAATTACAGATTATTTCCGAATATGGCAGTTTCTTGGGTTTTCTCATCTTTATTTTTTTTTACCTTTCCAAGCTAAAGCATTTACTATTATATATTCCTTTTTTATTTTTAAGAAAGCCGGCCACTAATTTTTCTTTAATTTATGGGATTTTATCAATGAGTATTGGCGATTTTTAATTAATTTCTATTCTTGTTTCTACCTTTTGATCACTTACTCTATAACTTTTAAAACATCGCGATCCCGATATTTCGGTCATTTTCCCCGTCATATTATCGGACGTTATGAATTGAGCAACCCTTTTTATTGTAAAAATTCCCCAATATATTTATTTCATAACAATTAAATTCTTTATTCTTTTGAAGGAATTTGATTTTTCTTAATATTTCGACGTTTATGAATTTAAAGAATATCACTCTGTTTCACTAAACACATATGACATTTTACTAATTTTACCGATCAAAAGATTGGAAGAGGGGGGGAGGGCATAAACCAACTTCGTCTGCGTCTGCAAGTAAGTTGAAAATCGATGAAATTTAACTTTGAATTGCTGAAATTGCTCTGAGAGAGAAACTGTCGCGCTCCGAAACGTTAAAAAAATGCGAAATTCTTACGATCTATAGATTTAAAATGAATATAAAGTATGGCTGGGCGGAATAGTAGCCTTTAAACGCACTATTTTTGCCACTCTCATTCATATTTACCGTATAGTAGTTTATGGACAGTATATATGTAGGTTAAAGTAGAACAACAATACGTCGTCGTAATATCAGCAATATGGCTCGGTTGATGCCCTTTATTTGCTTTCGGCTCCTAAACATGCAGCGTATACCCGAAACTAAGCAGCATTATTCGAATATAGGAGTCTTATCAGAAACTATTGTATATAGATTATTTTTTTTTAATTTATCATGATGCAAAATATGTTATAATGAATATTTAACCAATAGAGTTTCGAGCAACATTTTAATTTTAATGTACAACTTTAATTCCGGTTATACATCCGCTGTCGGAAACCCTTTAAAATTTGAGGCAGTTGTAAAAATGATGAAAACCCTTAGTGCAGCATGTAAAGTTCGGCAGGGCGCTGGTAGAGTCAAAGGATAGAATCACCACCTCCGCGCCAGGTCATGTATCAAGATACATCCTATATATCTAAGGAATTAGACGACTATAAAATATAAAACGGATATATTAGACGAAATATCTAAGTATAGGATATATACGGGGTTTAGCCGGTCATTTCGTTAATCGCTAGGTTTTCAAATTGTATCGCCGACGTGGGAATTTTAATACCTGGGCTGAGGAGAATTGAATGTTCACCCCAGGCACGGGGAACAATGAAAACCCTTTACGGCAACGGAGAGTATCGCCCATCCGCCTATCTTGAGTGGTCAAGCTCAGAGGGATGTGATTTCACCCTGCGGGAAGCTGGAAGCCGACAAAGGGCGAAGGATAACGCTAATGGTGTCCCGTTATATTAGTTCACACACCACTCATAGGTTGTAAATATTGTTGTAACTTTGAGTGGCTTTAAGCAATCGATATGTATCCATACAATTCTTTTTTCCAGATACTTGTGAATGCATTCTATTGTAAGTCTTAAAAGTGTTGATCATTTTTTAAGATATTCACAGAAAAGAAATTGACTAAACTACAAATGTGGCGTCCACTTTAGCCGGTTCACATCAAAATTAAAAAAAAAGATTATTCTTATATTTAGCTCGTGAAAATGTACTTTATGCATAATTTTATGCAAGAAAATAAATGTGCCGGTTTTTAGAATGCTAGAACTGGCTGTTTTGTAGGAATTTTACACTTATAGACATTTAGAAAAATAGCTAATGTGATGGGATCCATCAAAAGCAAAATTCGGCAACTATTAATTTATTTCTGCAGTGCGTATCCTTTAAAAAATGTGATAGTTTGAACTAAATGTCTTGTTAAAAGTCCATTTAAAAATATATTTACAAACACGTTTTAAAAACAATCACAGTCAAAAAATTTTATAAAAATATTGATTTATAAAAGTAATATATTGATTAAGATTATGACTAAAACTCGAATTATATAAAATTCCATATCTGTATATGCAATTGCATATTTGAACACTTAATTACAGAGCATGTAAATGCATATAAGGCTTTAGATGCATATTTCAAGTACTTTATTTTCTTTTAGCTTGCATTTATTATATTTTAACTATTTTTTTACCTTTTTAAAATATCTAGATAAGTTAACATTGTACAAAGCTAAACATATTTCACATTCAACACCCAAATTACATGAGGTACTAAGGTCATGAAAATATCATAAGAAATGGTGAAATCTTTCCAGGGTAAAATAACAAGTGGCAGGTTTGGTAAAAGAAATGGAAAGCAACTTATACGAGTACCTGGCGTTTTACATACGTTTTTTCCAAGAGCTGTTGTGTAAAATTTTCTGTATAAGCATTATGAGTAAAAATGCCTAAAATAAAATCTAGTAAATCAAACCGAATAAAATCATGCATTTATAATCATAGAAAAAGCTGTCTACAGGTGGTGTTATTATATTGTGTAAATGCGAGAAAACATTATTCAGAAGAAAAAATATCAGATCAGCTTGTAAAATCTGCTATCCGCATTTCAGAGAAACAGAGACAAAAAAAAAAAAAAAAAAACAGGAGAGTGAACACGCAGTTATAACTAAATCGTTTTCAGCATAAATATCACTTTTAGTTCTAAAGATTACGAGTACTGTCCAATAATATCAGTTAATATTAAAAGAACATTTTTGGCATTAAAATGTTTTAGATGATAAACAACAAAGTCTACGTGTCAAGAACTTAGAAAAACACATTAATTGGTTACAGCAATAACATTTACTCACTATATGAAAATTTAACTGCATTTGAATAATGATATAAAAACTTTTGATTTGCAATAATAGTTTGCTTGAGTTTGGGTGAAATTCCCTGTTTTTAAATGCTTTCAGATGCATAAATGATATTCGAACAAAATATATAAATGCATGTATTTTATTTTACAAGTGATTATTTCTTGAATTTTTAATGCATAGTTGCATGCATATTTTGACAAATTTTAGTGCATGTTTTGACATTATTGTAGTATCGAAGGAGACATATCGTGCAACTGCAGTTATGTAGGAGGCCTCATAACCATCCATTAATGATGATTACGTTAGTGCTTCATATATAATTGCATTATGTTCTATATAGAGTCTATATTGGAGTATTAAATCCAACACTGTAAACTGGGTTTTCAACACTCTTATAAAGCATCCAGTTTTTGCAATAAATTAATTTTTAACATTTGGCAACAGAAGTTTGGATCCTTTAATCTCTGTTGTTAAATTATTACAAGATATGTTTACCTATATTTAAAAACTGTAAACATAGGGAATAGTCATGATTTCGGAAAGGTAAGGGTGACAATCAAAACTCTCATAATGCTGGATTTGGTTTTCTATTTGGACCCCATACTACAAAGAATTAAATAGTTTAGAAATCGTTTTCGAAATTTTTTATGTTTATGGTTTTAAGCTTCAAATTGAAGAATTCTTTTAACATAACTAGGGATAAATGTGTCATTTTGAATGGATTATAAATTCTTTTTTTAACAGACATATCCTTAAAATAACACTTAAAAACTACCCATAAGATAATTATTGTGTCCTATGAATATCCCTCACTTAAACAAAAATCATTTCTATCGTATCGAAACTAGTCCACCATAGATTACATATGATGAGGCACTTTCATTTGTCGAGTCGAGATTCTGAATACCTTGACAGAAACATTTAATTTATTAACAACCCAGATTTTACATAATTAATGATTATTATTGCAATAGTTTGATAAAATATGTGCTTTTAAATTTAAATTGTAAATAAATTATTGGTTATCTTTAGAAAATTTCCAAAGTTTCTTGATTTTTTCTCAAATCCGTATTTTTTCTAAAATATGTAATGACTTTTTGTATGTGATATTATTATCGTTAAATCTACTTCCTGTCATCCAGCATTTTAGAGGGGGTAAAATAAAATTGCATTTCAGTTAGAAAGTGTTTCATAATCAATGCTTTATGCATGATTAATTTTTCTTGTTTAGTAATAATACAAGAACCGGAGCATCTAGAAAACCCAAATTTAACTTGTCGTTGACTTTTGTGATATACATTAATTCTTTGTATTTTAAACCTTATTGGATTGTATTATATTTTAACCTTTGTATTTATATTTTTTTGGGTACCAAAAATATTGGATTGTGCTCCGCCTCAGGATATGATGAAATGACACATCTGAACAAGTCAAATGTAAGAGATGTGTTTACAGATGAATAACGCAAGATAACTCGAGCGGGCTAAACCGACATGCATTTAGTTTCCGTGCATTCATTAAGAATCATGTTGTTTCATGTGCTAAAATTTCTTAAACTAAGAAATTTACATTCTCAGAAATACATAGCTAATCATATTTTAATGATTTTCTTATGATGCAGCTGAATGATCCCCAAAGCTACAAAACTAGCTGCCATGTTGGTAGTATACAGCTACAAGGGAACATCCTTCAAAATGTTGTGTCTCTCAAGGGTATAAAAAAAGTCGTAACACTTAATCAAAATGACTCTGTATTTTAAATCCACGCATAAGCTGCTGGTGTTAAAAGACCCAGTATGTTTAGTTGTCGTATACAAGCCTGTCTCATAGGTATTGCCAGAATCTCAGAAGGGAGCGGGGGTCGGGGGTTCAAGGATCAAATGGGGCTACAATGCTGGATACTGTATAGTCGATATGGACACCAATAAGCAAAATATTCTTTGTGCAGATGATAAGGTAAACTTGAACAACGTATCCAATCGATAATAAAAGGAAAAAGCAGCGTGAAACTGTTTCCAGGATATGCTGGGTCCCCTTTGTTAGTGCTATAGAACCAACAAGTCAAAATGACGAAATGGACACAAACAGAGGTGTGCATATATATCCAAGTCATAGATTTTATAATCCTTAAAATTAATGATAAAAATTACATCAATGCAAAGCTGAAATATTTTATTTTTGTATTTATATTTTTTTTATAAAGCTTACAACCATATTACTGAAAATTCTTACTTCAAAATTTTCTCTATCTCATGTAAACTTATTATAATAGGCGAATAGTAAGGATCTTAGAGTGTTGTTGTTGAGACCCAGACCGTCTGACCTAACAGAAAGGTGTAAGGTAACTGTTTGGATAGCCGGAAAGAGCCGCCCAATTTAGACCGGAACCCAGTGGGGGAGGCATCCACAGGGACCCTACCCTCCTTCCCCTACCACTAACCTCTCGGAAGGACTTACGGACCCACATTTTTAATGTATCTTAAAGTGTGTGCGTGTGTGTTGGGGGGTTGACAATCAAATGGAGGATACAATGCTGAAAATAATCTTTCGGTTACATTCTAATAAATTAACCTAAAAGAGCATCCATTTATATCCATCATCTAACTGCAGTAATATAAATGTTATAAACAGAGAATCAGTATTATGTAAACCGGTGGTGTCAACTTTTTATGCTTGTGATCTACAACGTTGAAGCACAACTATACTATCCTAATGCGTTTATGAATCGCATTTCATGACCAATAAAATATAGCTTACGACCCTACAAGAACATATTATACTTTTATAATTCGAGTATAGACCAAATTCAGAAGTGTAACCCATATTTGATCGTCTACACCCCCTCACACTATTTTTCGGATTCCAACTATGCCTATGAAAGGAGGTCTGCATATGAAAAAAACACATTGCAGTAAGAATTCAGGAATCTGGTCGTAAGTTTCATAAAAGACAACAGGTTCCTTTTAAATACAAAATAAAACTTTGCCATCTTTGCCCTGATGCACGTTTAAGCATTAATATTTGCCATTATTCAATCCACGACTTGGGCAAATATACCATTCTGTTTCTTCTCTTTGTGTCATATTTTTTCTTTTGATTTCAGGTTTGTTGGTTCTTTAGCACTGACGAAGGAGATTTCGCGTATTCTCGAAACAGTTGTTAGACACAATTTTATTTATTTTTTGCTTGAATATCTTAGCCTTGTTTTCCCAATCATTTACACAATGTGTTTTCGTTTTCGTATTTGTATAAGGAAGAACTGAGAATAAAAATTCATAAAGATAAAATTTATAAAAGAAAAGCAATTTTTTTTTAAAGTTAAAAATAAAATATTAAAAATATTTCCCAATTTGTTATTGAAACTATTTCATTACCAAACGTTTATATTTGAATGGCAGAATTCCCTATACTCCTTTCTACGGAACTCACACATTATTAAAAAATTAACTTGTACGGAACGCGCTCGTTGTAAAATTTTACTTCATATGTACATAAATCGCAAGAAAAGGAAAAAATTTCAGTTGCACGAAAGTCGCACGTACGGAAGTAAAATTTACCCTTTAGCTCATTGCTTTTTCAAAGAGAAGACCTCTTTAAAAAATCAGTGTAGATTACGAGTGAGGCAGCGGTAATCTCAAGGGAAGAGTCTCTCAAAAAGACAGGTGTATAGCATAATACTATCCCAAACATCTTGAACCCAATTCCTTCGAGAGTTCACCCTCTAGGTATACCCTTCGAGGAGTAATACAGCACAATAGATCAAAAGTAGCGCCTTTGACCCGCTGTGCTTAGTCCCCATCCTATCTCTGCTGAAATACACAAGGCCGGTACCGGAGTACTTCACTCTCAAGTCCGAACAATCTCAAGAAATCACTGTAAGCAAATACAATAAATTTGTCAACCCCTACCGTTGTGTAGATTATCTTTGAATACTACCGATCATACGTTGGTTTGTAAAAAAATTGTATAACTAATTGTTGGTACATATAGCTTAAACTGCTGGTATAGCTCAAACAGATAATTATTGCACAAAATAACACAAAAATGAAATTTATCTAAATATATAAATTCAATTTCAAGTTTAAAATTATTATAATTGTTTTGCAATTTGGTAGCTCAGCGCATTTTAAAATGACACCAAGTTCCAGAAAATATATCGGAGTCCGTTTATTGTATATAAGGTTGATTTTATTCATTTAGTCATGAACATTAATATATAAAACAAACATTTAATTATTATATTTAAATATATTTTAGTCTTTAATTTTAGATTTTATGGATTTTTGAGGAGCACTTAAAAGAAATGGCCAGCTCTATTTCTAGTGCATGGCCGTTTTGTGTAAACACATCCAAGAGATTGTAAAAGGATCATGAGATGTTGATAAGCTGCTGGTGGAAGCAGAGCTAAATGCATAAATTTATGCTTAGGAAAGGTTGAGAAAGTAATGGGGCTGATATCCATAAAAGCAACAGGGTTGATACTCTCCCCCCCCCCCTCCCTTCCATAAAAATAAAAAGCTGGTCTCTATGAAAAATTTAATTTATCATAAAAAATATCTTGATCAATTGGTCATTCAATAGATCAAATTTGCATTAGGCGATATTTTCTTGTGTTGCTTCGTTTCAGATTCTATTCGTGTCCCTTAACATGTACTTGCTTCTAGTAATACTTTGCCTTTACTGAGAATACTGGTGTTTAAGTTGAGTAATCAAATGCTTTGTTTGTTGCGAACCCCGCCTTCGCTGATATTGGTGATTCTAAAATCTCACATTCTTCCCAAGTAGTGCCATTTTTGAAGACTTTGATCGAAAGTGAAGTCATTTATTAAAATAAAAATTGTTTCAAATCGCTGCTGAAGAGAAACTGATGTTATATATCACCGTTAATATTAGCATTGAACAAATTAAAGGTGTGAACCAATTTCGGAGGCAAAAAACAGTCTTCATTCGTCAAATCAAAGACTGAAAAGTCATACCAGCAAAATAATAGCTAAATGAAAATTAGAAAAAAGAAATTAAACTAAGAATAATGTAAATAAACAGAAGAAGTATTAACTTGCTCACGACCAAGACTACAAATTTAAGTACGCCATGATGGAATAAATATATAATAATCTGTTTCGGAAAATACGAGTACATCTGAGTGCCATTATCAACTAATTTTAAAACTATATAGGTACAAACCATTGTAAAAATACCTATGAATAATTTACTAAAAAATTGTGTAGTATGAAATAAAAAGAATATGAAAGAAACAAACGACTTCAAAATGTTGAAGAATTTTATGTGTCAAAAAATAAATAAATAAATTCGAATTTAAAAATGTATCCCTGCTTGAAACTTGTCATTTGAAATTCAAACTAAGTTATCCATGGGGCAACCCACATATTTGCAAAACAATATTATAGACTATACCAATCCGCTGAAAGTGATAGAAGATATTACAAGACAAGACTCTTTTCTTTTACTCAAAATAAATAATGTGGTATACATTATATAATTTATCAAAACGTTTGAAAATAATTGTTATTTGGGTATCTGTTTCCATTGTTCAAGCAAAAAAAAAAAATAATAATAAAATAATGTAAAATACATGACTTTATGACGGGTTGAAACTAAGGCATCTAGGGTTTCCTCTTCAAACATGCAGCTCGTATATATATATGAAATAGTATACTTTATTTCATATATTGTTCATTTTATAAGCATATTTGCACAAATAATATTTTTAGCACTTGCTTTTATCGATCAAATGAAAGTAAGACATAGATTTTTTAAAGTAAATGCAGTTGAGGTACTGGACATTTTGAGCCCCTCCTTCAACTCACAGATTGCACAAAATACAATATAATACACTTTATATAAATTTTATTAGAATATTTACAAAAATCTTGCAAATAATTCTAACAACAATCTGAAGGACTTTTTAGTAGCTTAGAATCCGAGACAGAAGTTAAATTGACTCCGATTTTGATTGAACACGGAAATGGATTTTATTTTCAGAAAAATGGAAATAGAAGAATGAACTATTTTACATATTTTCGACTTTTTGTCCTAATTCATTATATTGAGGTACAAGTCTTCGGTGTTTACTCTGCTACTGTCGAGTTTATTCTATCTACTATTCAATTTTATTTCTTCTACCTCAATGAATTCATCTTATGAGAAAATAGTGATAGAAACAAGAAAGATTAATCTTGCATAAAGCATTGATTATGAAACACTTTCCAACGGAAATGCAATGTTATGTAAACATCTCTAAAATGCAATACATTCAGTGGTGATATTTTTTAAATTTTCATAGTACAATAATTTGTTTACTTGGAAACTTAAAACTTCATCAAAAAATACAATGCTATAAAATCGCTTGCTTCTCTATCTAAGTAAAATCAATGAATATTTCATTCATATCACTTAAATTCCAGACTTCAAAGCTAAATAATTTTGCGTTGAAAAATTCAGCAATTCCTATACAACTCATCTTACAATCGAGTTTACACTTTGCATACATTAAAATTAGGCTTTGTTGTAGAAATAATCAAAGTTTTATGATCATTTAAAATCAAAAGTATTGCAATTGTAAAGACACAGAATTTAGAAACACAGATAATATGCAAAAATAAAGCGGTTTTAGGACGGATGCAACACTAAATATAAATACAAGAAAGATCAATCATGCATAAAGCATTGACTATGTAATGATTTCCAACTGTAATTTTATTTAAACATCTCTAAAATACATTACATTCAGAGACGACATTTATAACACTTTACAACATAGCTGAAAAATGTTTATGACTTTGTTCATTCTGACTATCAGTCTGTCCGTTCGCAAGATAACTGGCGTAAATATGACTTTGTCAAAATGAAATTTTAGTATGTTGTTCAGGTGGTCTGTAGGACCTATGGGAATGTAAATGAATAATATCACCCGATTAGTTTTGGATTGAACTCGGATTAATAAAATGAAATACATTGAACTCTATGGAACCTAATTTTTCAAATATTTAAGTGAATTTAAAATTCACAAATTGCTTCGAAAGTTTTAGGAAATAATTAAATTATCCCATAAATATATAAAAAAAAATAAGCAAAATATATTCGGTAGTTTATAAAATAAAAATTAAAATAATAATTACACCCATATTATATACCCGACCGCCCACTTTTGATGCTCTATGTCTTCGGATGAGTCGGACGGCCTGGATTTTCGACCTATATTATAGGAAAAGACCACGGGACATACTTCAAAATAAAATATGGCATCCATCTTGTGTCAAAATCGTGACTTTTAAAAGTATTTTTAATGTATACTTAGTGTTACATCCGTCCTAAAACTGCTGTTTTTTGCTTTTTTCTGTGCATCTATATTCTGCACAAACGCAATTACAATATTTTTCTAGCTTAAATGATCATCAAATTTTGATTATTTCTACACCGGAGCCTAATTTTAGCGTATGCAGAATATAAACACATCAAGCTGTAAGATGAGTTGTATACGAATTGCTGAATCTTTTTAACGCTGGCTTTTTAGCTCTGGAGACTGGAATAAAGATGATGAAAAATGAATAAAACTGAATAAATCTGATGAATGAAATAATCATTGATTTTACATAGAGAAGCAGACGATTTTTTATCATTGCTTTTTTTTTGATAAATTTCGAGCATAAGTTTTAAGCATAGTAGAGTTAGAAAGTACTTTTGCTTCCATGGTTTTATTTTTTAAAAAATATATTATAGTAGTGTGATGAATAAAAGGAATGGAATAAAAGAGTTTGAATGAAATATTTACTACATTTACATAGAGAACCAAGGCGATTTATATTTCGAAGACGTTATTTGAATAAAGTTATTTTTTTATGAAGTTTTAAGTTTTTAAATATTATAAATTATTGTAGTATTGTGATAATTTAAAAAATATTACCGCTGAATTATAGCATTTTATAGATGTTTAAATAAAATTGCATTGTAGTTGGAATGTGTTTCATAATCAATGCTTTATGTATGATTGATCTTACTTGTTTTAATCATCACAGAACTACAATCATTTATTTCACTTGAAAAATTAAACCATGGAGGTAAAAGTATTTTCTAACTCCATGCTTAAAGCTTCTTTCAAACTTTATTCAAATGGCATCATCGAAATATAAGTCGTCTGATCTTCTATGTAAAAGCAGCGAATATTTCACTCAAACACTTTTATTCCAGACTCAAGAGTTAAATAAATAATTTTGCTTGAAAAAATCAGCAATTCTTATACAAATCATCTTACTTGTTTACATTTTACATTTATTAAAGTTAGGCCTTGTTGTAAAAATAATCAAAGTTTGATGATCATTTAAGCTAATAAATGTTGTAATTGCGTTGGCGCATAATACAGATGCACAGAAAAAACGCAAAAAAATAAAGCGGTTTTAGGACGGATGCAACACTAAATATAAATTAAGAACTTTAAAAATCACGATTTTGACACAAGATGGATGCCATATTTTATTTTGAAGTGGGTCACGTTATCTCTTCATATAATATGGGTGTAATTAATACTTTAATTTTTATTTTAAAAACTACCAAACATATTCTGTTGGAAAGTTTTTTTTATATATCTTATGGAATAATTTGAATATTTTCTAAAATTTTCGAAGCAATCTATGAATTTTAACTTCGCTTAAAAAATGTTTGAAAAATTAGGTCCCACAGGGTTCAATGTATTTCATTTCTTCAATCCGGGTTCAATCCAAAACTAATTAGGTGATATTATTCATTTACATTCCATGTGTTCCACAGACTGTCTCAACAACATACTAAAATTTCATTTTGATAAAGTCCTTTTTACGGCAGTTATTGTGTAAACGGACAGACAGAATGAACAAAGTCATAAGCACTGTTCAACTATTTTGTAAAGTATTAATAAAAATAATTTCGTATTTGAATGTTGGATACTATTTTATATCTACTTATAGTGTGATTGTAAAACAAACTTGCGCAATAGAATTTTGCACTATACACGTAGACCAACATTAGTAGATGGTAGTTTCATTTTATGAAGGATGCATGGCTTAAAACTTTCTGGTGTCCACAAAGCGAACAAACAGGTTTCGGATTCCTTTGAAGCCTAGTATTATCAGCAGTAATGTTCACGCAGACATCTTTTACTAAGGGGACTGTGGCATGAAGGCATGCTCTACCTTGTGGCAGAGTTATAGAAGTAATGGGTTAGTCACAGAATACTATATTCAGAAGGCTCACTCCCATAGGATCCTATGGCAACATTTCTAACATGGGATGTCCCATAGACACTAGCGCTAGTCAGATGGACCAACTGAAGTGCGATGCGTCTGCCAGATTTGGCGCGTTATCGCTCGCTTGGCGATTTTTTTTTAAACGGGAGGGAACAAAATGTTGAGGACTGTACTTTTATAATTTTTGAAACTATAGAAAGGATCAGGATTTAAAAATACATTAATCTGCAACATAAATATATTCATTAGTTTAAGAATATTTAAATAAACATAGTTATATATTTAATTCAAATAATCATAAAATAGATTAAAAAATACACACATTGCATTGTCTCACTATAAAACATAATGCACAAAAAATTACAAGCTAACATACTCAAAAGACTGAAATATTATATAATACTTTCAGTCTAAAAAGTATACTAGCGTGTTGATCGTTCTTAATTTATTCTGGGATACTGATAATAGACTTTTTTTTTTTTAATATAAAAATATTCATATAGTAAATATCAAATTTACATAAATGCACTATCGAAGTTGTGGAACTCAATCATTAATTACCCGAGGGGGGGGGGGGAATTTTTCACCATAAGGCACTTAATAAAAATTTTACATAAATATATACACATACTATATCACATTCAACTAAGAAAAAGCTATCCAAATATCAATTATTTCACATTTTATAAAAATACGGAAAATATTTAACTAATTATACCACTACCTCTTAAAATTTAGTCTAATCCGGCAGTAATAACAACACAGCACTAATTTCGTATGATGAACACATGTATACTTATATGAACACGTGTATACTTATGAACACGTGTATACTTATAATGAACACGTATGTAGGATGGTGATAACTAAAATTATTTCAATTTTAATAAACATAAATTACATACCCTGTATCGCAACCAGTTTTCTTTTATCAATCCATTTCTATAAAATGATCTAAACACTTAACAAATAATCCTTTTTCACGTTACTCAAACCACGCTAGTCTGTTGTTCTAAGTTTTCGCCGAGCGAAATAGGGTTATAACATTGAAAATCGGCTTGGACCCAAACCAGATCATCGCCAAGCGCTCGGATCAAACCAGACCATCGCCAAGAGCGCGCCAACCCAATGTTTGGTCTATCTCTAATGGCCGCCGCGAAAACGAAACTATCCAGAGTGACAGGTCTGTATAGTAGTCTGTGGGGTTAGTTATCACCTGTGGGTCTTACCGCCTTCTCCCTTGAAACCGGAAATGTTTGTTAAAGACGTCACGACATTGCATGATGAAAATTGGCATTCCTGGGATTTAATGGAAAGTTTACAATTTCAAACTAAAAATAAACTCATGGAAAACACAGAAAATGAAAATCAAACATTTGTAACTAGAGCTCCAATTGAATTTTAATGTTATGGCAATGTCACTTGCGTTTTCTTGACACGAAACAATATTTTTAATTCTTTCTTTTGAAACAGTTTCAAAAATTTTTTTAATCTGGTTCTTACAATTAAAAAGCAAGTTACAATTAAAAAATATCTAGAAAGTGGATCTATATTGATGTACGTAAAGAAGAAAATATATTTCAAATTTTGTATTCAAGTTATTCTTCTAAAATATAACGTAGAAATACCACATTAAAAGTAATTTTTTTAAAATTAGCTACAGCTTAATCACGCTGATAAATGTACGTTTATCTGTGTTATACAACTTATACATTTAGTATAATTTCGGGAATAAAAATTATATTGAAAACAAAATATTGCTATAAAATCTGAAAGTCCTAAAAAGGTGAGTTCTTATTAGGAAAATTAAAAAAGCATGCTATCAGATTCCACATAATAATTTGATATTAGTAGCTGCATTCCATATTATCGTGTTCTTATCTCACACATTCAATAGCATTCAAGGTGGCTCAAAAAGTTTTGAAACCTGCTTATTTGTTAATATCTCGAATTCGAACAATTTCGAGGGTAGAAATTCCTTTCATACAATTAGTACGAGAAAGTAAGAATATGTCATTTAAAAGGAAAATTATTTTAAATAGAAGATTCGTTCCGTTTTTTAAATATAAAGGATCTGGAGTTTAAGTATCCACTGGACTTTTTATATATTCGTTATACCTCATTGGTTAAGTCTACTTCTGTCACAATCGTCATCAGAATATAAAAAATATATATTTTATTTTCACATACTATTGTATAGAATAGGTATTATTTTGAGAAATTTCGAATTCAAAATGTTGATGGAAGATATCCTGACGGAAGACAATTATTGAATTTCATAATTTGATTAGATAATTTTTGAGAATAAATAATATATTAATACTAATCAAATTGTTTCTGGGCAAAATATAATTTTGAAAAATATATAAAAGAAAAGAGGACAAAATAAAATATTCTTTATATAAAAATCTAGAAAAATTGAATGCTTTAATGACATATATTAAAATAGATTTTATTAATTTTATGCTATTCTGTAAAAGAAACCGAAAATATACAATTGCTTGAAAAATACGATAACCCATAATGATGAAGCAGAGACTATGGTATTTAAATGACAGGTGTTATAATGACGTGGAATATAAATAGAATACAGTGTCTGATTACATACGCAAGTATATAATTTTATCTGTTGCTATATTAGCTTCAAATATTCAGTGGGACGGTCTGTTTGGACGTCAGGGATAGTACCACCCAATTAAAACCATAACCCAGTGGGAGCGACATCCACAGGGACAGTGTCCTCCTTCCTCTAACATCAACTTCTCGGAAGAACTTTCAAACCCACATATTAAACGTGCCCGTATTCAGCGTGAACAGAGGGTCGTCAGTTTAGGCAGAGCTAGAAATCGAATTCGGGTCCTCCAAGTGCAATCCCCGTGCCTTTACCACTGGACTACCCCACCCCAAAGTTCATCCATCTGTCCTTCAGACCGTATGCAATAGAGCAAAATCCACCGGGTTCATGAATAATAATTTAGTATATAGAACATTTGGCGAAAATGTTATCGTGCCCAAATAACATTTTTAAATAAGTTATTTTTAAAAACATTTTATATAAAAGACACTTCTCATTGCAGATACTATCTTCCATGGACAGGTTTCGCTCTTATTCTGCGCTTGTCAGCAGGGAATAGCAGAAATCTGTAATGATAGTAAGAAACATGTTACAATTTTTTGCGAGCTTCTATGGGAACTGACAATTTCAGTCCTTCCACGCGGTTGGTATAACATTTGCTTACAATTTAACTCAGGCCACACGGAGCTGCAAAGGCAAATTTCATAAAACACAAATCCGCTTATAAGGGACGTCTCCCAAAAATATGAAAGACATCCCAGCCACAATTTTTAATCAATTTTATGCCGGTCATATAGAAGGATTTAGATTGTCATTTTCCATAAAAGCATGTAAAAATTGCGGATTTTAGCAAGTTTTGCACTACCTTTGCAGCTGACGAGCTGTATCTTCCATGCTAACGAGCGCATAATAAACACGAAACCGGTCCATGGATGTTGATATCTGCAATGGGAGAGCCATTCTTATTTTGGGGGGCGCCCTTTATAAGTGGGTTTTGTGTATGTTTTATATGTTTTTCGCTTTTATATGTTTAATAATTTTTTCTCAATTTTGCATTAATTCGTTTATGTGTTAGGAGATGTGTTACAGAATGTATAATTTCTTATGTTTCTTCTCTTTTAACTACGAACGCATCTTTTATTTATGTAATTTTAGTTCACTTTTCAACTAGTTTCGAATGAAAGAAGTTGCAGCACATATAGCGTATATATATAAATATTACACAGTTATCAGTTTTAAATAGTGTCCTCAGTAAAAATGTGTATTCACGATCCTTAGTTAATAGATATACGTACCCTTGTTTTTAGATATTAGATATACGTACGTTTACTCTCGGTAAGAACTTATATATCTAATGCCAGGCATTGCCCTCATTCTAACGGTGTATACACAAGGGCCTCTTTCTAACGGTGTATATGCATCGTCCGCATTCTAACGGTGTATATGCATTGTCCGCATTCTAACGGTGTATATGCATTGCCCGCATTTTAACGGTGTATAAACGCGGTCCGCATTCTAACGGTGTATGAACATGGTCCTCGCTTACCTTGCAAAAATACACACTTGAAATAAAACTATTTTTAAAATTTTCTTGCCACATATGACATTAACTTCCTTCCAGGATGCCCAAAATGTGAAAATTATATCAGGAAAATCATTGCTTCTGCAGGTCCTCAGTTTGGTGGGTTCCCCGCAGCGTCCTCGTTTTCCACCAAAAACCAACCTGCGTGTGTGTGTGTGTGTGTTTGTGTGTGTGTGTCAGTGGGTCTGTGGAGACGATAACTGACGAACGAATGGACCAATTTGAACCAAATTTGGTACAAAAATCACAATCCGTAAACACTGGAAGCCTATTGTTTTTATACGCAATCGAATGTTCAGAACCCCCCCTAAATTTTCGAATGAAATTTTGAAAAAATCGTCAAAATATCAAAACCACTAATAAAGTTACGCAAATAGACATTTCTTATGTAATTTTTCATTGGAAATCGATTGACATAAATTTTAGAACGCTAACACGAACCGTTCTCGAGATATTGTACATTTTTCAAGAAAAATATCAAAAAGTCATATAAAATAAAAATAAAATATTTCCTATTGAGAAACGTGTTCACTTTTCATATGTAATACCATGCGATAAATTGGGTAACATCATTCTCGTGGATCTACCTCGTTCCATTCATGAAAAAAGATACTCTGAGTAATACTTTTGTATTTGAACGCCAATTGTCATTTATCTGCTGTAAGAATAACTTATTTCTTAGTGCACAACGCTTGGCGATATTTTGGCGACGAATTTGGCGGAATGTCGCCAACTTGGCGACTTTTTGAAATGTTGCCAAATTAACGAAAATCTCGCCAAATGGATAAAAATGACGCTAAATCAATGAAAATGACGACTAATTGTCGAAAATTCAATGTCTTGGAAAGAATACTAGTATCTACTATAAGAAAAACCTATTTTTTTACTGTAAAAGTAGTAAATTCATTACATTGTATAAGGAAAGTCATGTGTTGCCCACATCAGATTTTTTATTCTAAAATGAATGGCACAAACTTTAGAACACTAGTTCGAACGATTCTCGAGATATTGCACGTTTTTTAAAGAATTTTCTCTAAAATATTATATAAAAACGACTATCAACAAATATGTAACACTTGGCGATTTATTCAGCGACCATCATGGGTAATGTTAGTACCCGTATACACAGATACGAACCAGATTACATACCTGCGAGCCCAGTTAACCCCTAGGGTTTATAGCTTTAAGTGGGACATCGAGGCGACAACCACTACATCTCTTTTCCAGCAAAGCCGCAACCTCGGTCGCGAAACTCGACGGAATCATTCACCGGGCAGGGGCCGGACCGGCCCGACTGCGGTCACCGGCCAGACCTGGGCTCAGGGCATAAATAGCCACAGTCCCGTGATCCAGCCACCTGGAAGAGTCCGGGGACTGCCTCGTCAATACCGCGATTGCATCCTTGAGTCATTAGCAGCGAGGTTGATTACCCCGGATTAATTTGCCCCCCAGTTTGGAGGATCAAGGCTACAGAGCCAACATCCGAAACCACCATCTTGGGTGGCCCGCCCCGGGGGGGGGGGGGAGATACGAACCAGAGTCATAATCGGCAGCGGCAAAATTCTATAGCAACACGTATGATCCAAACAAGGAATGATGGTTAAGTGGAGAGGATTCCGGATGAAAAACGCAACAAAGGAATAGAAAATGTATCACTGGAGGCGGGCGAGAAGAAGATAAAACTCTGCGGGTAATTGGGTCTCGGACACACGACGAGGACTGGCACGGGATATCGGATATCGTCGAAGACAGACTCACATGGGAATATCCGGATCACTCGGCAGGACGAGACGATGAGAACGTAACAGCTGAAGTGAAGGGGTTTGGTTAGCAGGCAAGAATGGCGGAGTATGTTAAGACTGCGAGATGTGAAGTTTTAAATGATGATTCCAATGAATTAATAAAACTTTTCCTTTATTAGATAGTACTGGAGCTTGCGTTACCCCTACATTACAGATATTGGACAACTTCGTAATTTACATGGTGCTCTGAGGATGAGCGTGTACATTTAGATGAAAACGAAATGCATTGGGTACATGCCTGCAAACAGAATCACAGACAATCTCGTACAAAACACTATTCTCGCGAAATCCTTCGTCCGCGCCGAAGGAAATAAAAATCAATTTATTATTTCATAATTTTTAACAGTATTCGACTAGTAACTTACGAACAAAACATTTTGTTTTATGCCCCGAGGGCAAACGCGTCTTATCTACTTAAGATTACATCGCCAACTGAACTAATTACAATTGTTATAAGTAAGCGTCTTAATGTGAATGCGTCCTCGTGACGTCACAGAAAATGTTCCAATAAATTTCAATATGAATAATGTATATCCGGGCAAGCGTTCGCAGCGCCAGAATTGTATCATAGCGCCTAGGGTTACCGATACAGACAGGGAGACCCCAACAAGTCGAAATAACAAAATTGGCGCTTCATCCATTTGGAATAAAATTTAAGAACAGAATTTTGAATCGAAACGTAATTAGATTTTGCCGAATGCGATAGAACAAACTATTATTTTGAAATGGCGTTTCCAAAAATACATTTAGATGAAATTAATTAATAAATAGGAGAAAGGGGTTCATAACATAGTTAAGTACCATAAGTCTTGAACAAAATATCCTCCTTGGATCTAGTTCCCCAAAACAAACCCGAATCAACTGAGCTTGGCGACTAATTTGACAAAATATCGCCAAATTAGCAGCTTTTTGATTATAGTGACAAATTGGCGATATTGACGCCAAATAGATGTAATTATTATTAACATATTTTAATATTATGGAATATATTGCTTAACAGGTATTATTAATATGTTCTATTGTCAAGTTATGTTTGTGCGAAATATAAGTGCATTTGGTATTTTAAAATATATACTTTTCAACGTGAGAAACATTGCGCCGTTGATCTTGTTGATATTTTGCATTGAAGGATAAAAGTTACTGCATTATGTAGGTAAAATCCCGTGCTGCCCACATGAATTTTTTTATTAGATATTGGATATTTCACGTCGTAAGAATCTCCACGCTGGCGCTACCATTAAAGTTTTCAAATTTGTATATTTGATCACATACTTTTGAATGCGTACCCATGTATTCGCGCCTGTACTCGTTTGAAATTCTCTTGGAATTGCGTGTGGTAAAATCGTCCATTTACCTTGCTCCAAAATGCCTCATTTCATGATAGGAACTGTCTTTGCCCATAGAATTTTTTTGGCTGGCCATATTTTATCCGTTCTAATTACTTTTCTTTATTTCCATCAATTATCATTCTGAGTGGTATTTTTGTAATCCATAACCTCCTCTAGTGTGTGTGTATCCTAAAGAGACTGGAATAAAATGCCGGAATCGCGTTGTGAATTTTTTAAAGAAATTATTATACACGGAAATTAAATAAGCATGGGGCCATTTTATTATCAAGTAGCTAAAGCACATAACTGAGCTGGCCGCATCGTTAGTATTTATGACAAATGCATGATATTTTACCATATTCTATCTGATAGAAGATAGCATTTATATTCTCTTTACATTTAAAATATTTTAGATTATTCTGATATTACCTTCTTTTGTGACAAACGTTAAGTATTTTTGTATTAAAATCAGTCTACGGCCTAACTGAAATTATAAACATTTCAACTAGTGCTGAATACTTAAAATTCACTTTGAGCAATTCGTTTAACAGTCAATCCGAGAATTTATATAACAAGAAAGCTTAATAATAATCCAACCAATTGAGTTCGTATTAAAAGCAAGCAATTTACATTACACTTAAAAAGACACCATGGAGTTCATCAAATACTAGGGGCTTCGTTCCTGCTCACTACGCTTGCCAACCTCAGAAAACTCTTCATAATTTAAAGAAATCTAATGAATTTACAATTATGAAAAACCATTATTAATTCATTACGATTATTATATGGAGGAAGAGAAATATCTATAAATATTTTAACAACTTAATTTTCGGAATAACCAAAAACCAGAAACACATATTTTACATTTTTTTTTTTACATTTGAATGTCGCTTTCGATGTAAAGCTTTTGGCTTTGTGTTTCTTGGAAGATAAACAGCAAAACCGTTCTTGTAACATGTTTGTAAACTTTACCTACCCTGTTTCAGAAATTTAATTATAAGTTGAATTGTACAAGCTAATTTTGCAGTCTAGACTGAAATTAAATATCTACACTTTTATGCCATCGTTGGGCAGTTTCTACCAGCAACCCATCACAGAGAAAATGAAAAATCCGTTCTATCCATTAAATAGTTTCCCATATTTGAGATGCTAAATTTATTAATTAATATTTAATTAACTAAGGCTTAAATCAAAATTTAAATCAAAATTGATTAAAAATCTTGCACAACTACGGGTTCAAATTAGTCTATATATAAAATTTCAGAACTGCATGTTTTGAGGTCTGTTCAGAACTCAATTACAAAAATTCGTAGGATCTTTTTAATATAGATGTTATAGAATAAGTGATTAATGAAGCCATTGTACATAATGCTAGAGAATTACGCATAATGACCAGAGGTATCAGACAGAGTGATGCATATTTGTTAATTTATCACATAGATCGAGCAGTATGCATAATGCTTTTTACTCTCTAGTCAATGCAATATCCCATCAAATACATCGCAAGCTGTATTTAGAAAAAGGTTCTAAATGGTCAGTAGCTTTTTTTTTTATCAGTAACACCATAGGTCGCGCCGGTTGCCTGTATAAGCGATTAATTTAAGCTTAATTCAATTTTAACAGGTAACTTATGCAAAAATACAACATAGTAAATGTATAAATTAAGTTTACTTTTTCAGATATATTTCCAAATATAAATATAAGTTTGAGAGTATATTTAATTTAATTTGCAAATGACATTTGGCAAATATATTCGTCTTCGAAAATAATTTCACTTACATACATTTATCGAATTTTATGCACATTTTTCACAGACGCAATTCGAATAATCCTTGCAAGTAAAATGTCTGCATTTTAAGTAGAAAATTCTGGGGAATTTTCTTCTTAGCTTAAAAACAGATTGCACGCCGTCCTTTATTAAGCTCCATTCTCTGTGGTAAATAATCTTCGTTCTTTTCTGCTGAAGTTTTTTTTTTCTCGCAACTCTTTTGGCTACATTAGCATGGCTGATATTTTTTTATTACAAGAGGTAATGCCAATTCTTTTAGAAAAAATAGTCAACTTTTAGATTGCTGAACAGAACTTCAGCTGAACTATTGCTAAACAGCATAAGAACCGCTCGCGTATTTATCCCTGTCACGTTTAAAACTCAATAAATAATAGTCATTGGCTACATGTATTTTCTGAGCTGTAGAATAAAGAGTAAACATTTCATCAAGGGTATACACTTCACTTTAGGTTACATTGTAGAAATGAATTATGGTTGGGCTTTTTTTTTTGCCCCGAGTTTTCACTATCGTGTCATCATAACGCATTGTGGAAAGCAGATGTATATATTTCGATTTCTAAGGAGCTTGTGACACTAACTTTGTGGTGTCTTTTGAAACTCAAACATGAAGGAATAAACTGCTCTTCTCTTCATTTGTAACAATTCAGAAGGAATCAGAGCTTTGTTTTTCTTCAATGTTCTCACGACAAAGAGTTTCTTTAATAAAAACTATTCAGATAGCTTAAAACGTACCAATTTTACATTGTCGTATTCCTTCAGCATCCAAATAAAGTCATGGAAAGTTGCTTTACGATTTTAGCTATCAAATTTTTGACCTGAAAAGGACCTCCTAGTTGGTGTCTTGCGTAAATCTCTATTTTATATGCAAAATTTCCTGGCATTGACAAATGCAGACATTTTTATTTCATATTTTTTTCGGCATATATGGACAGAATGTGCATTGTTAACGCAATTTTTCTAATTTTTCATCAATATTAACCAAAATAAGATTTCTGATCATTTTTATTGAAGTCACAAAATATTTCTCTAGCTGATACCAACTTCTTCAATTTTCATGGAGCTTCACTGTCATTCGTATTGTCTAACCACAAGCCTCTTAGATAAAAAAATAATCTCTTGTAGGACAGTGAGTTTCGGATAATTCAATTTCGGTACCATTAGTATGAGATGATTTGTGCATGCCGCATAAACATGAAAGTCCATATAATGCTCTCGTCTCCATTTCATCTGTGTTTCTAACATCCCTAAGTGAAAATTTTTAGATGAAAATGTGTGTGAAATGAAACTGTGTGCCGAGTTCCAGCTGTCTCCATGCTCTGGAAGCCGAGGTCTTAAGTACGTAAATGACGTAACGAAGAGACGTGAAACTTGGATAAATGAATCTGTGGTGCAGTACGAGTACTATTAATTTAGTACATTGGCGACTGAGCTTTCAAACTATTTCCTCAAAATGTTTATATAAATGGTTACCTGATTAATCTTTGATGCCTCTCGTTGGGCCTGGTCTCTTTGTCCAGTCATCTGACATTTTCACCAACACTTTCATCATCAAACTACTGTTTTTATAGTAACAGGAGCACACATCGATTTATTAAAGTCAATATAAATCTAATCTTAAAATTGAGCCCTGTAATTAATTATATTTTTTATGCGCCACAGAATCTGTGTGCTAAGTTTCAGTTCTGTGTGATGGGGGCCTAGATGATCTTGTAAAATATTACGTATGTAAATGGCGTACTGACATAAAATGAAAACGTGAAAATTTTACGCACGACTCGTTAGAACCGGTAGATCATTCCATCTGAAGACTATTAACATTAATTCAAAAAGAAAATGCCGTACAAATACAAAAATATAGTAATGACGAACGTAGTGAAGTGAATAAATTTATAGATCAAAATATTTCGAAAGAAAAAACTGTGTCGAGTTTCAGCACCCTTCTCTGGGAACCGAAGTCGAGCCTGTAAAAAATTTTTGAAAAGAAGTATTGATAGATTCCATGCGGGCATTTAAAATAGAAACACCTTGATTTATCTGTCTGTTTATCTATCTCTGGGTAACTCTTGGCGAAATTTTGGTGTCAAAATTGGCGGAATATCGCCAACTTGGCGAGATATTTTGAACGGACAAAATGTTGCCAAATTGATAAAAATGCCACCAAATGAATAAAAAAGTAGCCAAATTGGTAAAAATGAGGACTAATTGATGAAAATTCACTATTTTGGAATTAACGTAACAAACGACTATATAAATAACCCATTTTTCCGCACGATCGTAATACTTGGCGAAATATTTGGCGGGATATCGCAAACTTGGCGACTTTTTTAAATATTGCCAAATTGACGAAAATGTCGCCAAATTGATAAAAAATAACGCTAAATGGGAGGCAATGCTTTGGAAATTATTAATTTGTTAAGTGACGGGCATAACTTCTAGTTATGAATAGTGATCTAATAATCACGTGGTCTATAACATAGATATATTAATAGTAGCAATGCCAGTAGCACCATAATAGTCACATGCGCATTTCGAACTATATTGTATTATCATGAATTCCATTATCATGCATACATGCCATATTTAAACAATATGGTTACAATAGAATATAAGTGCTATGACTGATCAAACAAATGTTTTTAAAATCTTTCGGGATGTCAATGGACAGTGTTATCTGAACAATCGGAAACTCGATTCCTGATGATATTCCAGATGTTTGCGCACTAATTTTAATATATTTCGCAAACTTGAAATGTATAATTGTGTTTAAAATTGTTGCTTTTACTTACTGCTGAAGAATTAATTAAGGTAACTTTCATTATTTTAAAACATGGAAGAATTACACCAATTGGGGGGAAAATCCTAACTTTAACTAAAACTTTACTCCAAGTTAATAAATTAAAAAAATGCAATTGCACGTAAGTAAGCAAACTTTCCTTGGAATTTCTTATTCAAATGTGTTCAATGAAACGTATTTCCTGCCGTACGAAACCGCCAAAGAGATGTTCTGAAAAGAAGCTTTTAGTGCAATGAAAAACTTTTAAGAAGAAAATAAATGCAAAAAAAAATTCAATTAAAATATTCCTAAATAGGTAAAAGCATTTTCTGTTATTAAAATAGATTTTAATAGAAAACCTTACTTTTGACTGTGATAAAATCGAAAGTGTGTAGCCTACCCATATTCCTACACTTCGTGATGATTCCTCTGATACATTTTTAGAGTCATTTATTCAACATTAATTACCATTATTATTTTTATAATAATAATAATTTAAAAATTCAAATAACTTCGCTAAAATTAGCATATGATAAAAAAAATATTAAAATTTTCGACCTGTTTTGATGGCCAAAACAGTCTTCTTCTTCAAAACATACAAGAAGTCCAACTTTCACTCGTCGATCAGTTGATGCAGAAATAGCAAACATGGCAAAAGTAGGTAAAAGGTGTTGCCAACAGCGAGAGAAGGAAATTAGGTAAAAGAAACTCAGGAGAAAGAAACCAGGGTTGGGACATAATGAATGAACGGTAAAATACCAAAGAAAAAGGTGAACGTTCAAAAAATTCAAATGACTTGTTCATAAAAATCGAATTAAATTTTTAAAAAAACATGAAAATGATTAAAATTACTGAAATAAGAAGGAAACAAACAAAGTCAAAAAATTAAACCCGAGATTTCTAAGAAGAAGAATAAAGAATTTTCTAAGAAGGAGAAAGAAGAATATTATTAATAAGGGATTTGACTGAGAAACAATGGAAAAACATTCAAGAAAGTCAATTTTGAAAATGGAATTATGTGTAAAAACAATCTAAGCTTTGGAAAAATTAAAAACATGAATAAAGCCCCAAGAATGTTCGATAATCCAGATTTAGAAATTTCTTGTTTAGAGACATGATTTATGTGTTCCTTAATATGAAATTTAAGAGCGCCTATTGTTTGAACAGCATAACCAAGACCGCATTTGCAAGGAATATGATAAACACCCCCGACGTTTCAAGACACGGATAGGGTCTTTAAGAAAAACGAAATGGCTTTTATTAGGATGCTTAAATATACACTTACAATTAGCCATGTTTGCTGTCCTTACATCAGTCGCTGATCTTTCTCCGACGAGTGAAGACTGCGTTTCTTGTATGTCCTCACGAAGAAGATTGTTTTTTATTTCGAAACTGGTCGATACTTTTCATTTTTAACACTTTACAACAAAGTTGAAAAGTGTTTATGACTTTGTTCATTCTGTCTGTCTGTCTGTCTGTCTGTCTGTCCGTTAGCACGATAACTGCCGTAAAAATGACTTAATCAAAATGAAATTTTAGTATGTTGTTCAGACGGTCTGTAGGACCTATGGGAATATAAATAAATAATATCACCCAATTAGTTTTGGATTGAACCCGGGTTGAAAAAATGAAATACATTGAACCCAATGGGACCAAATTTTTCAAACATTTTTTAAGCGGATTTAAATTTCACAAATTGCTTCGAAAATTTTAGGTAATATTCAAATTGTTCCATAAAATATATAAAAAAAAATTCAGCGAAATATATTCAGTAGTTTTTTTAAATAAAAATTAAAATAATAATTACACCTCTTACATGAAGCGATCACGTGACCATGATATGAAGCGATCACGTGACCATCTTCAAAATATAATACGGCATCCATCTTGTCTCAAAATCGTCATTTTTAAAGTTCTTTTTAATTCATATTGAGTGTTGTATTCGTCGTAAAACCTCTTTATTTTCGCTTAAATTCTGTGCATCTACATACTGAAACAACGCAATGACAATATATTTGAGTTTAAATGAGCATCCAACTTTGATTATTTCTCTAACGAAGCCTAGTTTTCACTTATGTGAAATGTAAACAGCAAAATATGTAGGATGAGTTGTATAGGAATTGCTGTATTTTTTTAATGCAAAAGAATTTAGCTCATGGAGTCTGCATAGCTGATATGAAAGAAATATTCATTGACTTTACCGAGAGAAGGACGATTTTTTGCGATGAAGTTTTAAGCATAGAGTTAAATTACTTATAGCTCCATGGTCTTAATTTTTAAATAAAATAAATTATTATAGTATTGTGATGAATGAAATGAATGGGAAATTATTTATGAATGAAATGCTGCTTTTTTAGAGAGAACCAGGCGTGTTATTTTTTCTATGACGTCATTTGAATGAATTTCAGTTGTTTTCGATGAAGTTTTTAAATATAATAAATTATCTTGGTATTATGATAATTCTAAAATTGTTACCGAGTAATATATCACATTTTAGAGATGTTTAAACCAGGCAATTTATATATCAATGCCGTCATTTGAATGAAGCTCATTTTTTTGGATGAATGTTTAAGTTTTCAACTATAATAAATCAATGTATTATTGTGAGAAGTTTTAAAATATTACCGAGGAATGTATTACATTTTAGACATGTTTAAATAAAATTGCATTGAAGTTGGAATGTGTTTCTTAATCAATGCTTTAAGCATGATTGATCTTTCTTGTTATTATATGTTGCTTTTAACGGAGAATTTTAAATTTTAAGCTTTCGCAGCAGTTTGAACTGTACTTAAATAATAATGTATCTTTAGAAATAATACTATAAAAATAAATATTGAATAACTCGTGTTCTAATCTGATATGCTATTAAATCTTATATCAAATCCCAATTAAAATCATGCGGTATCTATACAGAATTTCATGTGCACTCATTTAATCATGGATTGTCTTGTTCACATATTACATACATACACAGATACACACACATGCAAACACTCACAGACAGACACGTTTCCGAAACTATTATAAACATTTTCAGAACATCTTGAAGTGAGCCTTTCTGTCAAAGTATAGAACTTAAATTTTAGTAAAAATATTATTTATACATCTTACATAATAAAAGAAGATATATGTGTGTGTATGTGCCGTCTGTAGCGGGAAATCTAAGCGTCGTACTGCCATGAAATTAGGTACATAGATACTTGAGGACCCAAATAGATGTAACCCACCCCCCTCGGCGTTATTCATTTTAATTACAATTGAAATTTTAGTTATTTTATAGGATTGAATTTCTTTTGAGAACGTTAAAAACATCATACAATACGTGGGGAAACATACTGGTCGAATTTCATTCGAGATACCGCAGAAAGATAATGGAGAAGCTTCCGCATAGAGAGACCAGAAATTCCAAACTTCTGGCATTTTAGTCGAAGGATTTAAAATTCAGAAATTAAAAATTTCGAGTTTTACAGATGGATATTTTATTTTTTTTTTAAACTTTTCGTTAGATTAGAAGCTCATATAACGACTGTCTCCAGCTCAAAGTGAGAAAATAGCCCAAAGGGCATATAAGCGGTCATAGAGAAGTACAGCTGGAAACCTATTTTAAGTGATACCTTACCAAGATTGTCAAATTGCTCATCCGTGATTATGAAACAGACAGACAGGCATATGAATTTTTCAATTTCTTTTTATGTTGAAATCTAAAATAAGTTTCCAAACGCGTGTAAAGTTAGAGTGCCCCAAAACATTGAAAATGACTTTGACTCCTGCTGAAAACATGAACACCGGGAGATTTTGTTACTTTAAAATATAAAAAAAAAACATTCCCAAATGAGGAAGTATAATTCTAGAATGAAATGCAATTCTCCGAAAAAGTAGATTCAAAACAAGAAAATGCACACAAATGAATAAAGAAATCCCTTAGAATTCCCTATTCAAATTAACCGATGACTTTATTTTTCTTTCATACAAAACCGTTAAAAAGATGCTTTGAAAGCAAACTTCTACAGCAATGGAAGGGTTGGGATGAAAATTAATTAAAAATCTCCTAAATAACAAAAATAATTATTTTAAGAGTAGAGTTAAACAAAATGGCACGGTCACCTTATATATTTTCCTGAAATCATGAAATCGTATTGAATGCATCGTTTTACTTTTAAATATAAGCATATAGTATTATTGTTAGGTATTAATACAAAGTAGAAATTAGTGCAGAACTAAAATGACAGTTTTTCAAAATGTATTTCACATTCATATATTTATGATGAAAGGATGAAGTTAAGTTTTAAAGAAAGAATTCACTAATTCCTCATTTTAGGGAAGATATCAATAATATACAAGTGAGGTGTGTGGTATTTCCAAAGAAATAATATGACAATTGACTTCTTTATGGATTAAAAAAAGAGTTGAGATGGAAATATTTTGCTCACCTGGTTAGCTATCACATAAAATATATTGAGAATCACTACTGGTTTATAAGGAGGGTATTATCACAGGAAAATATAGCTTTCAATGAAACCTTCTGTTGTGGATGTATGCTTAATTTTTGCTATTATAACAACGGACGTGATGCCAAATTATTTATTTCAATGAAACATTAATAATTTTAGACTCCCATACTTACATAAGACATGTGTAGATATTACTATATCATGATGCGATCCAGCGTTATAATTAAAAATGTTGAAAACTAAACATGTTTCGGGTACTCCTGATTACAAATTGAATATTTTTGAAGCAGCATATGTATATATGTATGTATGTGAATATTAATGATTATCAATCACGTTCAGTATATAAAATAATTTTATACAGAGAGTCTAGGAAAGTTCTTACCAGCGGAAATTTCTCGAGAATGAGGAAGGTTATCCTTAGTTATTTTATTGCAGTTGCATAGGAAACCCCTACTGCACTACACGACCAGACAACGTTCAGGTGATAATCCCCTTTTAAGGGTGGTCGGGAGCAATTTCGGCCCATTTAAAAATAAAGGAAAGAATCAATTACAAAGTAGAGCGTTGCCAACTTAATACTAAAATGTTTTTGGCCAACAAAAAAAACTGAAAAGAACCCTGTAAACTAAGCAATACACTCTATAAAACAACATTTAACTGTTCGCATAATCGTTCGACTGCACTGGCATTCTTGTTACATTCTCCAAGAACAAAGATCATTATATGTGAGACCAGAAATAGATCTCACACTTTGGTGAGACAGTTTTATGTACATTATTTATTGTGTCTCAAAGGGCGAACAATACTTCCAGTTTGGATGACGCCAGGTTCTTCAGCATGTGAACCCAAAGGTCAGATAAAACAATAAACAAGGAGTGTCAAGGCAGAGGGGGCCGAACGAACCCTTACGAAAATGGAAGTAAAGACATTGGATAAAAGATTAACCAATGGAAAAGGTGCTTGTTGCGTCACCTGAATGCTGCAAATCAGAGAAAAGAGGGAGTAACACACCCGAGGAAGAATAAGCCACAACTTGTGACTTAAATACGACGATATACTAGAGATATACGTGTGCGACACATTATGATATAACGACGATACGAGAATACGAGTTGGACATGATGACTTAGATATACGAGTTCGAGATCCTGACAATAAGAACGATGACTTAGAAAATATAGCACGACGACTAGAGATGTAGTGTTCCGTAGATGTTCCAAAATAATGACTAGATCTATTGAAGTGTGCAGTGCAAATTAGAAGTACGAGACGGAGCCAAACACCCTGAGTTATGGCCGGTACAAGTTACTGATGCAAGCATTATGGTCTATGTTCAAAACAGACTTGAAGGTATGTACCCACTGAACAATGATATCTAAGTCTAAACATAATTTAGGCAATTTAGGTGGTCTCACATGTTCCCCTGCCGTAATAATATAATTAATTGTGTAATGAACTTATTCGGTTTTATGTTGTTAATAAGTGTTTATTGTTAAAGTTAAAATGGTGTAATCCATTTAGCACTATATTTATTAATATTCCTTTACAGAACTCGCGCGGAAGGTAAAATAATTGTATGGTTAATAGCGGCACATAATGCAATGCACTACAAAAATACATAAGTCCACTATGTACGAATTTACGGCCATGTAAAGATATATTATAAATTTATGATAATTAAGATAAAAGCCTAACTTTTGGTTTCACTGTCCCACATTATATAATATTCTTCATTAGTAAGCATAATAGACATGGCTTATAAAATTGAGGTACAAATAAAACGAAGTCACAAGCATATAGCATAAGAGCACAATACTGCAGATGAAATGTTCTTTAAACCTCAGATGAGTATATTTATTTTTCTGACTTCGATTACGATGATGTTTCCCGCAAATAGTCTGTGAAATAAAACAATTAGCATTCAAATTAAATTTATTAAGTAATTTGCTATACAGTATTCACCAGACGATTTTGCGGTTTAAAGAATAATCGGATAATTTTTAACCAAGCAGTCGTGTCCCGTCTCCAGCCTGAAAACCACAACAGCATGACGCCTTGGGAAATTAGGAATTTTATTAAGATAATTTCTCCAATCCTTATCCTCAATTTGTTCTAAAAGATTGGATTTATAGTTGTTTTTTTCCATCGAATTTATAATTATTCTCACAATAGATGAGTAAGGTATTATATCATATGGAGATTGAAAATTTTCAGTTCCTATTTTAACTAATAAATCGGTAATCTCAAAAAGAATTTCTCTCTGTAGGGAATGTAAAGATGAATTAAATATTGTGAAGTAAGAAGTCTCAGGTTACATAGAAGCGAGTTCTCAGATCCAACAGTGCCATTAGGAAAGGATAAAAGCTATTTCAAATTAATTAGAGTGTGCCCCAACTCGCCTTTTTGACATCAGAACCCATTTTTAAGTAGCTTATGATTTTATTTTATTTTATTTTTTATGAATTTTGCAAATTTTACAAAATATTTGGAAAATATGTACTGTTGCTCCAAATTATCACCATTGTAGCATGCCACCCTTCATTTTAAAGGGTTTGAAAAATTCTTTAGATTGGCACCAGGTTTAACAATGTGCCCACCCCCTCGGTTGGGGGAGTAACTTTCCCTCGACCAGACGTCACAAACACCAAATTGGAATCGCGGCTATATTTCACTACAATGATTCAAACTGTTAAGTTTCATGATCATTGATCCATAATTGGCCCCTTTTTATGCATAATTATGTCACATTTTGTCATATGCTGCTGTATCAAGAAAATATAAAACTTCGAATAAATTTTATTCTGCGAATCAAGTTTTAGCTCGAATTTCAAAAAAATCTATCTAGTTCTATAGTTTCTGACAACAAATTCGGATATAAAGTTTTGTGAAAATCCTTTAATATTGTGTCAGCTATCGTGTATGCCAAAAATAGACCACGTACAGGCAGACATGAAAACGGTCCCCTCTTTAAAAATAGCCAAAATGTTTTCAGAAGATTCTAATAAATATATTGGCATCAAAATCTTAAAATCGAAAATTTTTGTGAAAAATACTATATCTGTACTATACTGTATACTATATTCCATAGTGCGATAAAATAAAAATGATACGAAATGGGGATGGGGTGTGTGTTAAGAGAATAGGGATATTAATAATTGCGGGCCTCAAGAATTTGACTACTTTCTCTATAGTAAACAAGAAAAGTCAATCATGTGTAAAGCATGTATAAACCGTCAAAATTATATATAACCAATCATGTATAAACCCTAATCCTGGCTATCAGCTATCGTGTACGCCAGAAATAGATCACATACAGGCAGACATGAAAACGGTCCTCTCTCTAAAAATAGCCAAAATGTTTTCAGAAGATTCTAATAAATATATTGGCATCAAAATCTTAAAATCGAAAATTTTTGTGAAAACTATACTATATCTGTACTATACTGTATACTATATTCTATAGTGCGAGAAAATAAAAATGATACGAAATGGGGATGGGGGGTGTTAAGAGAATTGGGATATTAATAATTGCGGGCCTCAAGAATTTGACTACTTTCTCTATAGTGAACAAGAAAAGTCAATCATGTATAAAGCATGTATAAACCGTCAAAATTATATATGACCAATCATGTATAAACCCTAATCCTGGCTATGCCTATAAATAGTCATGTATAAACCGTCAAAAATTAATGTATGATCAATATATATAAATGTATATGATCAATCATGTATAAACCCTAATCCTGGCTATGCCTATAAATAGTCATGTGTAAACCGGCAAAAAGTTATTATATGATCAATATATATAAATGTACATGATCAATCATGTATAAACCCTAATCCTGGCTATGCCTATAAAAAGTCATGTATAAACCTTCGAAATCCCATCCAGGCTATGCCTATAAATGGTCATGTATAAACAGTCAAAAATATTTATGATCAATCATGTATAAACCCTCTCTAAACGTAGCCAAAATGTTTCCAGAAGATTCTAATAAATATATTAACATCAAAATCTGGAAATCGAAAATTTTTGTGAAAACTATACTATATCTATAGTATACTATATACTATATTCCATAGTACGAGAAAATAAAAATTATACGAAAGGGGATCGGAGGGGGAGTTAAGAAAATATGGACATTTATAATTGCGGGCCTCTAGAATTTGACTACTTTCTCTATAGTGAACAACAAAGATCAATCATATAAAAAGCTTTGATTATGAAACACTTTCCAAATGAAATATAATGTTATTTAAACTGCTCTAAAATGCGATACGTTCAGCACTGATATTTTTTAAATTATCACAGAACTACAATACTTTATTGTACTTGGAAACTTAAAATTTCATCAAAAAAAGACAATGGCTTAAATCGTCTGGTTCTCTATGTAAAACCAATGAATATTTCATGCATATCACTTATATTTCAGACTCCAGAGCAAAATAATTTTACGTGAAAAAAATTCAGCAATTCAGCTTACAATCACTTGATTTGTTTTCATTCTGCATACGTTAAAATTAGGCTTCGTTGCAAAGTTTACTGATCATTTAGAATAAAAATTATTATAACTGCATTGGCACAGAATTTAGATACACAGATAATATAAACAAATAAAGCGGTTTTATGATTGATGCAATACGCAATACTAAATATAAATTTAAAAGATCTTCAAATACCACAATTTTTACACAGGGTAAAAAAAAAATGAATGCCATATTTTATTTTGAAATATGTAATGTGAATTCTTCCTTTAATATGGGTGTAATTATTATTTCAATTTTTATTTAAAAATGTACCTGACATCTTTTGCTGTTTTTTTTTACATATTTTAAGTGATAATTAAAACATTTCCTAGAAATATTGGAGCAATATGTGAATTTTAAGTCCGCTTAAATAATGTTTGAAAAATTAGGTCCCATAGGGTTCAATGTATTTCATTTTTTCAACCAAGGTTAAATTCGAAACTAATTGGGTGATATTATTCATTTTTATTTCAATATGTTCCACAGACCGTCTCAACAACATACTAAAATTTCATTTTGATAAAGTCATTTTTGAGGCATTTATCGAGCGAACGGACAGACAGACAAAATGAATAAATCCATAGACACTTTACAACTATAGAAAGTTTTAAAAACGACCATCTTGAGAATACGATCTTTCTTGAGAATTAGTTGTGCATTTACTGTGGTTTCTAAAAAATAGCAGTTAAAAGGATTAATCCCTAACCTGCGGACAAAAGTACAAACATATTATATATATAGTACTAGCAGCATACCCGTCCTTCGTACGGAGTATATAATATAAAAAAACTTATAATTCGCAATCATGTGCAAATTCTGATAAAATATTAAATTTATTGCTCATAAAGAGAAGTTTAAGAATATCTGTTCTCACTATGCAAAATTATCTTCACGGGCAAATCTGAAGAATAAAATATCCTGGCCCTTTTTGTAAACAAATTCACACACAAAAAAAGAATTGAATCAATATATGCAACCACGTACTACTTATATTGTCGCAAATTAGAAAATATGCCAGTGTGTTAGTAGAAGCTTAAACATATTGTAATATGAGTCTTAAAAATATTTACCAAAATAAAAAAGATGACGTAATAAATTGAAAGTATCAAAAATCCCCGTAATCTTAATACCAGAAGGTCGTAATTGATTCCAATATATGCCAATATATATAAAAATTTTGCCAATATACCTGTACTACTTATATTGTCGTAGATTAGAAGATATACCCGTGCATTTGTAGAAGATTACTTGTACAACGTACTATATATGAGTTTCAACAATTTTCGTCATAATGAAACAATGGCATAATAATTTGAAAATATCAATAATTCCTGAATCAGCTGTCCCCGAAATATCAATAATAATGATGTTTAAACCTGAAGACCGTAATTGATATTATCCAGTCAAAATTGCAATGTCAATGAAATTTATTTTATATACATATTTTTATTAGATTTAATAAAAATCGTATGACACATAAGACATTGGATCCGTTGCTAAGCGACATAATATCATCTGCTTCAAATAAATTGATGGAAATCATGTCGTCTGAATAATGTGATCTCCATGGAAGGTTTGGCGACATTTTCGTCTCCATGATATTTTTATGGATTTACAAATATTTTTATCAATTTAGTGATATTAAAAAAATTAGTTAAATGCGTTACTAAGTAGGATGGATGGACTGACCGACAAATGCTACAGAAACATCATTTCAGTATTCTATTCTAAAAAAACAAATTTAATTTCATTGATTTGGGTCATTTTTATTAATTTGGAGATATTTCCTCTGATTTGGTAAAGTTTAAGAAAAGTTACCAAGTTATTTAGAAATATTCCGCTAAATTCGTAGCTCTAAATTTGCAGATCTGAAGAATAAAATATCCATATCCGGTCTGTATATATACTAAATGAAAACACTAAAATTGTATTAGAAGATACATACATCCGTTCTACTCTTTTTCTGCTTCAACAATCGGCTAAATGAATTTATTGGGTAAACACAATATATGAGTTTATTAGCTAAATACAATATATGAGCTTTGAAACCTCTTTGCTAAAATAAATAAAAGTGTGATGTACGCAGTTCGCAATATATATAATTAAAAGAACAATCAAACCGTTCATTTATTATGAGTTTATTAGCTAAACACAATATATGAGCTTGAAACCTCTTTGCTAAAATAAATAAAAGTAATGTACACAGTCCGCAATATATATAATTAAAAGAACAATTAAACCGTTCATTTATAAAATATATTTTTAAATCCATTTATTTATTATACAAATAGAAAAAATAATAATAATCATTAACAAACACATTTAATTCCATTCCTTTGCCGAGCAACATGATATAAGATAGAATCTTCCTCATAAAATGCGAAATTAAATAACCATTTTAATTTCTTTATACTTCTAATCGTTGAGTAAAAGCTTGTGAAATACATGGAGGTTAATACATGTAAAAACATGGAGGTAGATTTTTCCATTTAAATTCATGTTTCAAACAATTCATGCTTCCAGATAGTGACTATTTAATGCAAAAATCCTGCATCAAACTCAAAAATAAAGTTTTAATTCCCTTTGACGCTTTAAACAAACGATTTTTATCCTTTCCGTTTGGATAAACCACGGAGTTGGAGAGTAGAACTCCTATAAAAAAAGTTCCGTTTTTCATTAATATCTCGACAACCCCTGGACTTAGAAACTTGAAACTTGGGCAAAATTTATGGGGGGCTATTTCAAGGCAACCCACAAAATTTCATTAAATTCGGTTCAGCCGTTCTCTCGTGATGATGAGACAAACGAAAGTTTCGTTTTTTACTAATATCTCGAGAACCACTGGTCGTAGAAATTCCAACCATAGACTAAATTTTAAGTGGGGCTATTTCTAGGCTAGCCACAAAATTTCATCAAATTCGGTTCAGCCGTTCTCCCGTGATGATGGGACAAACAGACAGACAGACAGACAGATTTTCAATTTTATTTATATAGATTGTATATATATATATCGCGCACAACAAAAACCATAGAATGAGATTTTATGACCCATTTGCTGCGTGACACGTTCCATCTTTGGGATGTGCTTCTTTGGCGGGAAATGATTCAAGGCTGATTTTTCTACCTATTTCAATTAGCTGCAGTCAGATTTGATGCAACTTTCTGGACTTCAAGGTACAGATCGGAGCTTATTTATTGCATGAAATTATTTTTAATGTAGAACATACTTTTAAAATATTTTCGGTATCCACAAATAATACGAAAAAACAACACTTACTTTTCATTTTTCTTTTACTCTTTAAGGTTATAGTATAGAATACCGAAATCCATTTTGTACTTAACTAAGGGCTGTCCAAATGGTTGCAGTCGAAAAAATTTACGTATGACCTGGTGGTCCATAAATAAAGTAAAATAAAATGTAAACTTAAAATAGCAAAATTAGTGACAATATAAAATCCACACAGAAAAGTTATTTTCATTTCCGTATTTTTCCTTGGTAATTTTAGCTCCTGTGGGAATGATGATTTGGAATGAAACTATGTGCTTAAAGATTTTTCCATGCTTTCCATATTTTTCTCAAATTAATAATATTTCAATGCCCAAGAAAACTCAGAAAACTAAAAATGGGCATGGACAAATGTGGGCGTGGCCATGTTCAAAATATTTACAGGTACAACTAACTATATGCATACAATTCATAATTGAATCTTGAAGATATTTTGTAATCACCGCTAATATTTTGTAAATGGCTGCAATCGAAAAAATTTACGTATGAGCTGTTGGTTCATAAATAAAGTAAAATAAAATGTAAACTTAAAATAGCAAAATTAGTGACAATATAAAATGCACGCAGAAAAGTTATTTTCATTTCCGTATTTTTCCTTGGTAATTTTAGCTCCTGTGGAAATGATGATTTGGAATGAAACTATGTGCCATGAAGATTTATCCATGCTTTCCATATTTTTTTTCAAATTAATAATATTTCAATGCCCAAGAAAACTAAAAAAATTAAAAATGGGCATGGACAATTGAGGGCGTGGCCATGTAAAAAATATTTAGATGTACAACTATATGCATTACCTACAATTCATAATTGAATCTTGAAGATATTTTGTAATCAGTTCTAATTATCTATAATTAAAAGTAATTGTCAGGATTTTCAATTTCTTTAATTTCTTATAGAAAGCTACCTCCTTTATCCTTGCCTGGACTACAAAGCAAAAGTATTTAGCAAGGCCTACCTTTATAATTATTAGAAGGGATATGTAACAGATTGCTTATAATGTTATCAAGGATATTATAGAAAGTGAGACGTAACTCAAAAAAATCGGCAGTGGCTCCAGTCCAATGGAGCCGAAGTGATTTTGCGTGCATAACATATTTGTTTCTGGATTGTTTGCCTTCTCCAGACATATTAAAAACAGTTCAAAATATTAAAATATCGAAATCGTATCCACTATATGTCGAAAACTAAGAACATGAACTAAAATCCAGTTGTATATATAGATATCTATAGGGCTTTGAAAGTGCTATAAATTACTCGTAAAATGTTTATAGCTAACACTTGTAGTTTTCACTCTGATTTCAGCCGTATATCCCCTCCATAGACTTTATGTTAAAATATCAAAATATTTTATGAACGTACTTGCCGGCATATAAACTAAACTTAAACAATATATTTGAGGAGATTTAAAATATTTTATGAACATGCTTGGCGACATATATACTAAACGTAAACAATATATTTGAGGAGACTGAAAATTCAGGTTAATTTATAAAGTTGTGTGGCGGGACATAAATACGTACAAAATTCCATACTTCCAATTTTCCTCTTTAAGCCTCATCAATCACTAAACATATTTTGAATCCAAGTACGCCGCTTCCTAATTTCTTTAACACAAAACAAACTATATCATGCGTGTGTACCAATATTTGACGAAGGAGGAATCACATTGAGCTGCAACACTCGTAACGTTTTAAATGTTACAGATTTCTCTCCTATTGGAAAACTTTAACAAGTCAAGTCAAAATATTAAAATATCGAAATTATTACAACTAAAATTCAAAAATTAAGAACATTATCAAAAATAAAATTACATCTCCCGTAAGGCCTTTTAAAGGGCTACAAATTATTTATTATTGTCTAAAGGTAACATTTGTTAGTTTTTAAGATATAAGTATTACAATCTTGAAAAATTAAAATTTTTAAAATTTTTCAACTTGGCATGACGCTTTTTCAAAAACTGTAAGAGCTTCGTAAAAACAAAGTCTCGATCTAGAAACTAGTTATACTACTGAATAGTTTTGTCCCTTAGTATTTAAATATATCTTTTATAGTTTAGAAAATATTTCGAGTGGAAGTACGCAAAATGAAGCAAAAGCTTGCTTGGACAAAAAAAATTTTTGCCAAAATATTCAAATATTGAAGTTTTTTTATATATTCATGACATGTACCATATTTCCAACAAAACAGATAAAGTCTGGTTACATTTTTATCTATTAGGTTCAGAGGAATAAGTGGCCAAATTGTTTACATTTTTTGCGAGGCTTCGATTTCAACCACAGATGTCCCAAGCATAGATGTTATTCACATAAAGAGGCAAACACTGTAGGCATTTACTGTCCTACAGTGTTTTCCTTTCATCTACGTACATATGACTAGAGATTTTTTTTTTTAATTTATTTTACTATAACATTTTTATGCATACAACAGACAATTAAATATGTTAATTTTTGTTGTTAAATTTATGAGAATAAATTTTAAGTTAATGACTTTAATACATTGATTAATTATTTAATTAGCTAGAGCCGCACAATTTGAGCCATATAAACTGCATAAAAATTACCATAATTTTTAAATAAAAAATAAAACAATAATTATATATATATATATATATATATATATATATATATATATATATATACGTGTGTGTGTGTAGAAAGAGAGAGACAGAGAGAGAGAAAGAGAACAGGTATATAGTTGGTACTCACTTCATTTGCAAGGAAATAAAAGCAAGAAGTAAAATAGCTACAGAAACCGCTTAATAAAAATAGGGTTCTAAATGCACATTCCGTCATTCGTGAACTGGTTTTGCACTTGTTACCTCTCAGCAGCGATAAACATTACTTTTCATGAGCCGATAACAGCAATGACAGCAAGGAAACGTGCTATAGACAGTAAAAATTGAAGTAAATATCATAGCAGCAGTTAGGTTCATGGAAAAGTATTTTCAGAATTCTTCTCCATGAACATAACTGCTGCTTTTGAGAATGCAAATTTGTGTATTTCCTTGATAGAACCCAATTTTCCATGTTCTATTTTGTAGTTCAAATTCCTGTATTTACTGGGTATAACCCGATTTCTATGTCTTATCCAGGAAGTGCATTTCGCGTTGATATTGCAAAATAATTTACTAAACTAGAAGTGGAGCCCACCGTATGGCGAGATGCATAATATTATAAACGACTACCTTACATAAATTGCTGATTTTAATATAATTTTTAGTAATAAAAAGCAATAAAAAGCGAATGTCGTAGATTTATAAGCATTCATGAAACGTGCAACTAAATATGCAAAGTAATATATCACATCGAATATCAGAACTTAATTTTTAGTAATAAAAAGCAATAAAAAGCGAATGTCGTAGATTTATAAGCATTCATGTAACGTGCAACTAAATATGCAAAGTAATATATCACATCGAATATCAGAACTTAATTTTTAGTAATAAAAAGCAATAAAAAGCGAATGTCGTAGATTTATAAGCATTCATGTAACGTGCAACTAAATATGCAAAGTAATATATCACATCGAATATCAGAACTTAATTTTTAGTAATAAAAAGCAATAAAAAGCGAATGTCGTAGATTTATAAGCATTCATGTAACGTGCAACTAAATATGCAAAGTAATATATCACATCGAATATCAGAACTTAATTTTTAGTAATAAAAAGCAATAAAAAGCGAATGTCGTAGATTTATAAGCATTCATGTAACGTGCAACTAAATATGCAAAGTAATATATCACATCGAATATCAGAACTTAATTTTTAGTAATAAAAAGCAATAAAAAGCGAATGTCGTAGATTTATAAGCATTCATGTAACGTGCAACTAAATATGCAAAGTAATATATCACATCGAATATCAGAACTTAATTTTTAGTAATAAAAAGCAATAAAAAGCGAATGTCGTAGATTTATAAGCATTCATGTAACGTGCAACTAAATATGCAAAGTAATATATCACATCGAATATCAGAACTTAATTTTTAGTAATAAAAAGCAATAAAAAGCGAATGTCGTTGATTTATAAGCATTCACGTAACGTGCAACTAAATATGCAAAGTAATATATCACATCGAATATCAGAACTTAATTTTTAGTAATAAAAAGCAATAAAAAGCGAATGTCGTAGATTTATAAGCATTCATGAAACGTGCAACTAAATATGCAAAGTAATATATCACATCGAATATCAGAACTTAATTTTTAGTAATAAAAAGCAATAAAAAGCGAATGTCGTAGATTTATAAGCATTCATGAAACGTGCAACTAAATATGCAAAGTAATATATCACATCGAATATCAGAACTTAATTTTTAGTAATAAAAAGCAATAAAAAGCGAATGTCGTAGATTTATAAGCATTCATGAAACGTGCAACTAAATATGCAAAGTAATATATCACATCGAATATCAGAACTTAATTTTTAGTAATAAAAAGCAATAAAAAGCGAATGTCGTAGATTTATAAGCATTCATGTAACGTGCAACTAAATATGCAAAGTAATATATCACATCGAATATCAGAACTTAATTTTTAGTAATAAAAAGCAATAAAAAGCGAATGTCGTAGATTTATAAGCATTCATGTAACGTGCAACTAAATATGCAAAGTAATATATCACATCGAATATCAGAACTTAATTTTTAGTAATAAAAAGCAATAAAAAGCGAATGTCGTAGATTTATAAGCATTCATGTAACGTGCAACTAAATATGCAAAGTAATATATCACATCGAATATCAGAACTTAATTTTTAGTAATAAAAAGCAATAAAAAGCGAATGTCGTAGATTTATAAGCATTCATGTAACGTGCAACTAAATATGCAAAGTAATATATCACATCGAATATCAGAACTTAATTTTTAGTAATAAAAAGCAATAAAAAGCGAATGTCGTAGATTTATAAGCATTCATGTAACGTGCAACTAAATATGCAAAGTAATATATCACATCGAATATCAGAACTTAATTTTTAGTAATAAAAAGCAATAAAAAGCGAATGTCGTTGATTTATAAGCATTCACGTAACGTGCAACTAAATATGCAAAGTAATATATCACATCGAATATCAGAACTTAATTTTTAGTAATAAAAAGCAATAAAAAGCGAATGTCGTAGATTTATAAGCATTCATGAAACGTGCAACTAAATATGCAAAGTAATATATCACATCGAATATCAGAACTTAATTTTTAGTAATAAAAAGCAATAAAAAGCGAATGTCGTAGATTTATAAGCATTCATGAAACGTGCAACTAAATATGCAAAGTAATATATCACATCGAATATCAGAACTTAATTTTTAGTAATAAAAAGCAATAAAAAGCGAATGTCGTTGATTTATAAGCATTCACGTAACGTGCAACTAAATATGCAAAGTAATATATCACATCGAATATCAGAACTTAATTTTTAGTAATAAAAAGCAATAAAAAGCGAATGTCGTTGATTTATAAGCATTCACGTAACGTGCAACTAAATATGCAAAGTAATATATCACATCGAATATCAGAACTTAATTTTTAGTAATAAAAAGCAATAAAAAGCGAATGTCGTTGATTTATAAGCATTCACGTAACGTGCAACTAAATATGCAAAGTAATATATCACATCGAATATCAGAACTTAATTTTTAGTAATAAAAAGCAATAAAAAGCGAATGTCGTTGATTTATAAGCATTCACGTAACGTGCAACTAAATATGCAAAGTAATATATCACATCGAATATCAGAACTTAATTTTTAGTAATAAAAAGCAATAAAAAGCGAATGTCGTTGATTTATAAGCATTCACGTAACGTGCAACTAAATATGCAAAGTAATATATCACATCGAATATCAGAACTTAATTTTTAGTAATAAAAAGCAATAAAAAGCGAATGTCGTTGATTTATAAGCATTCACGTAACGTGCAACTAAATATGCAAAGTAATATATCACATCGAATATCAGAACTTAATTTTTAGTAATAAAAAGCAATAAAAAGCGAATGTCGTTGATTTATAAGCATTCACGTAACGTGCAACTAAATATGCAAAGTAATATATCACATCGAATATCAGAACTTAATTTTTAGTAATAAAAAGCAATAAAAAGCGAATGTCGTTGATTTATAAGCATTCACGTAACGTGCAACTAAATATGCAAAGTAATATATCACATCGAATATCAGAACTTAATTTTTAGTAATAAAAAGCAATAAAAAGCGAATGTCGTTGATTTATAAGCATTCACGTAACGTGCAACTAAATATGCAAAGTAATATATCACATCGAATATCAGAACTTAATTTTTAGTAATAAAAAGCAATAAAAAGCGAATGTCGTTGATTTATAAGCATTCACGTAACGTGCAACTAAATATGCAAAGTAATATATCACATCGAATATCAGAACTTAATTTTTAGTAATAAAAAGCAATAAAAAGCGAATGTCGTTGATTTATAAGCATTCACGTAACGTGCAACTAAATATGCAAAGTAATATATCACATCGAATATCAGAACTTAATTTTTAGTAATAAAAAGCAATAAAAAGCGAATGTCGTTGATTTATAAGCATTCACGTAACGTGCAACTAAATATGCAAAGTAATATATCACATCGAATATCAGAACTTAATTTTTAGTAATAAAAAGCAATAAAAAGCGAATGTCGTTGATTTATAAGCATTCACGTAACGTGCAACTAAATATGCAAAGTAATATATCACATCGAATATCAGAACTTAATTTTTAGTAATAAAAAGCAATAAAAAGCGAATGTCGTTGATTTATAAGCATTCACGTAACGTGCAACTAAATATGCAAAGTAATATATCACATCGAATATCAGAACTTAATTTTTAGTAATAAAAAGCAATAAAAAGCGAATGTCGTAGATTTATAAGCATTCATGAAACGTGCAACTAAATATGCAAAGTAATATATCACATCGAATATCAGAACTTAATTTTTAGTAATAAAAAGCAATAAAAAGCGAATGTCGTAGATTTATAAGCATTCATGAAACGTGCAACTAAATATGCAAAGTAATATATCACATCGAATATCAGAACTTAATTTTTAGTAATAAAAAGCAATAAAAAGCGAATGTCGTTGATTTATAAGCATTCACGTAACGTGCAACTAAATATGCAAAGTAATATATCACATCGAATATCAGAACTTAAAGTGCAGGGTAAGACCGCATATAGTTTCGATCGAGGAAGAATATCTTCTCAAGAATATATACTTTAACTCTATGAATATGCTAATGATGAATCTGTATTCATAATCTTTCCTTTTTGGCGAAAAGTAGAAGTTCTTTTTCTTAGCTATTTTGAGATTCTACAATTCATATTACAGTATGAGATGCACAAAAGTTTGCAATATTTATGAGATATATGTACTTTTATGAAATATATATAAGAATTTCACTTTTCTCGCTAAAGAAAAGTATTGTTGAAAATAAATTTCTACTAAATTTAAAACGGCACATTTTCGGGAGAAGTAATGACGATAAAAATAATTTTTAGCACTTACGTTCTTTGTTTGGGTAAAAAATAGCGCTTTTCCTAAAATAACACAAACGATTTAAACCACATTTTATAGAATGATACAGAAATCCTTGGAAAGTTTTTAAGCACCCGAGCAACCTCAGAATAAAAGGTCCCTAAATATATACGTCAGATTTATCTATAGGGAAATTTAATCTTACAGAAGTCCTATAAAAGTCTTTAAGCACCCCAGCAACCTCAGAATAAAAGATCCCTGAGAATATACGTTAGCTCTATCTATAGAGAAATTTATTAAATCAGAAAATCTAGGAATGTTTTAAAACACCCCCAATAACCTCAGGATAAAATGTCCCTTAGTCTATACGTTAAGTCTATCTATAGTGAAATTTAATCATATAGAAATCCTAGGAAAGTCTTGAAGCACTCCAGCAACCTCAGAATAAAAGGTCCCTGAATATATACGTTAGGTCTATCTATAGTGAAATATAATTATATAGAACCCCTATGAAAATCTTTAAGAGCCCCAGCAACCTCACAATAAAAGATACCTGAGTATATACATTAGATCTATCTATAGGGAAATTTAATAATACGGAAATTCTTTAAGCACCCCAGCAACCTCAGAATAAAAGGTCCCTTATTATATACGCTAGATCTATCTATAATGAAATTTTATTATATAAAAATCCTAGGAAAGCCTTGAAGCAGCCGAGCAACCTCAGAATAAAAGGTGCCTGAGTGTGTGCGTTAGGTCTATCTATAGTGAAATATAATCATCCAGAACCCATATGAAAGTCTTTAAGCACCCCAGCAACCTCAGAATAAAATATACCTGAGTATATACGTTAGATCTATCTTTAGGGAAATTTAATAATACAGAATTTCTAGGAAAATCTTTAGCACTCCAGCAACCTCAGAATAACAGGTCCCTTATTATATATGTTAAATCTATCTATAGTTAAATTTAATCATACAGAAATCCTAGGAATGTCTTGAAGCACTCCAGCAACCTCAGAATAAAAGGTCCTAGACCATGTACGTTAAGTCTATCTTCTGTAATGAAATTTAATCATACAGAATTCCTAGGAATGCCTTGAAGCACCCCAGCAACCTCAGAATAAAATGTGTCTAAGTATATACGTTAGATCTATTTATAGTGAAATATAATTATACAGAACCCCTATGAAAGTCTTTAAGCACCCCAGCAACCTCTGAGTCAAAGACTCCTTATTACATACGTTGGATCAATCTATAGTAAAATTTAATCATACAGAAATCCTAGGAAAACCTTGAAGCACCCCAGCAAACTCAGAATAAAATGTCCCTGAATATATACGTTAGGTCTATCTATAGTGAATTGACTTTTCTTGCAGAAAATGGTGCTGTGCTGATACATTTTGCAAAACGAGAAAATTATTTTCTCATTACAAAATTATGTATAAGAACATTTATGAATTCGACGCACCAACATGAATTGAAAATCAAAATAGATAACAAATATGGGACAACAAGTTTCCTGGATGTACCTGATAAACCAAGACGGGGGCAGTGGCTGTTTTTGGCCATCTAACTGGGCAAGATTGCCTTGCTACACATTTATGCCGTACTGACATTTTTACTGAGGTTACCTGCCCGCTGTGTGATGCTAATGAACCTATTGGCAAACACCACATGCGTCACTGTGGAGTCCTCCATGATGCTACTCAGGTTTCCAGATATTGGGAGACAATAGTATTTTTGTATTTTGTTCATGCTCCCCAGCCATTAGAAAATAAAATATTGATTTGACTATGCCCCGTGGAATAATTGTGATTTCAGCTTCCCTTAAAAATTGTTTCGTCTTTATAACATTCATCAACGTTTTATAACGGTCTTTCATATTACTATTATGTGCCCATGCATCCTAAAGTTCTTAAACACATAAACAACTTTGTAATAAAATGAAAGTTCCATGACTGTGCCCATTACTTCTATCTAAGAAAAGAAGAGTTATGAAAGTGAGAGCTAAATATCTAAGTCAAGAAAGTGACCATACCGGATCAAAGGAAAGGGACTGCAGCGCCCCAAACGGAGAACTCACTACATTAAGATAACGAATTCGACAACAAAGATAAATAGACAAAAACATGCCATTACAATGTTAAAGAGAGAAAAGGCACAACATATCGGTTAAATTCCACAGATTGGACAATTAGTGTACAATCCAGAGTTTTGACTAGAGCTCCTAAATACACAAGATGACTTATCTCGCATGTTGAAGCTCAGTAGGGTTGCAGAAAATACAGGGATTACCATATCTGTTATCATGTAAGTATACTCCTTTACCGTGTATGCAAAAATCCGGCTGACTATTTATAAGCCATTTTTTTTCTTCTCTCTTCGTTTTTGGGAAAAGCGAAATAATTTAGAACCTTTTCTGGAATGATTGAAACAGCTCGGTGCCGAACACAGACCCATAATTATTTCAATAACACTTTTTGAAGTGAAAACAAAAACAGATCTAAAGCTAATGGATTACATTTCCGGCTTCGGTGGGCTTCAATATGCCTGACGAATCAGCTCATGTAAGTCTCCTACATATACAACCTGGCGCAACTTCCAATTTGACTCCAATCAGCTATCGTCTGCCTGTATTGCTTCAATAGCACGCGCATTAGAATGTTTTCATTTTCAAGATCCCGAGAAAAGAGCGAGAAAATAACCCTCTATCCCCATGTACGGTCATCGCTTCAACTGAAAGTCAAAATGGCCGCTGTTGCGCCAGCCTGTATATTTAAGAGCCTTTAACTCGTGTATACAAGAGCCTTTTGTGACGTCAATTCGCATATCCCGTTCTGCACGTGCTATAATTTATCTTATAGATGGGTACTACGTTATTGGTATTATTTACATACGCTCATAAATCTTTCGGCAATTTTAAGAGTATGGTTACGTAGCTACGCATCTAGCAGCCAGTTTAGTTTTATGCATTCCGTATACACATTTCGTTCGCTCTTGGTGTCGATTCTTATTAATTAGGCATGCTGTACAACTTTGTAATTTGCTTTTTTTTTATCTATGTCGCCTTGTTTTCGCTATTTAATCCATATTTTCATTCTCTGCTAGGGACACTGTAATCAATTTTATTCGGTGGGGTCGAATTGCTATTTTATTCGATAGTCACTTTACTATAGATAGATCTAACGTATACACTCCTGGACTTTTTGTACAAAGTTTTTGGGGAGTTAAAGACGTGTATTAGTGTTACGTAACTTGTGTGCATTTAAACTGCACTAGATATCACAGGCTTTGACTTAAGGCACATGCACGCATCATATGGAGTTCATTTGTATAACATTATTTTTTTTTACTTTTCGTCACAGTGAGCATTTAATTTTCCTCCCAGTTCGAAGATCCTTCCCAATCTGTTCATCGTATTCATAGCTCGAGGAATAATTTCAAACTACTGTCTTTCTTTCGTTAGGTAATCTTAATTTAATTTTTATCTTGCTTCAGGGAAACACGCCTTCCTTATTTTTCATTGACCTTGCTTTTTACGATAGCTAAGGGCCGCTCCTAATTGGACTTCTTTTTTGATGGAGCTTGCTCGATTTTTCCTAGGAAGCATAGGCCACGCCCATGTAAACATCTTGGTTTTCCAAACAGATGATGTCATCGCCATTTTGTGAATATATGGCTCGTAAACTTTGTTCAACTGAAATGTCAAACCTGGCGCCAATTTGTCTGGCTGCCTTGTTTAACTTGTTGTCACCATGGCGTATTACTTGAAATATATATATTGCTTTATTTAGTCCCACACTATTCTATCTTTTAGAAAACTAAATGTATACCCAATTTAGTATGCAAAAGTAACATGATATAAGAAGCACAAAAATAGTCATTATCCTTTTAATAATAGTCATTATCCTCTTAATAATAGTCATTATCCTCTCTTAATAATAGCCGTAATCTTCTTACTAATAGTCACTATCCTCTTAATAATAGTCATTATTCTCTTAATAGTCATTATCCTTTAAATAAGATAATGATAACCCTCTTATTAACTACTTTTCCCTAACGGATTTTTATAATGTAAATATTTTTAAACTAAATTTAGTTTTGATTCATTGTGTGTTACTTATCACGTAAAAAATTTCAACATCCATTTAGTATTCTGATATTCATATAATTTTTTTTTCTAACTGTCTATTTTATTCAAAGCAATAGATCTCAGTGGATATCAAAACTTAAAATGCCTGATAGGAATGCATGGATTTCGATTAAGGAAGAACTTCATCACCAAGAACGTATGTTTTATCAATATGAATATGCTAATGATAAACCTCTATATTCACAATTTTATGTTTACGCAAAACAAAGAAGTTGCACTTCGCATACATAATCTAAAGTACTGTAAAATGTATATGTAAACGAAGTTGCATTGAAGTACTTCTAAACTGTGTCTTCTGAACTTCTAAACTTCTTCTACTGTGTATTTCTAAAATATGTATGTATATTTCGTGTTTGAAATATTTCCTGTAAAGAATACATCCGATTCTAAAATGGGCATGTGCTTAAAAAAAGCAATTAGCAACGTCGTAAAGAAATTACATGAAATTACAGTAAGGCAGTAATCATTGAAAACTACATTTCTATAGTAAAACAAATAAGAACATTTTAAAATTTTTAAATTTTCGCAATTTAAAATTTCCTCCAAAAATTAGTTCATGCACTATGCATATATGAATATTCATATTTCTGCATTCGTTGAATATTAACATATTTTCTGTTCATTATTTTACCATAAGGGATCGAAAGAAGAAAATATTAAGTAATTTTTACTTTTTCATACGTGGTATTGAGAAAATATTGTTTTCATGAAATTTTTCAACTTCGAGATTTTGATGCTAATGTATGTTTTAAGACCTCCTGAACACGTTTTGACTATTTTTGGAGTGCTGTCCGTCTGTCTGCCTGTCTGTTGTCTGTGGTCAATTTTTTGTGTACCCAATAGCGGCCACAAATTTTAATGCATTTTCACGAAACTTTATATCCGGCTTTGTTATCAAAATATCCATAACTAGATAGATTTTCTTTTAATTCGAGCGAAAATTTCGAAATTTATTCGAAATTTCACTTTTAATATAGCAGCATAGGACAACATTTGACATAATCATGCATAAAATGATATATTTATATTCCGATGATCACGAGACTTCATAATTTCAATCGTTGTGAGGAAAATTTTATTTGTTCGTGACGTAATTAGCTCCCCTTCGGGGGACAAGTTACCTCATCGGGGATACGTTATCAAGTATTATTTCAATCAAATGTTTTTTAAAGCCATTAAAGTGAAAGGTAACACGGTATAATTGCAATCATGTAGACCTACGGTACAGATATTTTGAGCGTTTTCTTGTAAAAAAATGGGGGGGGGGGGCTTCTAAAAATGGATCCTGGTATGAGAAAGTCTAGTTGAGCTACACTCCACTTAATTTCAAATCGATTTGAAGATAGCCGTTTGTTTGTTTTTACACAATTTTTTTCTTGGATGTAAAAAAAAGTACGAGTAATAATGGAAAAAATCTAAGTTCATTTTTTAAAATGTGCCATCCTAGCACAAACAGGAAAAATAACTCTAATAGTTCTAGTGCAGTTAAAAATGAGTATGATATCATATTAAATGTAAGGTGCGGTTGCTATCTCTCTATACGTAAGGAAAAGTAGCTGACGGCGTAAACGCCGCCGTCCTGTTAGACAAATTTCGCACCCATAGAGTGTCCATGTCCAGTACCGCAAAATCTCTAGTTTACAAAATTATGAAATCTGGTACATGTGCACAGGAATGTTAGAGGAATAAACTGAAATAAACGATTTTTCGATTTAAATTTTAGCTTAAGAGATATTTAATATCAGAGAGCTACGTGGTCGCACCTGGAGCAGCCTAGCAATAGCAGAACCACGATCGCGAGCTCATTCAGCGCCATCGAGTAGAAGGGCGAAGCCCTCTGAGTTCCCCGGTAATTAAAAAAAATATATAGAAATAGGTCAAAATATTGGTCTCAAATAAATAAACAAATAAGGTGTCAAAATATCGGTCTCAATTAATAAACAAATATGGTGTCAAGATATCGATCTCAATTAAATAAACAAATAAGGTTTCAAAACATCGGTTTCAATTAAATAAACAAATAAGGTGTCAATATATAGGCCTCAATTAAATAAAATAATAAGGTGTCAAAATATCGGTCTCAATTAAATAAACAAATAAGGTGTCAAAATATCGATCTCAATTAAATAAACAAATAAGGTTTCAAAACATCGGTTTCAATTAAATAAAAAAATAAGATGTCAAAATATTGGCCTCAATTAAATAAAATAATATGATGTCAAAATATCGGTCTCTATTAAATAAACAAATAAGGTGTCAAAATATCAATCTCAATTAAATAAACAAATAAGGTTTCAAAACATCGGTTTCAATTAAATAAACAAATAAGGTGTCGAAATATCGGTCTCAATTAAATAAAATAATAAGATGTCAAAATATCGGTCTGAATTAAATAAACAAATAAGGTGTCAAAATATCGATCTCAATTAAATAAACAAATAAGATTTCAAAACATCGGTTTCAATTAAATAAACAAACAAGGTGTCAAAATATCGGCCCCAATTAGATAAACAAATAAGGTGTCAAAATATCAGTCAAATTAAACGTCAGATGCATCAACTCATATCAAACACAGAAAAAAATTACGCAGTTGCTGCAATCTGTTTATGGGGGGGGATATATTAAAGGGGAAAATATTAAAAACGGTTACAATAGGAAGAGAGCTAACTGAAGGTTTGAATTTAGAGTGGTTATTTGGTTATGTTTGATGGCATTTTTCTTTGGTACTAACCAGAACTCAGAGAAAATGCAAATTTTATAATCTTACATGGTCATAGTACTACAAACAGTGGAACCCTTTAAAAACAACAGGGATCCATATGCTCACATCCCAAATTATTTGATGAATAATGCATTATTTAATCTTATTAAAAGTTGCAGTTTTTAACTTTTCTGGTTCTGCTATATATCATTTCTGAAAGTCTGTTTATTTGAAGAAAATTAAAATGAGTCTTGAAAATAAGTAAATAGTATCATGCTAATATTATTTATATAATCTTATTATAAGTATTTTTAAACCTCTAAATATATAAGTTCCTTGAATATCATATATAAGTCTTCAAAATATAATTTTCTAAAATCTGTAAAAGTTTATGATCCAAAACCGTTTCATATTCAATAATCTTTTACATTTAGAGGCTAGAAATTTCGTAAATATATGTGTATAAAAAGTGGGTTTCAATGTTTGTTTTTATATGAAATGCTAAAATGCTGGAATTTACTTTATTTTCCGACTCAAATAATGTCGCCTATACTTAATTTTATCTATAAAATTCACGCTGATGTTCGTTCCAAATTTATTCCATTCCAATTCATCTCTCATCCACTTCACCAATGAATTGCCTTACGGAACTAGTCTTCCATTTAGTCTAAAAATATATTGCACTCTCTTGTACAGTTACATAATTTAAATTTTTATACGACCCCCGTACAAAAACATTTCCAATGAGTAACATGTGCCCCATACACTAATAAGGTGATGTACAAAATGTCAGCATTTTATCATAAAAAGTCCCAAAGATATGTTTAAACAAAGTTGGTGAAGGATTAATCACAAATTAAAATGTAAATGTTTTCAGCAAGAGTGCAAATGATGCAACGCAGTAATGCATCATTGGCAAATAATATCTGCCTCTTATCTTTAATGGATCTTTGGCATGGATGGAAAACGTTTTGAACAAGCTTTGTAATCTTTGTGTAAAATTATTATTTCTACACAGTGTAGATACTTTTGTACCAATAAATAGCAAAATTATTATTTATTTATGTAATTATTGTTTTCTTTCGTAATTTGTGTAAGACCCCTGAAATGCAATCTGCCGACATGATTATTCATTTCTGAGAACCTATGTCAATGCTTCGAAAAGCGGTTTAAATAAGCATTTCTGTCTTTTCATATCTCTGGGACATTTTATGATAAAATACTGCAATTTTGTACATCACCTTATTAGTGTATGGGGCACATTTTACTCATTGGAAATGTTTTTGTACGGGGGCTGTATAAACATTTTGATTTTGTATTCCTTAAAATTTAATTCCCTTGAAAATTTTAATCGAGTTCATAAAATCCTGTACCTTTTTTACGCAACTTTGTAATTTATTATATATGTCTAAGATCAATATTTAAGGAATAAAAGCTGTGATCAATATTTTGGGGACACCCTGTATATAAATATACAGGGTGCCCCCAAATATATAAATATGCATATAGAGTCAATATTTGCTTCTAGTTTAAATTCATAAAGTTTAAATTTGCAATTTTAAGCAGAAACAAATAGTTGTTAACTGCGAAGTTAAATTTATTTAAATTAATAAGTAGAAACAATGTCTATGCAATTTGTAACTCCTGCATTTTCAGTATATTTTTGCTAGTTGTGTTTCACGGAATTCTGGGATTACCTTCGGTGTGCCGTGGAATTCTAGAAATCCATCGTAGGTAATAAAAGGTTGTGTAGTACTGTAGTGAAGTACTGTAGTAGAGTACTGTAATAGACCTTACCAAACTAAATGAAAAGTGTCAAAAAGTATAGATTTGTATGCAGAACAGACATACTTTCCATTTTATATATACATACATATATATATATATATATATATATATATATATATATATATATATATATATATATATATATATATATATATATATATATATATATATATATATATATATATACAGATAGACTAGATAAAATTATTTCCGCTTGATATATTCTTAAATAAGTACCCGCTGCGTAAATAATGCAGATACATGTTATCACCAGTTAATTTCCAACTCACCAGTTTTCAACAAAAATCATTTTCGCAGTATGTTTTGTTTTTCTTACGTAGCCATGCCAATTGTACAGTTCGAGAGTAATGCACCCTAAATAAGACTCTTTGAAGCGCATAAAAGAAAGGCAATAGAAAACTGTAGAAAAAATTTTAGTTGTAAACTAAACTGTAGTTCAAAACTATATTTTTAAACTTTAGTTTTCTTTTTAGTTAGAAAATTTAGATTATCGTTTTTAGAAAATTTAGTTAAATACACTAATTACTAACATTAAAAGACAGGCAATTGAAAATTGTAGAAAAAACTTCAGTTGTAAACTAAACTGTAGTTTAAAACTATATTTTTAAACTTTAGTTTTCTTTTTAGTTAGAAAATTTATATTATCGTTTTTAGAAAATTTAGTTAAATACACTAATTACTAACATTAAAAGAAAGGCAATTGAAAATTGTAGAAAAAACTTTAGTTGTAAACTAAACTGTAGTTTAAAACTATATTTTTAAACTTTAGTTTTCTTTTTAGTTAGAAAATTTAGATTATCGTTTTTAGAAAATTTAGTTAATTACACTAATTACTAACAAATGACAAATCTCAAACAGATCCAAAAGTCATTTTATTGTGCAAATCATCCTACTACAGACGTAAATACAGCCAAAGCGCTTTCGAACATCTTCCATGTTCATCCTCAGTGGCAATAAGGATTGCCACTAAGGATATTACCACTGAGGATGAATATGGAAGATGTTCGAAAGCGCTTTGGCTGTATTTACGTCTGTAGGATGATTTGTATAATAAAATGACTTTTGGATCTGTTTGAGATTTGTCATGTGTTGATAATTAGTGTTTTGGAATTGTGACGTGTCGCCACTCCTGGTATTTAGTTAAATAGTTAAATTTTTATATTTTATCATTCAATTTCATATTCCATCATTTTCAGTGAGTCGAAGGTTCAAACGTTATCAAAACACAAAAAATAAATTGATTTTGAAGTCGAAAGTAAAAATAGAATTATATATGCTATTTTCAAACGTTTACGTCTGATTTAAGTCAAAAATTTCGAACGTACGTAAAATTGAAATGATTCTATATTCCAAAATTTAAAAATATACTTTTAAAATCCCCCAAATTAAATCATCGCAAAAATATATAGCAAAGCCTATACCGAAAGTCTGATATATTGTTATCGGAATACCTGTGAAAGAAATTGCCCTCATTCACATAGAATCGTCTGCTAGATAAATTGGATTCAAAAATGGCGAAAATTTCGGCGGAATTTCGACTTCATAGTTCATAGCTCTTAAACTAATTAGAATTAAAAAATATTTCGAAGACATATATTGTCCCGGGAGTTCAGTTACCACTATTCGGAATTTTGTGGCTTTCCTAAGCTTCAGTTTTCCGGTTCAGAAGACACAGAGAGAGAGAGAGACAAACATATTTCATTATGTATGATATTCTTTATTTTTAATCAATTTTACCCCTTCAGTGATATTAACAATGCTGTACGGTGTCATGAACATTACTGTGCTAAAATATTCAAAGAAATATATCATAACAAATATTAAAACTTAATATACATGATACAACGCACACATTTTCTATTAACGCACAATCTCATCATACGAAGAACCCATATTTGGTGTTTATGAATATGATAATGATAAATTTGTATTCATAAGTTTCATTTTTCGGCCGGAATACACACGGAATACAATTTTGCGGAAATATTAAAAAACTATGTGTTCTTATAAAATATATGATAATCATTTTAGTAGAATTTTCTGTAAAGATTATGCTAAAATATGAAGTATTTCTATACGAATAAGAATGAAATAAAACATTTTTGTTCTTGTTTTGCAGGGTTTTGTAAAATTCTAATGTCTAGATAATGCATAAAATATGCTCAACTTCACAAAGAATTATTTTCAAATGGAAAACTATGCGGTTTTTGTCAGATGCGGCATAGTCTTCAATGTTATATATAGACATTTTTGCTTTTAAATGTTTTGATAATGTTCTATACATGTACACTCTATAACAAAAAAATCGACGCACCAAGAAGGAGTTGTCCGATTGTGATAAAAATTAGTGGATGTGAAGAACATACATAGTAAAAGTAACATATTAAAATTTCAGAACAATTTAGTGATTTAGTGTTTGGCCGTATACAAAAGGAGGAAGTCAATAAGGCGTTGGTCCATGTCTGGCCTGGATGCAAGATGTCACACGACGTGGCATAGACTGATAAATTTCACGAGTGGTGTCCTGCAGAATGTCTTGCCAAATTGTCTCCAACTGTCTGGCTAAATCGTCAACATTCCAGGATGGTTACAATCGCCTTTCCATGACGTCCCAAATGTGCTCTATGGGAGAGAGATTAGGAGACCTAGCTGGCCAAGGAAGTGTTGGGCAAGCTTGAAGATAATTCATAGCAACACGTGCCGTGGGCGACAGGACATTATCTTGTTCGATCGTCTTCGATTCGTCCAACCAGTCTCCTTCAATCCGATATCACGACCTCTTTCAGACTCTGATATATGCTCGTAATGAGCACGAATCTTTCGGCGAGGCATGGTTACAGTCGACGTAAGATATCCGCAGTCGAAATGCAACAGAAATTTTGAACACAGATTCAGAATCGCTCTTTATATACACTTGCTGAATGAGCAGATCCGATGCGCTGGAGCTTCCACTATTTACTCATTGGACACCAAATTTTATTATTTTGCATATTCGCTCAAAATGTCTTTACATACAAAATTTCATTACAATCGGACAACTGCTTGGTGCGTCGATTTTTTTGTTATAGAGCATATATAAAGGGTGGTCGTAATTGAATTAAACCTGTTCAAAGTCTTTTGGCGACGTATCTATCAATCCAAACTCAGCCAAACCTAATAGGAATACAATGCAAAACATACGGAAGAAATCTGCTTAAAAACATATTTCATTATATTAAAAAAAAATCTGATGTAAGTAGTACATGACTTTCCATGCATCAAAAAGAGCAATTCCTCCAAAAGCGACAGCGATTATCAAAGAAATTGGACTTCATTCCCCAAGATATTAAAATTTTGTCAATTTGGCGTCATTTTTGTTAATTAAACATTTTTTCCGACTCTTCAAATTGGCGATATTTTCAAAAGTCACAAAGATAGCGATATTTCACCATGTTCGTCAAATTGTCCTTTGATTTGCAGCTGTTATATCAGTCAGAATCGGCAATAAATAGATCACTTAATGTCATAAGGTTTCAGCATCGAATTTTGAAAGGGGGTAGAGAGTTCAGTCAGGATTTCTACTTCCAACTCCTACTTCCTTGAAAACAATTGAGATAAAATTTTCCTTTATCTTCATGTTTTGAATAATATAATGAAGACAAAACTCGTTTATTAAGGAGACCATAATTAGCTTTTTTTTCTGCGAAATGTACCTAAGTACCGAAGTGTACCAGTCGTGGTTTGAAGAAGAGTAAACCACAGTTTCTATTAAAATAATTCAATTGCGTACAAATAAAATTTGAGCCGTTAATGACAAAAAAAAATCCTTTTTCTATCCTTACTCAGTATTTTTATAACAAAACTTATGCATTTGTCTAAGTTCGTAGCATTCTTAAAACACGAATTTTAAAATTGTCCAGAAACAAAAGAAGCTGAAAACCCACGTTGCTTAGTTTTTAAAATAAAAGTTTCGTGTCCTGAACGAACTCTCCGTAGATGGCTTTAGTAAAATACGGATCTTTAAATATGTGATGGGAAGATAAAAGCTTTTAAATGGACATACAAAGCTGTGTCATTTGTTAAATTTCACTATAAAATCTGAAAAGGTATAGTGAATTCCGCTTTGAATTTACTTCAAGATGAGAAATATTTTATTCTTTTAATGTTCAGTTTAGTACGTGGATTTTAATAATTTCTCATAATAATGTATTATTTTTATTATTTGTTTTCACAGAATATTTTAGTTATTGATTTGTTATTTCTCTATAAATTACGTAAAATTAATAATGGAACATAATATTTTTTTAGAAACTTTGATTGTAACAGTTCAAAATTCCCATATATGCAGTATCTATTTCTATGAATTAATGTTATGTATTACTATTATTCATTACCATTGTGAATTACTTATTGTTATGCACATATTAATCGTAGGTACAGTTTTCCCATTATTACGGAATATCGGTTTTAAATTATTTAATGACATGTTACTATGTAAATATATATATATATATATGTGTGTGTGTGTACAATATAACATTATTGTCATTCTCCTGGGCCTTATTAATGTATTTCTGCCATTCGGTATCAATTACTCAACTGCTATGCAAGTGTATTCAAGAATCCTGACTCATGGATCATGGTAATACTTGATTTCTTTATAATTTTTCCATTTTCATCCTCTATTTATGCTTGTAGTCTTCGCTACGGTATTTATAGTAACTAATTGTTGCCATATTCAAAACATTCATTTGTATGGTTTAATTGTTGTTAGATACTCAGACCTAATATGGAATCTAATCTAAATTAACCTCCAAATTAAGCCCAGTGCTGTTCATTTCTTTTTCACGACATAGTAGTCGTGTTTTAACCGTTCTGTTTATTTTATTGCTTAATGTTTCATCATTAATTACTGGGTATTGGTTATTATTCCATTTTTCTAATATATATATATAAATATATATACATATATATATATATATATATATATATATATATATATATCACACTTACTTAATAATCAAATCTATAATTTACATAAAACTAACCTTAAAATCTTATACAATAGAATATCAGTCAAATATAAGCAAATCCATCTAAAAAATAGTTGAAATAACATTCCATATATTGTTTTAGTACCCAAGTTTCATAAATCCCCTGTTGCTTTTCGAACCATTACCAGTGGGCATAATTCTTACATTACTAATGCTGGAAAATTATTATTAAAGATATTACATGAAGTATCCTTGTCAGATGAAATCTCAAATAATTGTCATATTATAAAAAACAGTTTTGAATTAGTTAAGAAATTGAAAACTCTTACTAATATTCATAGTATTTATACCTTTGACTTCAAAGATTTGTTTAATAATATAAATTTAGATGATCTGTATAGAATTATTTTAGGAATTTTTGAAAAATATAATATCAACCAAAAATATTCAAATTTTCTTTTTAAAAAATTACTTAACTTCACTCTTTATGAGAATTATATTCAACATGGTGGTACTTTTTTTAAACAACAGGTTGGTATCCCACAAGGGGGGTGTGCCTCATCATTGTTAGCTAATCTGTATTTATTCTTCTATAAAAAAAACATTAATCCAAGCTTGCATAATATGCACATGTTTAGATATTTGGATGACATTTTATGTGTATCCCCAAATAATATCCCTATAGTATTAAACTTTTATCCAAAAAATTTACAATTAAATGTAAGTAATAATGACTCTAATGTTGCAAACTTGTTAGATTTGAATTTAAATTTACAAAATTGTAATATGGTTATAAACTTGTATGATAAAAGACAGGATTTTAAATTTAATACATCAAAAATTCAACATTTTGACTCTTGTTTGCATATATCTGTATTTAGAAATATTATAATAAACCAGGCTCTTAGAATCAATAAAATTTGTGATGAATATTATAGATTTGCGCATTTTATGGAATTATTGAGTACAGCGACTAATAATGCATATCCCCCCAAGTTTGTTATTAAAATTATCAACTCAGTGTATCAACTTTCACTCGATAACATCCTAGAAAACATTCCCATTTATAGTGACTAACATACAGTTAAAAAAAAAAAAAAAAAAAAAAAAAAAATTATATAAAATTATATATAATTATTTATTAATCATATAAATAAATAAAAATGAAAAATAATAAACTAAGTCAAAAACATTAGAAAAATCAAAAATCGGAAAATAAGATGCATTAACATTAATGTTTTGAATTTTATTTTCGCAAAAAAATGTAACTTTTGTCAGTATTGAAACTACGTTTTGAGCGCCCTTATAATGGTGTATAGTGGCATTCTCGTTTCTCCAGTTTTCCTCTGAATTACTTGTTTAGTAAGAATTTTCGTCTTTGATTCATATTCATATTCAGGATTGCATATTTGGGAAGTTAATATTTTGAATTGCTTGTCCGGTTTCCAGCTTAGACTCACTGGACGGGTCTGGGAGTATTACCGTGAACGTTCGTACTGCCTCCCGTGTAGAATTTCGACTTGTTCATTCATGTGCTTCTAGATTAAGCTGTTGAGGTTGATCACGATACATATGGTGGAAGAAGAAGGGTTCATGCCGCATGGTAATACAAATTTTCTTAATGTATCTTATTTTCATTTTTTCAATTTTTGTTGCCTGTAGTCTGAGTTTAAGCATTTATAGTGATGTGCTATTGCTTAATCTGAAACAGGCATTTGTTTGGGTTAATTAGAATTGAATACTCAGACCTGAAGATGAATTTAGTTCTGATTAATCATCGAATTTGGGACGGTGCTGTTCATTTCTCTTATCGGCATTGTGGCCGTGAATTTGCTTCTATTGTGATGTTAATATTACTTGAATTGTTTTGTTATATATATATATATTTCTTTTTTATTTTATTTTTACATAATTCTTATTATTACATATTTTAAATATATCTATATCTATATATATATATCAGGGTTGTAAAAATTGTAACACCATGAAGGAATCTCACGATTCAGTGGAAACTTACAACAAATGCAAATGGCAAATGATTAGAATTTAAAGGTCACTGCACATATGTCGGCTGAGCGGCGCCCTCTGAACTGCTGTTTTAGCCTTATAAATAGAGAGCTATAGCGCGATGATGAAAATAGTCTGTGGTGGTTCGCCAGCGGTAAACGGAGTTTGAATGGGAACGAATGATCGACCTTCGTGAAGGGGGGTTTCCTTATCGTGCAATAAACCATATGGAGAGCAGTGCAACAATAGTAATGCAAATGTGGAAGCAGTGGACTGAACAGAAACGGACGTGTCGCAAATCCAGCAATGGACGATGAAATATTATGTCAGCGCAGGATGATTGACACCCCATCTGCATAAAAGTGATGGACCGTACAGCTTCATCTCGACAGTTGGCAGAACGTTGGAGCACTGCTACAGGTATGTCATTAACTGCTCCAACAATTCGGCGACGTCTGCTGCACTTGCGGCTACAATTGACTCATCAACATAGACACTGGCGTGCCAATTGGCAACAAGTCGTCTTTTCCGATGAATACCGCTTTAATTTGAGGTACAATGAGGGCCGCATCCAAGTTTGACGCTACTGCGGTGAACGAAACCTTCCGGAGTGCGTTATCCAACGTCAAACTGAACGAACGCCCAGCGTTATGGTGTGGAGGCGCTATTGGGTATCTTGGACGATCTCAGTTGCTGAGTATTATTTGTAATCTCAATAGCAACCGGTACATCAGATAAGTTCTGGAGCCGGAAGTCATACCCCTCCTCCAACGTATTCTTAGAGCTGTATTCCAACAGGACAATGCCCGTCCACACGCTGCTAGGAATGTTCAAGACTTCTTTTCAGCACAACAGATACAGCTTATTCCTTGGAATGCCTTTTCACCGTATATGTCGTTCTACTGAACATGTCTGGAATTTCGTCGGTCGGCATCTTGCTCGTAACGCTCGTTCCGTAGCTAATGCAGCTGAACTTTGGGTTCGGAGAGAAACAATCCGAAATGCTCTTCCTCAAATACAAATTCATAATATGTTTGATTCGATCCCACGTCCTATAGAAGTACTTATTGCAGCGCGTGGTTGCTTCACCAAATACTGATTTTCGACATGCAATATTGTGTTTTGTTTTGTAAATTTAATCTTTTATTAATAATATAAATACTTTGATTTATCTGTCTGTTTTTCTATCTACACAGCACAACAGATACAGCTTATTCCTTGGAATGTCTTTTCACCGTATATGTCGTTCTACTGAACATGTCTGGAATTTCGTCGGTCGGCATCTTGCTCGTAACGCTCGTTCCGTAGCTAATGCAGCTGAACTTTGGGTTCGGAGAGAAACAATCCGAAATGCTCTTCCTCAAATACAAATTCATAATATGTTTGATTCGATCCCACGTCCTATAGAAGTACTTATTGCAGCGCGTGGTTGCTTCACCAAATACTGATTTTCGACATGCAATATTGTGTTTTGTTTTGTAAATTTAATCTTTTATTAATAATATAAATACTTTGATTTATCTGTCTGTTTTTCTATCTACACAGCACAACAGATACAGCTTATTCCTTGGAATGTCTTTTCACCGTATATGTCGTTCTACTGAACATGTCTGGAATTTCGTCGGTCGGCATCTTGCTCGTAACGCTCGTTCCGTAGCTAATGCAGCTGAACTTTGGGTTCGGAGAGAAACAATCCGAAATGCTCTTCCTCAAATACAAATTCATAATATGTTTGATTCGATCCCACGTCCTATAGAAGTACTTATTGCAGCGCGTGGTTGCTTCACCAAATACTGATTTTCGACATGCAATATTGTGTTTTGTTTTGTAAATTTAATCTTTTATTAATAATATAAATACCTTGATTTATCTGTCTGTTTTTCTATCTACTTCTGGGTAACGCTTTTCGAAAATTTTGGCGAGATATCGCCAACTTGGCGACTATATTTAAATGTTGCAAAAGTGACGAACATGTCGCCAAATCAATAAAAATGACTTTAAATTAATATAAATGACGAAAAATCAATGAAATTAATTGCGTTTTGAAAGGGAATAGTATTGTAATGATGTTTCGATAGCGTTTGTCTGTCAAGTCCAACCATCCCACTTGGGGACAAATTTGGCGACTTTTTTAAATGTCGCCAAATCAATAAACATGCCGGCAAATTGATAAAAATGTCGCCAATTTAATAAAACTGTCTCCAATTTGAAAAACTGTCGCCAAATCGATAAAACAGTCGGTAAATTGATGACGCCAAATCAATGAAATTAATTCTGTTTTGAAAAGGGATAGTATTGTAATGATGTTTCGAAAGCATTTATCTGTCACGTCAACCGTACCACTGGGCGACAAATTTAGCGAATTTTTAAATATGGAAAAATTCAATAAAGTATCGCCAAATTGACGAAAGTGTCGCCAATACGATGAAATGTTCGCCAAATTGATAAATGACGCAAATTTAATTGTGTTTCGAAAGTGGATAGTACTGTAACGATATTTCGGTAGCATTTGCCTGTCAGTCCAACCGTCCCACTTAGCGACAAATTTGGCGAAATTGTAAAAAGTCGCCAAATTGATTAAAATATCGCCAAATTAACGACAATGCTGTCAAATCGATAAAATGATGCCAAATCAATAAATTAATTGTGTTTTGAAAAAGGATATTATTGTGATGAAGTTTCGGCAGCGTTTGTCTGTCACTTCAACTGTCCCACTTGGCCACAATTTTGGCGAATTTTTTAAAATATCTCAAAATTGATAGAAATATCACAAAAATTAACGAAAATGTCAGTAAATCGATGAATATTTACTATCTTGGAAAGAATATAAGAATCCACGATAAGAAAAGCCATTTCTCTGTTCATCGTCCATGACCTTTGCTAAAATTGACGGGACCTTTGAATGAATGACCTTTGAATTTGACGGGATGTCGCAAATGTCGCCAAATTGATAAAAATGACGCCAAATGCAATGATTAAAATTTGCAAAATAATATTTTGCAAATTTTGTATTCCGTCATATGACGGGCATACCTTATGTATTAATACAGGTCGTTCTGGTATGTATTAATACAGGTCGTTTGTGGAATAAATTTCATTCAATTCTGATGATTCATGGTGTTGCAACTTTTAAAAACAGGAGTATATATATATATATATATATATATATATATATATATATATATATATATATATATATATATATATATATATATATATATATATATATATATACATATATATATATGCATATATATATAATACAGAACTTTATAAAATAGAGAAGTAGTGATCAATTGTCCTAAATTTAAATTTGGTATAATTTTGAAGAACCGTACACAGCAACGACCATAGAATGAATTTTTACACCCCGTGCTTTAAAGTATTTGCGGTATAAATGGATAGTAAGCAATAAATTATTTCACTTTTAATTTTTCTTTTACTCTGCGAGGATATACAAGTAGTACAGAAGTAGTACTGAATAATGTTATCTAGTTTGGGCTTAACTAAGGGCTGTCCAAATGGCTGCAGTCGAAAAAATTTGTCTATGACCTATTGGTCTATAAATGAAATAAAATAAAATTTAAACTTAAAATGGAAAAATTAGTGACAATATGAAATCCACACCAAAAAAGTCATTTTAATTTCCATATTTTTCCATGATAATTTTAGCATCTGCGTAAATAATGATTTAGAATGAAACTATGTGCTTCAAAATGTATCCCCGTCTTTCATATTTTTCGCAAGTAAATAATATTTCCATGCCCAAGAAAATTAAGAAAACTGAAATCGGAAGGGAACAAAAATACAAAATTTCATTCATGTCTATATTCATGGTCGTATGGGGGAAATAGGCCTTTAAAAGAAATGAAATAGGTACCCTTTTACGTACCAATTCAAAAATTGTTTTTTGCAATTAATTTTATAGCCATGCCATTATTTCTTCGTTTTATATTACATTTTTAGGATGTATTTTATTTGTCTTACATTATATATTACTACAACAATTTTGAGCATCACAGGAATTTTTATTGCTGAAATTGAGATTTTATTTGCATCATATGACCCACTCAATCGACTGACGTTAAACTTAGACCCACTTATGCTACTTTGCGACATTTGCGCCCACGTAAGAAGGGAAAAGGTGGGATAAAGGGCCATTCTCTCACAACTTCCCTTCTTACGTGGGTGCAAGGAGAACCTTTTTAAAATCTTCGTTTTTATCTATTTTAACGCCCGCTAGTCTTATTATAAAACGCGTTCTAATTCGAATAATTTTATTTTTATTTTATTTTCCTAACATTTAATTCGATAAACATCAAAAAGCATACGTTAATATAAGGGATAAATAAATACGTTAATATAAGGGATTCTGATCTTTGGGTTAAATTTAAAATACATATACATCTATATGAATGCATAAATATAGTGTAAAACAATATTTTCTTAATTTTAATTAAAGCCACTATTAATTACACGTACCGAAAGAGAAATTAGTAAAGGTAACAAAAAACTTCAAACAAATAAAAAGTTTTCTTCTTCGACTCAAAACGAAAGAGCAACTACACCAGCAAAAAAATCTGATGTTGGCAGCACACGACTTTCCCTACAGACTCAAATTCAATTTCTCTCTATTTCTTTAATAATTCATTAAATTAGGTTTAATTGCACAAAACAACATACATAATCATTTGAAATTCCTTTGAATTTGCACTTTAAATGCAATTTTTCTTTCCATTTGGCAACTGGATATATTTTCAAAAGTGGCGTAGCAAAACTACGAGAAAAACAAAATATCTCCGAGAACGGCTAATCCTAGAGTAATGGAGTTTGTCTTACGCTATTATTGTCAAAAATTACGTATGAAACAAGCATGTAATTGGTACATTCAAGCATATGTTGTCTTTTATGTTAACTTTTGCTGACTTTTGTGGGCCATTTTGCAAAAGAAGGAAGGTCCTGTTTTTTCGAATTGTGTCAAAATCTAATCAACACCACGGTAATCCACAAGCAACTTATCCACCAAATTTTGTGACATTTGACCAAACTCTTTAGCTAGAGTGGATACAGACAATTTTTGTGAGCCACTGCCATTTCTCAAAAGAAGGTTGTTGTCAAAATTTACCTGACGAAAGAGCACTTCATTAATATATTTCAACAATTTTAGTCATTTATTTCAGATTTTCACTATCTTTGCGGAGAATTTCGCAAAAAAAGAGTCGGTCATACTTTTGCGAAGAATTTCAAAATTTAATCTGCAGCTGGAAAATCGGGGACTTACCTACTAAATTTTAAGAAACTTCCTTAAATAGCTTTTTCTACTTTCCCTGCAATACATGGTAATGTACAGGGAAAGTATTGGAATCATGCCGAAAATCGCAACTCGAGTTTTCGACGGATCTACACGTTTCGTTAGAGTACGAAAAAACCATTTTTATCGTGACGTATGTGTGTGAGCCTGTGTGTTTTTCAGTGCAGATTTTGTATCCACTCTAACTAAAAGACTAATTGACCGAATTTCATAAAATTTGGTAGGTAAGTCACCTATCGGCGACTCTGGTGCTGAATAGTTTTGGGTACAATTCGGGATAAAAGAACCCGCTTATTTTGAAAAAAAACCCGCAAAAATTGCCTGTGTACACTCTATCTGCAAAACTAATAGACCGAATTTCACAAAATTCTTTAGATAAGTCGCTTGTAGGTCACCCTGGTGCTGATTAGATTTTGGTACAATTCGGAAAAAAATAACCTGCCTTTTTTGTGAAATGGCTCAAAAAATTGTCAAAATCTGAAATAAAAACTACGTATGCTTAAATATATGCTTGTTTTGTGCGTAATAAAGAATAAGACTAACCCCATTACACTAAGACTAGCTGTTCTCGAGATATTTTAGGTTTTTCGTATTTTCTTTACTTTGAGTAAGAGTGGATGATTACATTGCACAGAGAGAGAGAGACTGGAAAAATTATAGACCGAATTTCACAAAATTTGGTGAATAAGTTACTTGTGGGTTACCCTGGTGCTGTTTAGATTTTGGTACGATTTGGAGAAAAACACACCCCTTTTCATGAAATGGTCCGCAAAAATCGCCAAAATATCAAGCTAAAATATCAGAAATCGCTAAAATACCAGATTACGTTTGCTTAAATGTATCTATTAAATGCTTGAATTCTGCGTAATTTTTGATCAGGAAAAAAGTAATACCAACCCCTTTATCTAGGATTATAGTTTTTTCGCATTTTTGTTACTCTGCCTTTGAAAAAATGTTCAGTTACCAAATAAAAACAAAAATTGAATTAAAAGTGCAAATTCAGTGTTTTTTTTTTTGTGTGTGTGTGTGTACAGTTACACTCAATTTAATGAATTAATATAAAGAGAAAGTGAATATGAGTCTGCAGGGAATGTCATGTGCTGCCCATATCAGATTTTTTGTCTTGAAAAAAAGATGTTATTTTAGTCTCCTTAACCATCACTAATTTGTTTTATATTGTTTTACTGACTTTTCAGCATTTTGAACATTTAATTTAAATATTTTCTTACAGCCAAACGAGTCTTTCCACATTAGTTATTTTCAAACTTTTCTTCTTTTTCAGTTGAAGTGGAATTTTCAAGAATCAAATAGAATTTCGAGTTTACCCACTCTATAATGCATGAAATTCTTGCATGTGTTAACAAACCAAATGTTTAGTTTGCCACAGAAAAAAACATTTCTAATAAAAACAAAGGAGAAGCACGAATTTTCTCTGCAAACAACTAATTAAAAAAATCTGATGTGGGCAGCACATGACTTTCCTTATATAATGCAATAAATTTACTACTTTTACAGTAAAATAAAATAGACTATTCTTATATTAGATGCTTATATTCTTTCCAAGATATTAAATTTTCATCAATTAGTCGCCATTTTCATTGATTTAGCGTCATTTTTATTCATTTAGCGAGATTTTCGTTAATTTGGAAACATTTAAATAAACCATAATCTCGTCAAGCGTTATGGACGGAGAAATAAGTTATTCTTATAGCAGATAAATGACTATTGGCGTTCCAACACAAAAGTATTACTCAAAGTATCTTTTCTCATGAATGAAAAGAGCTAGATCTACGAGAATGATGTCACCAAATTCATCGCCTGATATTACATATGAAAAGTGAGCATGTTTCTCAATACTTATTATTTTTTTTTAATTTATGGGATTTTTTTATATTTATTTAAAAAATGTGCAATGTCTCGAGAACGGTTCATGCTAATGTTCTAAAATTTATGTCAATTGTTTTCTAATGAAAAATTACATAAGACATGTCTATTTGCATAATTTTATTAAAGGTTTTGATTTTTTGGTGTTTTTTTTTTAATTTCACTCGAAAATTTAGGGGGGGGGGGCGGATTTGAACATTTGATTGTGTTTAAAAGCAATAGACCTCCAATACTCACGGATTTTAATTTTTGTACCAAATTTCATTCAATTCGTTCCATTCGGTCGTAAGATATCGTCTCCTCAGACCCACTGAGACACACACACACACACACACACACACATACACACAAACACACAAACACACACACATACATCACCTCAAAAATGTTCGATTCGTGATCAGGGATACTTGAAACGTGTTCTCCCGTCGAAAACTCGAATTCGAATTTTCGACTCCGTCACAATACTTTCCTTATACATTATACTATGTGTATAAGGAAAGTAAAAGATAATTGAAATTTGTAAAATTTCAATGCGTAATTTCTAGATTAGCTAATTTTATTACTTTCCTTATAATACATGGTAATATATAGGGAAAGTTTTGGAATCGTGTTGAAAATCGGAACGAGTTTTCGACGGATCTACACGTTTCGAGACCTTATAAATTTTAGCTTGACGTCTTTGTGTGTATATGTCTGTCTATACAATATATGTATCCACTCCAGCTTAAAACTATTTTACAAAATTTTACTAATTTTGGCGAGTAAATGACTTGTGGGTTACCTTGGTACTATTTTAGATTTTAGTTCGACTCGGGAAAAATGAGCCTGACCTTTATTGCGAAATGGCCCGCAAAATTCCCCAAAATCTTAATTAAATAACTGCGTATGCTCAAATGTATCAACGAAGTGCATATTTTATACGTAATTTTTAATGATGAAAAGAATAAAACCAACCCAATTAATCTAAAACGAACCGTTCATAAGATATCTCAAATTTTTGTAGTTTTGCAACATAACACCTTTGAAAATATGTCCAGTTGCCAAATGAATATGAAAATTGAATTAAAACTGCAAATTCACACTAATTGCAAATAACTATCACTGCAATTGCCTATATAGCTGTGCTGTCACAGCGCCCACATTGTAGATGTGCAGTGATGTACGACCTTCCAACATGATGTCTTTACACACTAGGATCCTACTTCCACCAAAGTGGTCCAGTTTCCTTAAGTTGAGGGGACAATGGAAGGGTGCAGGCTCTCTTCAGATGAAGACTTGTCGGGAATCACCTTGGGTACTGAATCTCGATTCATCACTGAAGAGGACAAGGCCCCAATCTTGCTGCGTCCAAGAATGATGTGCCTGGATCTACGAAAGACGGTCTCTCTTCTGCGATCTGTTGAGGGAGACACACACCTCTAGTCGCCGATCGTAAAGAGCCTTCTCTGATAGGCGTCTGTATGCAGGTTACATAGAAATTGTTCCAAAAGTAGAGCGAGGTTCTGAGAAAGCTCTCTAGTCGCCATCTCTCGATGGCGTATTACAGTATATGTCACATATCGATCCTCCAAGGTATCCTGGCTCTCAGGCGGCCTTGACCGGACAAGCTGGTGATAACACACGTTGTCTGGAGTTAGTGCCATAACCTGGATACCATCATTCGAGACACCAGTAACCATCAAGAGACTTGTAAGTACATATATAAATATATATATATAGTATATATATATATATATAGTATATATATATATATATATAAATATATATATATATATATATATATATAGTATATATATATATATATAAATATATATATATATATATATATATATATATATAGTATATATAAAGGGTTAATATGTAAAAATAAAAATGAAGATGGAAGGTAACGTAAAGTGCTTACACAATGGCGGTAAGGGATAGTGACATTACTCCCCAGTTATCAACATGCATGTCTTAAATGCCGCGTCACTGCCCACCTGGACGCCAGCACTGACTGTAGCCAACCTCCGGAGTGATAATCAAAATTATCGCAAGACCTTTTATAAAGGAAAGTGATGTTAAAAAGTATTGGTCCAAGCCTCAGAGACAGCTAAGTTCATACCTGTGCTTACTCTTTATAACATCAAAATAATCATATTCAGCAGTTTAGATGTTTGTGATGCCATTACTCTCAAAGACGTATAATCAATGTTCATAACGACCTCAAATATTCACACAAACTTAACCCATATTTTTTATTTTTTCCGTAGTAATTTTTGATGTAATGGATCATAAATTGCATTGGATATCTTTGCCTGAATGCCTGTTGTAAGAATTTTCTGTCACTTTCCAATCTGGTGACGTCACTGCTTACAATTCTTTTTGTTCTCGCTAGACCACCAAAATATACATTCCTAAATATATTCAAGTGTAAATTAGATGTCCAATGTATGATTCCTGTTGTAGGAATGTTGTAAGTTATTCTTTTATCATATATATAGAATGACAATTTATTATGTCATTTATTTTTAATATCACTTTCCTTTATAAAAGGTCTTGTGATAATTCTGATAATCACTCCGGAGGTTGGCTACAGTCAGTGCTGGCGTCCAGGAGTGCAGTGACGCGGCATTTAAGACATGCATGTTGATAACTGGGGAGTAAGGTCACTATCCCTTACCGCCATTGTGTAAGCACTTTACGTTACCTTCCATCTTCATTTTTATTTTTACATATTAACCCTTTATATATTTTTAGTGTTTTAAGCTGCTGTGCGCAAGTACACTAAAATTCATTTCAATATTTTTCTTTAGAAATCTATCTTTTATATTTACATATAGTATATATATATATATATATATATATATATATATGTATAGTATATATATATATATATATATATATATATGTATAGTATATATATATATATATATATATATATATATATATATATATATATATATAGTATATATATATATATATATATATATATATATATATATAGTATATATATATATATATATATATATATATATATATATATATATATATATATATATATATATATATATATATATATATATATATATATATATATATATATATATATATATAGTATATATATATATATATATATATATATATAGTATATATATATATATATATATATATATATATATATATATATATATATATATATATATATATATATATATATATATATATATATATATATATATATATATACCAAAGCACCATATTAAGTATAAAATTTTATTATATATGCATTATTTGAAATACTGATAATATGTTACGAAAATTACTAATTTGGACAAAACAAAGCTACATTTCTCTCTTTCCTAAAGCACAGCCGGAAAGACATAATCCCTGAATCATATGTCTTATTTTTCGGCATTATGTGAAATTCCTCCGTACTCTTCATTTAGAAGATATTATTCTTTTTCTTTTCTTAATTATGTTATTGATGTACCAGGTGAAGGAGTAATCTTTTTGCAGATCTTTCTTTCCTTCTAACTGAAAACTGACTTCCTTCTTGAAGTTAATCTCTTGTAAAAAGGAAATCATTTTATTCCTTCCAGTGAATTTGGAGATTGGTATATGTTGCAAGGTGGAAAAGTTGATTAATTTTACTCAATAATACATAGTAGAATGGGCAAAGGGAAAGTATTGGGATAGTGTTAAAAATTCAACTTAAGGATTTTGAACGTTTAATGTTTTAATAAAGCTTGAACATTAAACAACCATTTTTAATTCTGTATGTGTGTGTATCTATAAGCATGTAGGTACGATAGTTTTTTAACAAGATGAGAAAATTATATAAAAATTGATAATATTATTACTTTTCCTATATACATTATATAATGTATAAGAAATGTATTGTGTGAAGGTGTCGAAAATTCAAATTCGAGTTTTCAACGGAAGACCATATTTTAAGTATCCCTGAACTCGAATGAAACGATTTTGAGTAGATGTATATGTGTATGTGTATGCTAGTATGTGGATGTATGTGTATTTGTGTGTATATGTCCAAATGTCAGTAAAGAAATAGAGCGTTTCGAATGAAATTTTCTACAACATTTATAACCACTGAATACTGGAAGTCTATTAATTTTACACGCTATCGAATGTTCGGAAGACCCAAGCCCCCCACCCCCAACTTTCGAATGAAATGTTGAGGATGTCTTCAAGATATCCACACTTTCATTAACGTTATGTAAATAATCATATTTAATGTAATTTCTCATTTAAAAAAGATTGACATACATTTTGGAACGCTACCATGAACCTTTCTCGAGATATTGCAGTTTTCAAATGAATTTATCAAACAATTCGCATAAAATAAAAATATATTAACTATTGTGAAATATTTTCACTTTTCACATGTAATGTTATGAAATAATAATTTTATTTTACGTTATTTTCGTATATCTTGTTCATTCCATTCACGAGAGAACATACTTTGTGTAATAGTTTGTATTTTAACACCTAACAATTCGCTAACAGTATTTTAATATGAAAAAATATTCTTCTCTCTGTTTGTCTCTAACTCTTGGAGATAAATTTCCGAACGTAGAGACTCATTTTTCGAAACATCGATAACATGGCGATGTTTTGCCCCAGATTAGATCAAATATATCGCTAAAATTGCAAAAATGACGCTAGGTTAACGAATATGATGACAAATTGATGAATTATTTATTAAAGTATTTTAATATATGGACAATATTGTTTATTACAGATGCTTTCAATACTGATAATTTTCAATTTATAATGACGTGAAATATAAATTAATTTACTACTTTAAAATAGTTTTACACGTTGTTATCCAGAAAGGCGCTAAATGTATAATTCAACATTAAAAACTTTGTGTAGATCTTATGTATCATTTTTTTACTATGAAAGAATTGAATTCATTGCATTATATAGGGAAAAGCATGTGCTACCCACATCGTATTTTTTATTTATAAACTTCTAAACATTTACAGCATGAAACTTTGTATCGGCTAATTTTAGTTTCTAGTTTTATGCCACACCAAATTCTTTTATCACATTCGTCACTGATTGCAATATGTTGTGAAAGTCATTCGCTACTCACATCAAATTTTTTGTCTATTATTATAGCTATACAGTATTTTCAATTCCAAATCGTTCAGAAGATAATATCCATTTCTTTCTTCCTTAATTGAGTCATTGATGCTCCAATGAAGTATATATTTGCAGTTCTTTCTTCTTTCTAACAGAGAATATATTTCCTACATTCAGATAATCCCGAAAAGAACAAGAGAACCATTTTTATTTTCATCTTCCAATGGATTTAGGGATTTTATATCTGTTGTCGAAAATGTGTTCTTTCCTTTTATTAAATTGAAAAAAAAATTGAAATAAATTTAGTCTTAACAATTGCATACTCGAAATATAGAAGAAAACAGATTTCATTTACACGTACCAGCATTCGGCAGTCGGTTTCGAACTTTTTCTCTCATCAACATAGAATTGCATATAGCGGTCATGATAGCACAAAAACTTAACTTTGTTCCACATATTCAGAAACTGTACAAGATTTTTCTAAAGTATCGAGTTTAATGGCAGATGTGAAACAGAAAAGCAAACATTTTTGGTACGCAAGTGTCACACTTTTGTGCTAGAGGGCGCTGTTGGATGGCGCCGAAATTGGATATATATCGCCATCGTCGTTCGTAAAGCTAACTTAATTTTCGAGAAATTTTCATAGTATTTTTGGCTATTTTTCGGAGCAATGCACGAATTCAGAGATGAATGACATCCATCTGGGTCGGATTAGTGTTGTGGTTATAGTAGGAAGGTCTTACGTGGTAGTCCCGAGTTCTATCCTCGACATTGCCCAAAATTATCCATACGTCTACGAGGAGTATGGACACGATAAATCCTTATGTCCAAATATTCATGCAGGAACTGATGGATTAGGAGAAACGTGGTACGATCCCTGTGGTTTCCACCCTTATTGTATTTTTGTTTACATCAAGTGGTTCAAGCAGATTCTTGAGACACCAGGTCTCAATGTCATTCAAGCATCTGCCTGAGCAACTTCGCGTAGTTCGGGCAGTCTGATTCGTATGACTAACATGCATCTGGCGTATGGGATGTCAATAGAAACAGACGAGCTGCTGTAAAATTGTACCAATAATCTTACAACTGCTCTTCCATTTTCATTGGCAGTCCCATACATTGGATCCATGTCGGTCATCATAGCATTAGTCGAAAACCCAGACCGTCCAGCTCATCCTTGGACATAGAGCAGCAATTTGGGCGGTCGAATCATAGGATTAGTGAAATAATCCATGCTACAGATACGAAGTCTACATAATGAAAGATGATGGACTAAAAATAGCCTTTGGCCCTCAAGCGTCAAAGAGTGCTGTCTGCACATATACACTCATTAACGTAAAAAATACTTTTCAGTATTCCCTGCAACGGCAGCTCTTAATTTCAGGAATGGCTGAAGCAGATTCAGCCGCGATATTCCCCCTCCTCCTCGACAGCGAACATCATAAAAACACATCACTCTACTGACACAAGTATCGTCAAATATTGCCTAAAAATATCTAAACGAGTCGAAAAATCCGCCAAATAATAATAATAATAATAACTCATTAAGCCAATAACTTAAAGTGAAGCAGCTCTTATCTTAAGTCACCTGCCTCACCTCACCAACCGCCACTGCATTAACATTTGTACAGAGATTTTCGTATCAGCCTGTAAAGAGACCCCCCCCCTTTTAAACAATAGCACATCAGATATTGTTGCATCATCTTGAACTTGAATATGCCGAAGTGTTGCGTCCAAGATCTTTGTAGTCCCGGTGTGAATAATTCTGGTATTCTTTCTCGCATGAAACTCTTCTTCAACAGCAGCATCACCTTTATTTGCTGCAAAAACTATTTTCGCCTCCTTTAAGTCCTCCTCATCAGTTTTGAGGGCAATCCAGACCTCAACGTTGGATAACTGGGAAACCCGCTTGAATATGTCCAAGAATGAACATATCGGTATGAAAAACTGCATTGCTATCCACAATTGCAACAAAAGTCGCTTCCGCACACTTGAACATTGTCTCAGAAACTAACAATCCAACTTCAGTCTATAATTTACGCCCTTGCAGTTATCCGAAACTTCCTGTGGAACCTCAATCATCTAAAAATGGTTCGACCTCCCTGTTTTTCGGATAATCGATATTCTACTGCATATGCGTTTGCTACTCTTAGATATATCTAGTAAGACGATGATTTGGGCTCTGGAAAGTTTAATTAATGTCTTGGGAAAGATTTTTGATTAAAACAAACCTAGACAGTTGACGTTTTCGAGAATTTCCTTTTAAGTTAAAAATTTCAAAAACAGTTTAGACCATCGACTTAAAATGGCTATCAAAATATATGGAAACACGCCAATTTAGCAAAAACTTTAAAACGATGTATAACAAAGACACACAAATTGTTTGGTAAAAAAGGTCTTTCATAGTAGCACCATCTATGACGTACATAAAATTAGTCAATTTTTGTTTGCTTCTGACGTCACGTTTATTGGCTGCCCCGCATTTTACGATCTACTGCTATTTATGTATTTTGCAATTTAAATATTTTTGAAATGTATCGGATTTTACGAAAATTAATATGCAAATTACGAAGATCAGTATGCAAAATCGGTTGCAGGTAGTGTATAAGAGCTCATATATATACATATACATGCATATATATATATATATATATATATATATATATATATATATATAGAAAAATTGAAATATAAAAAGTGAAAAAAACATGTAAAAAACATGTAAAAAAGGAAGGATGGCTCGGCAAAAAGCTTACATTATGGCGGTAAGGGGTTGTGACCTTACTCCCCAGTTCAACGAGCTCGTCAAAATCGCCGCGGCATTTTTACTCCTGGTCGCCAGCCCTGGCCCAAGCCAACCTCCGGAGTGGCTTTGAAATCATCACGAGACCTGGATAGAGATGTGTACGAGAGCCATATCACCACAAATAAAGCCAACTGAATTGCCGACTCAAATGAAATGTAGTTCCAGCCGCGGTCCTGTGATCACAGTGCGGTCCTGTCATATGGAGGGTTCGATGATTTTGTCTCTAATTGAACTCAAAAAATACTTAAGTCTTACACCATATGCAAAATTGTTTCTGTATAAATTATCAATAACCACATAAGGACCATATTAAGGAAGTTAAAACGTTTTTTAAGCCAATCGCTAGTAGTAGCCAAATTCAGTTTTTGAAACAAATTTGTTTCTTTCGTTTTGCAGACTGTTAATAGCTTTATCCAAGTTTTCCAAATGTTAAGCATGAATTTTTTGCATATAGACAGAATATATGTACGTATAATATCAGGTTTATGATCAGCATATCCATATACATCCCGTATAAAACTCCGAAAAGATTCTATGCTAAAGTCCAAATTTTGTTTTTTCTTGTTTTTACTCCTGTACCATCTTTTGCGTATTTTTAAGGAACTATAATTGATACTGAAGTTTTGCATAGAATGGTAATAGTCATTATTATAAAGCTTATTAAATAAAACAGAGTTAAGCCCATAAGGGTAGATGGTATTTCTTTGCAGAATGTGGATATTTCCCCACCATAAACGATGTTGAGTTTTAATAACAAAGTCAATAATTGAAACTGTAATGTTATTGAAAGAGTGGTTATTACTTTCAGACCAGTTACTGTTGGATGCAATACCTATCTCACAAAAGCCAATAATATGTTAATGAAGATTTTACAACCTATTTTGCTGAAACTTAATAACCAAGGAAGCTATATTATAAAAAACAGTCTACAAGTGATAAATATATTGAAAGATCATAAACATCCTTTGCACTTAAGAACTTATGATTTCCAAGAACTATTTAATACTATAGATCTAGATGACATGACAAATATACTTTACAGCTTGTTTGAAGAATATGACTTAAAAAGGAGTCTGGAATTCAATAAATTCAAGTCTATAATCAAAATAGTTATTAAAGAAAATTACCTTTACAACGGATTGTCTATTTATCAACAAATTAAGGGCATCCCCATGGGGGGGGGATGTTCTTCCATATTGGCTGATATATATCTTAGTTTTTATGAAAGAAGATCTCATATAAACAACGAAATCATATACCTACGTTATGTGGATGACGTAATTATTGGATATGAGAATGAAAACTACACAATGAACTTTTATTTTTATCCACCAAACCTCATCTTGAAGGAAAACCCTCTTAAAAATAACAAAGAGGTCGAATTTTTGGATTTGAATATCAACTATAGTCAAATCAATCTCATATTCACCATCTATGATAAAAGAAAACAATTTAAACTACCTATTATTGGAATTATACATTGGAACTCCAACATACATTTGAATGTGTTTCGCAATGTTTTCTTGGGAGGTTTAGTCAGAATAAAAAGAACTATCAAAGAGGAACATTTACGTATCAATTTTGATCAAGAATTTTTAAAACAAGCATTTTTTAATAAATATCCAATTTCCTTTATGATTAAAAATATTGATAATTTATACAGAAACAATTTTGCATATGGTGTAAGACTTAAGTATTTTTTGAGTTCAATTAGAGACAAAATCATCGAACCCTCCATATGACAGGACCGCACTGTCATCACAGGACCGCGGCTGGAACTACATTTCATTTGAGTCGGCAATTCAGTTGGCTTTATTTGTGGGGATATGGCTCTTGTACACATCTCTATCCAGGTCTCGTGATAATTTCAAAGTCACTCCGGAGGTTGGCTTGGGCCAGGGCTGGCGACCAGGAGTGAAAATGCCGCGGCGATTTTGACGAGCTCGTTGAACTGGGGAGTAAGGTCACAACCCCTTACCGCCATAATGTAAGCTTTTTGCCGAGCCATCCTTCCTTTTTTACATGTTTTTTACATGTTTTTTTCACTTTTTATATTTCAATTTTTCTATATATATAGTGTTTGGTACCCTCATGCTGCCTTGCGCAAAAGTTACTAAAACATTTTTATTTCCGATTTTTCAATTTCTATATATTTATATTTTATATATATATATATATATACATATATATATATATATATACATATACATATATATATATATATACATATACATATATATATATATATATACATATATATATACATATATACATATATATATACATATATATATATATATATATATATATATATATATATATATATATATATATATATATATATATATATATATATATATATATATATATTAGTCACATCTTAAACAGTTTACATTGCCGCTGATGAAGGGCATAGTGACGTCCAAAAGCGCTTTTTATTTGTAACTAGCAACATATCCGTTCTTCGTACGGAGTATATAATATAAAGAAACTAAAAATTCACAATCATCTGCAAATTCCTATAGTGTACTAAATGACATCTTTAATCAAAATATTCTGTTAAAATATTTAATACAATGCTCCTAAAAAGAAGTTTAAGAATCTCTGTTCTCGCTATACAAAATTGTCTTCACGGACAGATCTGAAGAATAAAACATCCTGACCCCTTTTGTAAGCAAATTTAGAAAAAAAAAAGGAATTGAATCAATATACGCAAAATGAAAGCAATAAAATTGTATGGGACCCGTACTACTGATATACGCGAATATTAGAAGATATAACCTCTGTTAGTACATGACATGTATAACCGTAATTGGCTCCAATATAAAACAGAATGAAAGTACTAAAATTATATGGGAATATATATATATATATATACATATATATATATCCCCGTACAACTTATATTGTCGCAGATTAGAAAATATGCCAGTGTATATTAGTAGAAGATTACCCGTATTACAATATGAGTCTCAAAAATATTTGCCAAAATAAATCAGATGACGTAATAAATTGAAAATATCAATAATCCCCGTAATCTTCCAATATTTGCCAATATATATCAAAATAAATGCCAATATAACTGTACTACTTATATACTCGTATAGATATACCCGTGCAGTTGAAGAAGATTAACCGTACAACGTACAATATATGAGTTTCAACAATTTTTGGCATAATAAAACAATGGCATAATAAATTGAAAATATCAATAATCCCTAAATCAATAATTCCCGAAAATATCAATAATATTAATGTTTAAACGTGAAGACCGTAATTGATATTATCCAGTCAAAAATGCAATGTCAATGAAATTTATTTTATATACATATCTTTATTATTCAAATCAGTAAAGATTTAATAAATATCGTATGGCGCTTAACATATTGGATTTACATCCATTACTAAACGACATGATATCATTCGCTTCAAATAAATTGAGGGAAATCATATCGTCTGAATAATGCTATCTCCATGGAAGGTTTGGCGACATTTTCGTCAATTTAGCTATAATTTAAAAAATCGCCAAATTTTTCGCCAAGTGGGACTGTAGAACTGATAGTCCCATTTTGCGACAAATTGATGAAACATCATCGCAATACTATCCCCTAACAAAACACAATTAATTTCATTTATTAAGCTCAATTTTAGCAATTTCATGATATTTTTATGGATTTACAAATATTTTTATCAATTTGGTGATATTTTAAAAATTCACTAAATATGTTACTAAGTAGGATACATGGACTGACCGATAAATGCTACCGAAACATCATTTCAGTACTCTCTTCTAAAAAAAAAAAATTTAATTTCATTGATACGTGTCTTTTTATCAATTTTGCTACATTTCGGTCATTTTGGCAAAGTTTAAGAAAAGTTGCCAAGTTAGCGATATTCCGCCAAATTCGTAGCTCTGAATTTGCAGATCTGAAGAATATAACATCCTTGTCCTGTTTATATACACTAAATGAAAACACTAAAATTGTATTAGAAGATATACCCATTCTACTCTTTTTCTGTTGCAACAATCGGATAAATGAATTTATTGGGTAAACACAATATATGAGTTTATTAGCTAAACACAATATAAAAGCTTAAAAACTCTTTGCCAAAATAAATGAAAATGATGTACGCAGTCCTCAATTAATATAATTAAAAGAAATATCAAACCGTTCTTTTAAAAAATATATTTTTATATCCATTTATTTATTATTCAAATCGGAAAAATAATAATTAAAATTAACATACAGATTTAATTTAATTGCGTTTCTGAGCAACATGATATAAGACAGAATCTTCCTTATAAACTGCGAAGTTAAATAACCATTTTAATTTCTTTATACTTTTCATTGTTGCGTAAAAGCTTGTGAAAAATAAACCATGGAGATAGATTTTCCATTTAACTTCATGTTTCAAACAATTCATGTTTTCAGAAATTGAATAATTAGCGTAAAAAATCTCCCACCAAACTCAGAGAGTAACTAAAATGTGAACTAGAGTGAATTAAAACTGATAGTTTTAATTCACTTTTAAACGATTTTTAACCTTTTCGTTTGGATAAACCGCGGAAGTAGAGAGTAAAACTCCTAGGAAAAAGTTTCGTTTTTCTTTATTATTTCGACAACCCCTGGTCTTAGAAACTCAAAACTTGAAATAAATTTATGGATGGTTATTTCAAGGCTATTCATAAAATTTCATTAAATTCGGTTCAGTCGTTCTCCCGTGATGATGAGGCAAACAAAAGTTTTGTGTTTTACTAATATCTCGAGAACTATTGTCCATAGAAGCTCCAAACAGGAGCTACATTTTAAGTGGGGGCTATTTCTAGGATACCCAGAAAATTTCATTAAATTCGGTTCAGCCGTTCTCCCTTGATGATGGGACAAACAGACAGACAGACAGATTTTAAATTTTATTTATATAGATTTTGAGTACATCATAGATGATGCTACTATTAAAAACCTTATCAAACAACTTGGTGGTCTTATTATATAGTTTTAAAGTGTTTACAATGTCCATTTAACACAGTTGACTATGAATTCATATTAAATGTGCAATACTTATTAAGCCTATTATTATATATTACATATATTACTACATATAAGTCTATATTTTGTCTTACTATATCCTAACCAATTATTATAAAAGAGCATTTTCCTTCAAGAAAGTGACGGAAGTTTCATTTTAGAATTATGTGAAGTGAAGTGCGAAAATCAATTTTTAGTCCCAGCAAAACTTCCAGCTGAATGAACGCCTCTTCTTTATTACTTCATTCTGTTGCTTTATTTTTACGCAGAACTTTTTTGCCAACTCACACTTTTTTCTGCTAAAGTACTGCACCTTAAACTTGTCTTTCGAAATTTTGCAGACTAACGTTGGAAGAGCGAAATGTATTTTCCTGTATTTTTTCTTTCTTCAAAAGGTTATTTATGAAATGTCTTTTGGAGTAATATTGAGTAGTTACTTTAATTTTGCATTTACAAAAACGTAAACAAGTTAATGTGAAGCATTAATGTACAGACAGTTACCCCTTCTATAGTGGAAGCGAACTTCATTCTGTTTCTTTAGATTTCATGACAAAGTTATTCGGTCTATTTCCACAAAAAGAAGTTGGAATTTTACCCCGGAAGCTCAGCGGTTTGAGCAGCAATTGACCAGTTCTAAGATCCAAAGTCTGATCCCCGGCTGTTATAGTTAGACCCTCACAATGGCGCCCGACCCTGTAGGTCAGATGCAGTGATGATAAAGGGGTCGAAAAAAAGAGACACGGTTTTATCAGATGTTGGACATTATAACGCTAGTTCAACAACAATTTGCATTAACATATCTTGATTTTCTACGATTATGAATCGATTAAAAGAGAATATCTGGGCATTTCTGCGCATGATTAATTTTTATACAATTATTTTTATACAATACTAGAAAAATTTATTATATTTGAAAACTTAAAACTTCATCGAGAAAAAATGAACTTGATTCAAATGATGTCATCGAAATATAAATCGCGTGGCTCTCTATGTAAAAGCAGTGAATATTTCATTCATACACTTTTATTCCATTCCTTTCATTCAGCGGTAATATTTTTAAAATTATCACAATATTACAATAATTTATTTTACTTAAAATTTAAGACCATGGAGATAAGAGTACTTTCTAACTTCATGCTTAAAACTACATCGAAAAAGACAATGCTATAAAATCGTATGCTTCTCTATGCAAAATCAATGAATATCAACTATATTAAAGACTCCAGAGCTAAATAAATTCGCTTTAAGAAAATCCGCAATTCTTATACAACTCATCTTACAGCTTGATGTGTTTACATTCTGCATTCGTTAAAATTAGTTTTTGTTGTAGAAATAATCAAAGTTTTATGAGCATTTAAACTCAAAAATATTATAATTGCGTCGGCGCAGAATATAAATGCACAGAAATTACGAAAAATCAAAGCAGTTTTAGGACGAATGCAACACTAAATATAAATTAAAGAGAACTTTAAACATCACGATTTTGACACTAGGAAAAAAAATGGGTGCCATATTTTATTTTGAAGTGGGTCACGTGATCTCTTCATATAATATGGGTGTAATTAATATTTTAAATTTTATTTAAAAAAGCACCGAACATAATTTGCCGAAATTTATTTTATATATTTTATCGTATAATTTGAATATTTCCTTAAATTTTCGAAGCAATTTGTGAATTTTAAATTCGCTTAAAAAATGTTAGCATAACTGGGTCCAATGGGGTTCAATGTATTTCATGTTTTCAACCTGGATTCAATCCAAAACTAATTGGGTGATATTATTAATTTCCATTCCCATATGACCCACAGAGCGTCTCAACAATCTACTAAAATTTCATTTTGATAAAGTCATTTTTATGGCAGATATCGTGCGAAAAGACAGACAGACAGAATGAAAATGTCATAAACACTTTTCAACTATGTTGTAAAGTATTAAATACGATCCACAAGAGTTAAATGTTCAAAATTTTGAAATCTGACATCCTATTAAGCGAGTTTTTAAGTTAGAATAGTGGGGTCAGTTATATTGTGAAAATGATTTCAAGGTACAACATATTCTGATTGAACCGTTTCTGATAGGGTGTTCTATAAAAAAGTTGCATTCATCTTATTTCTAATTCCAACACCCTTACAGCAAAATACCACGGTATAATTCTACTGTCCTTCCTAATGATTTTTCTAATCGGAAGTATGGAATAGCAAGCAAACACCCATGAGATAAATTCCTGAACGTGAATTATAAAACACCCTGTATAAGAACTGCATTCTACATTTTTGTCGTCAGATTACAGATCGATATGTAACCTCATATCTGTATGGCATACTCATTCCTCTGCTTTTCATATATGGAAACATCCTCTTCAATTTTACTCTCCTGAATTGAAGATCTGTTGAACGAAGACCCAGGTCGTCCGACTCGCCCAGAGACTTGAGTAGTCATTTGGACGAACGGGAAAGGAAGCCAGCAGGTGCCGGCTTCCAAGGACAGCGACCAACGGTCTGGAGATTTATTTAAATTCAGAAGTACAGTTACAATTGAAGAAATATATCACATAGACAGACAGTTTTACAGATGAATCACAAGACCGTTAACAGAAGAAAAGAAGCAACAGCAGTACAAAACAAAACAACACAAAACAGCAGAAATTTTAAAGCGGGGAAAACTCAAGAAGGAAATAACCCAAGAAAACCTGACAAAATATAATTATATATGATTAAGTCATAAATTATTTCAGGTTTTTAAGCTGTGTATTTCTTAATTAAAATATTTAACTGATATAAGTACATAAGATATAAGGTATAAACAATTATAAAAGGTATAAGATAAAAAGTATAAACAGCATTTAAGGTAAATACAAAATTAAAGGTAATCAAAACAAACAGGGGATTATATAAATTATGGGTTCCTGAAAAAACTGAAATTTTCTGTTCTGGAGAGCTCAGTGATCAATTGTATCCCGAAATACAGGATTTTGTAGATCAAAGCCATTGTAAACAACTAACTGTGCCCTAAATGCGAATTCAACTACCAATCACCGTCTGTTCCGACGATGTTTTATCCTCCAAGATGATTTTATATTCTATATAAAAGTGAATTTTGTAAGTTCTTGCACAAACATTGAAAATCCATTATGGTTAGTTGCACTACATAAAAATATAGGTAAGAATAGAAAGAAACACCAATTTCAATGAAATGTGCCGCAGAACCCAGTGGCACACTTGACGGCCAGTCATCCATCACCCAACTCTAACTTAAATCTGTATCGATAAAGATTTTTCCCATTTTCTCCTCACTGTGTTTTTGCAAAGGGTTATTGATTTTTGAGTTCGATCAGGGGAACAAGTTGAAACCTATAACAAAAGAAAATCGTGGAAATCCTTTTACAGGCAATAACCTGGTTTCAAAATTTAAAAGAAAAATTGTCCTGTGTACGGTTCATAATCTTACCTACAAGATAACTTCAATTTTAAAGGAACAAATAAGAGTGTATTAGAATAAGAATAGACAATAAAAATATTTCAAAACTTCTATCTAGAGGAAAACCTATTGTTTATATATAATTCCATTCAACTGATAATCTCTCATCTTCTCTATTTATAGTCGTTGCACGTGGTGACATCTTCTTTATTTATAGCCTTTGCACATTATATTATATTTTTTATTTATATAGACATTTTTCGTACAATATCCATTTTTATTATAGTAGCAATATTATATTTCGGGTAGGGGAAGGGGTTATGGCTCCCAGTAGATGCCGCTCTCACTGGGTTCCTGTCTAAATTGAGTGGCACTGCCCCTGCCGTCCAAACAGATACCTTGCACCTTCGGGTAGGTCGGACGGTCTGAATCGAAGAAGAAGAACTTCAATATTGCGTTTAAACTTTGTAATGAGCTTCTAATATCCTTTAATTTCTAATAAATGTGACATTTACAGCATTTCTTGCCTTTGTGGTCTTTCTTATATTGGTCAAACTAAACGTGATATAAAATTAGGAACATGAAAACTATGTCAGAAAACAGTAATTTAATAAATCTTTAATTGCACAACATTGCTATCAATTAGACCACCGTTATAAGTTTTCTTCAGCAAGGATCATACAAAAATACACGTTGGTCTATTATCTTGACTTCTTTGAAGCGTTCCATATCCAGAAAAATTCTAATAATTTAGTTAATGACTTGTCTAGTACTCCATTTTTGTCCACGATCTGGCCGAGCAGCCTGTAAATTTTCTTCGTTCTATTCCTTTGGAGCTCTTATGTGTCTTTTTAACCTATTTTTCGTCTTATTGGGTCTCATTTATTCTTATTCAGACTTGGCTCGTCTTTTCAGGATTTTTTGTGTTTTGGCGCACATCAATCTTGTGTGTTGCATATCGTTTCAGATTGGCTGGACTATTTACCATTCTGCTTTCTATATGGTTCTCTCAAGTAAGCTCTTAATTCAGGTCTTGGGTATATAACACCCCCTGTTTCTTCTATTTGCGCTCATTGACTTTGGGTATGTAGGTTCTCTTGCATTGACGAAAGCGGTCAAACGTATCTTATAACCAGCTGCATCTGTGTTGTACGTTACTCAAGTTTTCCTTAACGTTGCTCAAATTTTTACGTTGTGTCAAGTGTTCACTTTGCTCAAGTTTTCCTTAACGTTTTTCCTTTTTACATTACTCAAGTTTTCCTTAAACGTATATCATTCTGAGCCTCCTTGGAAATACATAGTGCTTACAAAACTCAGCAATTATTTCCAGCTGTAAACGATTTGACGCAATTATAGTTAAATGACCATTAGAGAAAATTTGAAGCAAAAAAGAGCAATGTGACACCCCCAAAAAATCTGATGTGGGCAACACATGACTTTCCTTATATAACACAATGAATTTACTATTTTTGCAATAAAAAATAGGTTTCCTTATAGTAGCTATTTATATTCTTTCCAAGAAATTGAATTTCCGTCAATTAGTCGTCATTTTCACTAATTTAGGATCATTTTTATCCATTTGGCGAGATTTTCGTTAATTTTGCAACATTTCAAAAAGTCGCCAAGTTGACGACATTCCGCCAAATTCGTCACCAAAATCTCGCAAAGTTTTATGGACGGAGAAAAAGGTTATTCTAATAGCAGATAAATGACTATTGGCATTCAAATACAAAAGAATTACTCAAAGTATCTTTTCTCATGAATAGAACGAGCTAGATCCACGAAATGATGTCACCAAATTTATCGCATGATATTACATATGAAAAGTAAACATGTTTCACAACAGTTAATATATTTCTTTTAATTTATGGGATTTTTTGATAAATTTATTTTAAAAATGTGCAATATCTCGAGAACGGTTCATGCTAGCGTTCTAAAGTTTATGTCAATCGTTTTCTAAGGAAAAATTACATTAGAAATGTCTATCTGCGTAATTTTATTAAAGATTTTGAGTTTTTGATGATTTTTTCAAAATTTCACTCGACAATTTAGGAGGGTTCTAAACATTCGATGACGTTTAAAAACAATAATCTTCCAGTATTCATGGATTGTGATTTTAGTACCAAATTTCGGTCGAATCGGTCCATTTGTTCGTCAGTTATCGTCTCCACAGACTCACTGACACACACACAGACATCACCTCAAAAATGTTTGATTCGTGATCAGGGATGCTTAAAACGTGCTCTGCCGTCGAAAACTCGAATTCGAATTTTCGACCATGTCACAATACTTTCCCAATACATTATGTATATAAGGAAAGTAATAGAGTAAGAATGTAATTTGAGGTAACAAAACTAGAAATTCAACTGTGATGTATGATTATTAAATTCAAATTATTTTTACATAATCCATCAAATACGCTATAATTAACAAGTAAAATATTCAAGAATTTTAGTGTTGACTGTACATTTCTTTTAAATCAAAGTAGCAGAATATCCAACTACAACATTGTCATTTTATGAACACCATTTTATGAAGAGCAATGTGCTCCCCCCTCCCCCTCCCAAAAAAAATAGAGTATCACTAAAAATGCAATTTGAGGTAAATAAACTTGAAACTCAATTGTGATGTATGATTATATTAAACTCAAATATTTTTTACATAATCCATCAAACACACTATAATTAGCAAGCAAGATATTCAAGAATTTCCGTGTTGACTGTACATTTCTTTTAAATTAAAATAGCAGAAAGTCCAACTATAACATTGTCATTTTATGAACACCATTTTATGAAGAGTAATGTGCCCCCCCCCCTCCTAAAAAATAATAGAGGATCACTAAGAATGTAATTTGAGGTAAATAAATTTGAAACTTAATTGTGATGTATGATTATTAAATCCAAATATTTTTCACATAATCCATCAAACACGCTATAATTAAAAAACAAACAAAATATTCAAGAATTTCCGTGTTGGCTGTACATTTCTTTAAACCAAAGTAGCAGAATGTCCAACTACAACATTGTCATTTTATGAACACTATGTATCGCAAGAAAAATTCAATGCTAAACACGCTATAAGCATATCCATAATTTCTAAAAATGCATCCTAAAAATAAAGAGAAAGTTTAAAAGAATCAAAATGAAGTCTAAAACTTAGTTTCCTCCCCGCCGTTCGGCCATCAATCTTCCACCTTTGAACTAAAGCGACGTCGATAGCGACTTTTGCTCTTTTCTGTGTCGCACAAAAAAATCCGATATTTCCTAAAGAGTTATTGATCTTACAGGAAAATTGTGTCAAGACCTTTAAATTTATCATAATATTTTTTACAGTTTTTAAAAGTACATTTGGATTGCATTACTTGTTTTTTATTCTTAAGCGCAGTAACGATTTGGTGAAGCAATTTGGAATAATTATTCAAATTATTTATCTTTCATTAACCAAAAAATGATAATACTATATTTAAACACAAATGTTGCACATATGGGCTCAAGAGGAAATACGCTAAAATAAAGGGTACGGACACGATAAATCTATAATTCCAAAAGTCTTTCTGAGAGGTGATAAATCAGAGGAAAAGATAGTGTGGTCACAGTGTTTGCTACAGCCCATTGGAATCCGGTGGAAATATGGTGGCTCTCTCTCAGCCATCCAAACAGTTACTTTATTATTTTGGGTAGGACGGTCGATCTGTGTAATATGTACTGCTACGAATGCATCCTCTAGAATAGTTGCTGTTGTTGAGACCCAGACCGTCCGACCTACCAGAAAGGTGTTGAAGACCCAGACCGTCCAGACCGTCCGGTCGTACCAGAAAGGTGTAAGGTAACTGTTTGGTCAGCCGGGAAGTGCCAACCAAATTAGACCGGAACCCATTGGGGAGGCATCCACAGGGACCATACCCTCCTTCCCCTACCACCAACCTCTCGGAAGGACTGACGGACCCACATGTTTAACGTGATTGTACTCAGCGTGAACACGACGGCAGTTTTGGCAGCGGCTGGAATCGACCCGGGCCAACCGAGTGCAATTCCAGCGCGCTAACCACTGGGCTACCGCGCCCCCTCTAGAATTGTGAGTGTACTCGCAGGAATCCAAGTTTCTGTATAAATAACGTTTATTCACAAGCACAAAGCAAACAGGAACAGTATACAATCAAGCAGCACTTACATGCTCCACTAATTTCACAGAATAAGCGATATTATTCACAGAATATTGATGAAAGTGATTTCCCAAAACAACAGCTACTATCCTCGAAACACTTACAAAAGCCAGAGTCCACTGCAGCTCGTATCTTGACAACTCGTCAACTGAACTCCATCGGAGTGATGAGCCCTTTTAATAGTATCTTCATAGAAACTTCTGGAAATATCAGTATCTCAAAGAATAATCGTTCTATCGACAAGTTTCTGGAACAGTCCGGAAGTCGTCAAATGCCGTCAATTTGGTGATAAATCGCCAAATATGGCAACCCTTCTTCTAACTGGGAAATTCTGGAATCCCTCAGTTTACATCATCCTCACGTCATACACTGTATTTTCTTCGTCTGGCCTTCGAGACAGACGAAAGAGGAGGCGTCAAACGGAACATTGCGCGTTTGTAACAGTAGAATACGAGATAGCCCAGTGGTTTAGGCGGGAGGATCCCTTATGGTGTCTCATGTCAGCTCCTCGACCGTGCCCCAAACCATCTTTGAGTTTATGCGGAGCATTGACACAATAATGGGGTCAAAAGTCCTGTGGGTCCAAAAGTTCTTCCGAAAAGTAATTGGTCAGAAAAAAAAGGGGGAGGGGGATCCCTGTGATTTCGGGTATGAATTGGATGGCTTTTTCCCGGCCACCTTCAGGATCTGTCGGACGGTCTGGTTCCAGAGAAAGAAAAATGACTCGATCTACGTAACTTCAGATACCTAGACATTACTCTATCGATTCAATAGAGGTTTGGGGTCGTATATTAATGCTCTGCAGTAACACATGTTTCTGACCATTGCAAAACATTACATTATTATATTGCAGCGGTTATGATTTATATTGCGGATTTCATTATTTTGATCTTAGTGGGCCTGAACAAAGTGACATATATTTTTTTTTTCAAATGGCCAGGCACTTGCCTTTCATCATTCGCCTATACATCGGCCAGAACGTGAACCATTTAGCCGTCCTAGGACGTAGCCCCAGGCGCACCAAAGGGGGGCGGAACACACTGCGCCCAACAACATAAAATCCATGCCTTACGTGGGACTCGAACCCACAACGCGGAGGTCGAACGATTGCTTGGAAACGCTCATCTTGACCGCTCGACCACCGGGTCGGCACAAAATGACATACAAATTTATTAAAATGTCCAGCGTTAATACATATGGAACAGTGTGGCTAATACTTTTATGAACCTCATGGCTAGGATCACAGAAAAATAGCTAGATTTACAGCTGCTATAAATATATAAATATCCTTCATAAGCAAACTGACTCGGCCATTTTCGGCTAGATTTAACTATTATGGGATGCTAAATATTCTAATAAATGTATAAATCTAACCACAACATGGCTGAGTTGGCAACAGTAATATTTATTTATTTATTTGAACACACGTCTTAATAGGAACAAACTCACTTATAGAGAAAGGGAAAACAAATTACAGATAACATAAAAACATATACGAGAATAGCATATAAACACTATTTAACTTGATAATTTAAATAAATATTTCAGTAACATATTGCTTATTATAATACAATCATCGCAATTTCATCATAATTTAAAACATTCCGTGCATTATAAGAAATATCAAATGTTAAAGATAAACTATTAAATTGCTCTATGGGTTAATTCCTTAATGTTTTTACTATGAAGGATTTCAATAAGTACAAGCCTATTTCTAGTATTGCAAGAGAGTACAAGGTTATTAATCTCAGTAAGATGAGACAGACTGCATTATCGTGCAGTAAGTTATAAAAAAATATAAAAACAAATAAAATTGGTCTACATTCCAAAAAAATAATACTATTTTTTGTACCGCAGCAAAGTACAAGATATAAAGCTATTACAAAAACCATTTGATGTGTAAAATAAGTAACTTAGAAATTTATTTTTAACTTTTCAATATTACTATCAAAATATATATACTCGTAATATGCAGTCCAGATCACACATCCATTACTCTAGGTCTCACAGAAGAATTAAAGAGACAAGTAATTTCGGTAGTAGCTTTATACTCTCTGTACAAGTAGCAAATACCTGTATATGTACTCGTATGTTAAAATCATACATTTAAAATCATACATAATTTCCCGATCGATTGTCTTTTTTACGGAGTAATTCTCCATTATTTTTTATAATCATACACAATAAGGTTAGATCTTCTTGTAAAAGTTATGAAAAAACACTTATCAACATCTACGAACAATCGACTTTATATGCAATAGTGGTATAATTTAAAAAATTCCTACTGCAATATGACACTATCATGATATGTTGAGATACAGTTTTAAATTTTAAGATCATCAGCAAAAAGTAAACAGATTCAAAGACATCAGTCAAATCATTTCTAAATAAGATAAAAGCAAAGGTTCTAAAGAAGGTTCTAGTGGCACACCAGACGTACTATAATATCCTTTTGAATAACTATAATATGTGCAATGTAGATGTCAGTGTTGTCAACACTTAACGGAAATAATTGGCTAGAATCACAGCAAAAAATAACAAAATTCCATTGACAGCCATTAAAAGTAGTTGCAAATTGAGCCATTTTATGACTAGATATAATCAGTTTTAGGTACTATAAAAAAATCTGATGTAGGCAGCACATGGCTTTCTTTTCATAATGCAATGAATTTACTACTTTTACAGTAAAAAAAAATAGGTTTTTCTTATAGTAGATACTTAAAATCTTTTCAAGATAATGAATTTTCGTCAATTAGTCGTCATTTTTATTGAGTTAACGTCATTTTTATTGATTTAACGTCATTTTTATCCATTTGGCGAGATTTTCGATAATTTGGCAACATTTAAAAAAGTCGCCAAGTTGTCGACATTCCGCTAAATTCGTCGCCAAAATCTCTCCAAGCGTTATGAGCGGAGAAATAAGTTATTCTCATATAGCAGATAAATGACTATTGGCGTTCAAATACAAAAGTATTACTCAAAGTATATTTTCTCAGGAAAGGAACGAGCTAGATCCACGATAATGATGTCACCATATTTATCACATGATATTGCATATGAAAAGTGAACATATTTCTCAACAGTTAATATTTTTTTTTATTTATGGGATTTTCTGATACATTTATTTGAAAAATGTGTAATATCTCAAGAACGGTTCATTCTAGCGTTCTAAAGTTTATGTCAACCGTTTTCTAAGGAAAAATTACATAAGAAATGTCTGTTTTTGTAACTTTATTAAAGGTTTTGATTTTTTGAAAATTTTACTCGAAAATTTAGGGAAGTTCTGAACATTTAATTGTGTTTGAAAACAACAGGCTTCCAGTTATTCACGTATTGGAATTTTTGCATCAGATTTCATAAGATTCGATCCATTAGTTCGTGAGATTTCGTCTCCATAGACTCACTAATGCACACACACACACAGACACACAGACATCATCTCAAAAATGTTCTATTCGTGATCAGGGATGCTTGAAACCTGATCTCCCGTCGAAAACTCGAATTCAAATTTTCGACCCCGTCACAATACTTTCCTTATACATTATACTATGTATATGTATAAGGAAATTACCAATTATAAAGTTATTACCAAGGAAAGTAAAAAGGGTTAAATCTAGCCATAAATGTGTCAAATTTGAAACCCTGGCTAATATAAACGGAAATCATTTTAAAAGAATTCTAAACGAATACATGAGGCTTAAATTCATGTTAACGTTGAAATAAAAAATTCTGAGAGACAACAATTTATATTTTTTATTCTTTAAGAAAATAATTACATGATATGCAAAAGCTGAAGCCTTCCAAAACTGAAATTAAAATTTTTGCAGCGTTACAATCCTTTATAATCACATATACCATACATATAAATAAAATAATATCGATAATAAATCATACATTATTTAACACATTACTTCAAATCATATGGAATATTTTAACTGTTTTAAAAAGCATGCAAAACCTTAGAGGTGCAGTTTAGAAGACTAGAGCGATCTAAAGTCACAATGTTGAGTATTGCGCATCATTAGGCGTGTAACGACGCAATAAACGATGTTATCAATGTTTAATTTATTTTTGAAATAATTCAACCCTAAAACGTTTTCGTATCATGCATAAAAAATAAATAAAATATAACATATGCAACATTGTTGCTTAAAAAGCAATTATAACGTATAAACATTATTAAGCTTAACCACAATAAATATTCACTGTATGTATTATATGACTGGTTGGGAGACATATTTAAAAAATCTGATGTGGTCAACATATCACTTTCTCTACACAATGCACGAACTTTACTTATTTCAATGAGAAACTATGATGGACAAACTCCAAAGCAATATGTTTTTAACGTTGGGCATTTTGCGCTTTTCTAGATTACAACATATAATATTATTTCATTTATTATTACCAAATTAACTGCCGCAAATATACCTTAACAATTGGAAATATTGCTAACATATGATAAGAAATATAATCCATCATATTATTTTAAAATACGTTTAATTATTATTAATTTATCAATTTGGCGTCATTTTCGTAATTTCCCAGTCATTTTTGCCGATTTGGCCTTACATTAATAAATGTCGCCAAGTTGACGATATTTTGACAAATTAGTCTCCAAATTTGTCACCAAGTATTACATGTTTAATGATACTTACTACTGTTCAGTTTTTTGTAATTTTTAAATTCATTTATTCGTAAAAGGAGAAAAGTCTCAAGAACAGTTCAAACGATTTTCTAAAATGTTTGTCGTTCTTTTCAGATTACAAAATTAAATATAATTATTTATGTAACATTATTAAATATCCTGATCTCTTCATGATATTTTTAAAAATTTATTTGAAAATTTGGGGTTTCCGAACGTTCAATTGCGTTTTAAATCAATATAGACTTCCAGTATTTATATATTCAAATATCAGTTCCAAATTCCGTTCAAAAGATTCCATTCGTTCGTGAGATATCACATACACACACGCACACAATGAATACGTTTTTACGTATTGTAAAGAAAATTAAATTATGTAGCACAGAAAACGTATTCATGAAATCTAAGGAAACTAAATTAAAACATTTTTCAAGAATCTAACATCAGCAATTTCAAATTTTCAAACACGTTTCTTAACTATTTCGCATCAAAGTGTTATAAATGAAATTACTGGCATCGAATGAAATACATAGTTAAACCTTATACCTAATTACACAGAACGTGGTTAAAGTTTCAGGAGGCATGTTTAAGCACTTAAGCCTTAAATACAACATATCTGCCATTTCAGAAAAATAATTCAACTTCTACATCTAAAACATTTTTAAGAATCATAGAACTAAAACATTTTTCGAAAATCTGACATCTGCAATTCACAACTAAAACATTTTTCAAAATACTAAACATTTTTCAAGAATCTGACATCAGCAATTTCAAATTATCAAACACGTTTTTAATTATTTCGCATCAAAGTATCATAAATGAAAAAATATTGGCATCGAATGAAATAAATAGTTAAACGTCATACCTAATTACACAGAACGTGTTTAAAGTTTCAAAAGGCATGTTTAAGCACTTAAGCTTTAAATACAACATATCTGCCATTTTAGAAAAATAGTTTCACTTCTACATCTAAAACATTTTTCAAGACTCATAGAACTAAAACATTTTTCAAGAATCATAGAACTAAAACATTTTTCAAGAATCTGACATCAGCAATACAAAACTAAAACCTTTTTCAAAAAACTAAACATCTTTAAAGCATCTGACATCAACAATTCCAAATTATCAAATACGTGTTTAATTACTTCGCATCAAAGTATTATAAATGAAAATAATGGCATCGAATGAAATAAATAGTTAAACCTTATACCTAATTACACAGAACGTGTTTAAAGTTTCAAAAGGCGTGTTTAAGCACTTAAGCCTTAAATACAACATATCTGCCATTTTAGAAAAATAATTTTACTTCTGCATCACCTCAAAGAGCAACGTTTCGTATAATGCGCATCATTAAGCGTGTAACGACGCATTCAAGGATGTTATCGAAATTTGATTTATTTTTAAGCTACCGGAGCTTAAATTATTCTTAATGCAAAAAATAAGTAAAAAAAATCTGATGTGAGCAGCACATGACTTTCCCTGCAGACTTATATTAACGTTCTCTTTATTTTAATTACATTTAATTCAATTTTCTTTTAATTCAATTTTCGTTCTCATTCTGTAACCAGACTTATTTTCAAAGGTAGCGTAGAGAAAATACGAAAAACTAAAATATCTCGAGAACGGCTAGTCCTAGTGTAATGGGATTGGTCTTATTCTTTTTGTCGTTAAAAATTACGTATTAAACGAGCATTCAATGTATATATTTGAGTATACCTAGTTCTTTAGTTTAGATTTGGACGATTTTTGCTGGCCATTTTGCAAAAAAAGGCAGGTTATTTATCTTCCGAATCGTACCAAAATCAAATCAGCACCAGGGTAACCCACAAGCGACTCATCTATCGAATTTTGTGAAATTCGGTGTGAAAATCTGATGTGAGCAGTACATGACTTTCACTGCAGACTTATATTAACGGTCTCTTTATTTTAATTAAATTTATTTCACTTTTAATTCAATATTCGTTCTCATTCGGTAACCTGGCTTATTTTCAAAGGTGGCGTAGGGAAAGTACGAAAAACTAAAATATCTCGAGAACGGCTAGTCCTAGTGTAATGGGGTTGGTCTTATTCTTTTCGTCTTTAAAAATTACGTATTAAATCAGCATTTAATGGATATATTTGAGTATACCCAGTTCTTTAGTTTAGATTTGGACGATTTTTGCGGACCATTTCGCAAAAAAAGGCAGGTCATTTTTTTCCGAATCGTACCAAAATCTAATCAGCACCAGAGTAACTGATAAGTGACTCATCTATCGAATTTTGTGAAATTCGGTCCATTAGTTTTTTAGTTAGAGTGGATACAAAATCCGCACAGACAGACACACAGACACACAGACACACAGACACACAGACAGACACACAGACACACACACAGGCACACACACAGACGTCACGCTAAAAATGGTTTTTTCGTATTCTAGAGGTCTCGAAACGTGTAGATCCGTCGAAAACTCGAGTTGCGATTTTCGACATGATTCCAATACTTTCCCTATACATTACCATGTATTGCAGGGAAAGTAATATAAGCATTTAATTTTTACTTTCCCTGCAATACATGGTAATGTATAGGGAAAGTATTGGAATCATGCCGAAAATCGCAACTCGAGTTTTCGACGGATCTACACGTTTCGAGACCTCTAGAATACGAAAAAACCATTTTTAGCTTGACGTCTGTGTGTGTGTCTGTGTGTCTGTCTGTGTGTCTGTGTGTCTGTGTGTCTGTGTAGATTTTGTATCCACTCTAACTAAAAAACTAATGGACCGAATTTCACAAAATTTTGTAGGTAAGTCACTTGTAGCCGGGGCTGGTGCTGATTAGTTTTGGGTACGATTCGGAATAAAAGAACCCGCCTTTTTTGTGAAATGGCCCGCAAAAGCTTGTATCCACTGTAGCTGAAAAACTAATGGACCGAATTTCACAAAACTTGGTAGATGAGTCACGTATAGGTCACCCTGGTGCTGATTAGATTTTGGTATGATTCAGAAAAAAATAACCTGCCTTTTTTTGCAAAATGGCCCGCAAAAATCGCAAAAATCTAAAATAAAAAACTACGTATGCTCAAATATTTCCATGAAATGCTTGTTTAATACGTAATTTTTAACGAAGAAAAGAATAAGACCAACCCCATTACACTAGGACTAGCCGTTCTCGAGATATATTAGTTTTTTCGTATTTTCTTTACGCCACCTTTGAAAATAAGTCCAGTTATCAAATGAGAACGAAAACTGAATTAAAAGTGAATTAAATGTAATTAAAATAAAGAGAACGTGAATATAAGTGTGCAGGGGAAGTCATGTGCTGCCCACATCAGATTTTTACTTTCCCTGCAATACATGGTAATGTATAGGGAAAGTATTGGAATCATGCCGAAAATCACAACTCGAGTTTTCGACGGATCTACACGTTTCGAGACCTCTAGAATACGAAAAAACTATTTTTAGCGTGACGTCTGTGTGTGTGTCTGTGTGTCTGTCTGTGTGTCTGTCTGTGTGTCTGTGTGTCTGTGTGTCTATGTGTCTGTCTGTGCAGATTTTGTATCCCCTCTAACTAGAAAACTAATGGACCGAATTTCACAAAATTTTGTAGGTAAGTCACTTATGGCCGGGGCTGGTGCTGATTAGTTTTGGATACGATTCGGAATAAAACAACCCGCCTTTTTTGTGAAATGGCCCGCAAAAGCTTGCATCCACTGTAGCTGAAAAACTAATGGACCGAATTTCACAAAATTCGGCAGATGAGTCACGTATAGATCACCCTGGTGCTGATTAGATTTTGGTACGATTCGGAAAAAAATGACCTGCCTTTTTTTGCAAAATGGCCCGTAAAAAATCGTCCAAATCTAAACTAAAGAACTGGGTATACTCAAATACATCCATTAAATGCTGATTTAATACGTAATTTTTAACGACGAAAAGAATAAGACCAACCCCATTACACTAGGACTAGCCGTTCTCGAGATATTTTAGTTTTTCGTACTTTCCCTACGCCACCTTTGAAAATAAGCCCGGTTACCGAATGAGAACGGAAATTGAATTAAAAGTGAAATAAATTTAATTAAAATATAGAGAACATTAATATAAGTCTGCAGGGAAAGTCATGTGCTGCCCACATCAGATTTTTACTTTCCCTGCAATACATGGTAATGTATAGGGAAAGTATTGGAATCATTTTGAAAATCGCAACTCGAGTTTTCGACGGATCTACACGTTTCGAGACCTCTAGAATACGAAAAAACTATTTTTAGAGTTACGTCTGTGTGTGTGTCTGTCTGTCTGTGCAGATTTTGTATCCACTCTAACTAAAAAACTAATTGACCGAATTTCATAAAATTTGGTAGGTAAGTCACTCGTGGGCGAATCTGGTGCTGATTAATTTTGGGCACGATTCGGGATAAAAGAACCCGCATTTTTTGCGAAATGGCCCGCAAAAAATTGTATCCACTCTAGCTGAAAAACTAATGAACCGAATTTCACAAAATTCTGTAAATATGTCGCTTGTAGGTCATCCTGGTGCTGATTAGATTTTGGTACGATTCGGAAAAAAATGACCTGCCTTTTTTTGCAAAATGGCCCGCAAAAATCGTCAAAATCCAAAATAAAAAACTACGTATGCCAAATATATCCATTAAATTTTAGTTTTATACGTAATTTTTAACGAAGAAAAGAATAAGACCAACCCCATTACACTAGGTTTAGTCGTTCTCGAGATATTTTAGTTTTTTCGTATGTTCTCCACGCCATCTTTGAAAATAAGTCCAGTTACCGAATGAGAACGAAAATTGAATTATAAGTGAATTAAATTTAATTAAAATAAATAGAACGTGTATATAAGTCTGCAGGGAAAGTCATGTGCTGCCCACATCAGATTTTTACTTTCCCTGCAATACATGGTATGTATAGGGAAAGTATTAGAATTATGCCGAAAATCGCAACTCGAGTATTCGATGGATCTACACGTTTCGAGACCCCTAGAATGCGGAAAAACTATTTTTAGCGTGACGTCTGTGTGTGTGTCTGTCTGTGTGTCTGTATGTCTGTATATCTGTCTGTGTGTCTGTCTGTTTGTCTGTGCAGATTTTGAATCCACTCTAACTAAAAAACTAATTGACCGAATTTCATAAAATTTGGTAGGCAAATTACTTATGGGCGAATCTGGTGCTGATTAGTTTTGGGTACGATTCGGGGTAAGAGAATCCGCCCTTTTTTTGCGAAAAGGCCCACAAAAGCCTGTATCCACACTCGCCGAAAAACTAATGGACCGAATTTCACAAAATTCGGTAGATAAGTCGCTCGTGGGTCACCGTGGTACTGATTAGATTTTGGTACGATTTAGAAAAAAATAACCAGCCTTTTTTTGCAAAATAGCCCTTTAAAAATTGTCAAAATCTAAAATAAAAATATATCAATAAAATGCTTGTTTTATACGTAATTTTTAACGAAGAAAAAAATAAGACTAACTCCATTGCACTAGGTCTAGCTGTTCTCGAAATATTTTAGTTTTTTTGTATTTTCTCTACGCCACCTTTGAAAATAAGTCCAGTTACCGAATGAGAACGAAAATTGAATTATAAGTGAATTAAATTTAATTAAAATAAAGAGAACGTGAATATACGTCTGCAGGGAAAGTCATGTGCTGCCCACATCGGATTTTTACTCTCCCTGCAATACATGGTAATGTATAAGGAAAGTATTGGAATCATGCCGAAAATCGCAACTCGAGTTTTCGTCGGATCCACACGTTTTGAGACCTCTAGAATACGAAAAAACTATTTTCTGCGTGACGTCTATGTGCGTGTCTGTGTGTCTGTCTGTGCAATGTATGTATCCACTCTAACTCAAACACTAATGGACCGAATTTCATAAAATTTGGTTAATAAGTCACTTGTGTGTGACCCTGTTGCTGATTATTTTTTGGTACGATTCGTAAAAACAGAACCCGCCTTTTTTTGCGAAATGGCCCGCAAAAATTTCCTGTATCCACTCTTACTGAAAAACTAATTAATCAAATTTTACAAAATTTGGTAGATAAGTCATTTGTGAGTCACCCTGGTGTTGATTAGATTTTGATACGATTCTAAAAGGAAGAACTTGCCTTTTTTTACGAAATGGCCCGCAAAAATTGTATATATCCGCTCTAACTCAACTAATCAACTAAATTTCATAAAATTTGGTAGATAAGTCCGTTGGGTGTGAACCTGATGCTGTTTAGTTTTTGGTACAATTCGGAAAAAAAGAACCTGCCTTTTTATGCGAAATGGCCAGCAAAAATTGTATGTATCCACACTAGCTGATAAACTAATTGAACTAAACTAAAAGTCGCTCGTAGGATATTGTGATGCTGGTTAGATTTTGATACGATTCGAAAAAACAGAATCTGCCTTTTTTTTGCGAAATGACCCTCAAATCTAATACATTTTTTTGCGAAATGACCCTCAAATCTAATGCATTCGATCTAAAATGAAATACTACCCCTCACAGCAAAGATCGTCACATGTGTGATAGTGGCGTTGTAGTCACGTGGCACCTGAGTCACATTGCGACATCATATTTGTGACTTCTATGCGACGTTACATATTAGTAACTTTGTAACTTCATTGTGACTATATTCTATGACGTTTCCACAATTCAATTAACACGTAGCAATGTGACGACATTACAATGGCAATTACAATGTGACGTCACAAACAAGTTAATATGCGACGTCACAAACGACCATGAAAATGACCAAAATGACTTCGCTGTGACCTCAATATGACATTGCCGAGACGTACTGCGACGTCCTGTGACGTCCCAAAGTCACAGTGTAACGTAAATCTTACGTCGCTGTGAAAAAAAATGCTGTTGGGGACATGTTAAATAAATGACTAAAATTGATGAAATATATTAATTAAGTACTTGTTCTATATGTAAAATTCGACAACTAGCTAATTAATCTGACCCCATGAATGTAGGATAAACCGTTCTCGAGATATTGCAATTTTTGGAATTTTAAGGATTTGAGGAAGTTAAAGTGGATTAAGGTGCCAAGCGAAACGAAGATGCAATAAAAAATACAAATTGGATATAATATCAGAAAATTTTCCATATTATTTTCTGCAATTAAACTCAATTTAATACATAATGAAATAAAAAATTACAAAATTAATTTGAATCTGCAGGGTAAGTCATGTGCTGCTCACATCTGATTTTTACTTTCCCTGTAATACATGGTAATGTATAGGGAAAGTATCGGAAACATGGCGAAAATCGCAACTTGTTCGATGGATCTACACGTTTTGACGCCTCCAAAATATGAAAAACCATTTTTAGCTTGACGCCTGTGTGTGTGTCTCTGTGTCTGTCTGGGCGATGTATGTATCCACTGTAACTCAAAAACTAATTGACCGAATTTCATAAAATTTAATAGGCTAGTCAATTTAGTAGGTTGTGGATGGCCCTGGTGCTGATTAGCTTTTGATACGATTCGGGATAAAAGAATCTGTCTTTTTTTGTGAAATGGCTAGCAAAAATTGCCTCTATACTCTCTCTAGCTGAAAAACTAATAGACAAAATTTTACAAAATTTGGTAGATAAGTCATTTTTTGGTTACTCTGGTGCTGATTGGATTTTGGTACGTTTCGAAAAAAAATAGCCTGTCTTTTTTTGCGAAATAGCCCTCAAAAATCGTCAGAGTCTAAAGTAAAAGACTACGTATACTCAAATATATCAATTAAATGCCTGTATTATACGTAATTTTTATTGATAAAAAGAATAAATCCAACCCCACACTAGGACTACTCGTTCTCGGGATATTTTAGTTTTTCCGCATTTTCGCTTCGTCACCTTTGATAATAAGTCCAGTTACCAAATGAAAACGAAAACTGAATTAAAATTGCAAATTTGGTGTAATTTGAAATAATTATGGATGTTATTTTATGCAATTAAACTCAATTTAATGAATTATTGAAGAAATAAAGAGAACGTGGATATGAGTCTGAAGGGAAAGTCGTGTGCTACCCCCATCAGATTTTTACTTTCCTTACAATACATATTATAATATGTAATGGTACTTTTTTTTAATGGTATAAAATACCCGATTCTCGTATTTTGATATACTACCATGTTTTAAGTATCTTTCAGTGCAAATCAGCAATTTATGAATAATATCATACGTCTAATACTTTACCCCAGACCAACAATGGTATTGGGTCTCTGGAATATAGACGGCTGTATTTTGTCTTTTCGTTCTTTTATAAGTTAATACATAACAATATTGACTTTCCGGACTTGCTCGATGTATAGCTATTGAATATGTGGTGACTTAATTTTCAAATACTGCCCAAACTGTCCCCTTGTTCACGCGGGTTACCGGCACGCTAAATATGTCGGTCCGTAAGTCCTTCCGAGAAGTTGGTGGTAGGGGAGGAGGGGTATGGTCCCTATGGATGCCGCCCCCACTGGGTTCTGGTCTAAATTCGATGACATTATCTCGACCGCTTAGATAGATACCTTACACCTTCTGGTAGAAGGGCATGGTAGTCCAGTGGTTAGCTCGCGGGAATTGCACTCGGTAGGCTCGGATTCGATTCCCTCCGCTGCCAAAACTGCCGCCATGTTCACGCGGAGTACGATCACGTTAAACATGTGGGTCCGTAAGTCCTTCCGAAAGGTTGATGGTAGGGGAAGGAGGGTACGGTGCCTGTGGATGCCTCCCCCATTGGGTTCCGGTCTCAATTGAGTGGCTCTTCCCGGTCAAACAGTTACCTTACACCTCTCTGGTAGGTCGGATGGTCTGGGTCTCAACCACAACACCACCTTCTGGAAGGCCGGACGGATTAAGTCAAATGGAACAACAAATACTGTTTAAAAAGGCGAAACTGCCCAGTGGTTAGAGCACAGGGATTGCACTCGGAAGACACGGGTTCGATTCCTTCGTCTGCCCAAACTGTCCCCGTGTTCACGCAGAATACGGACACATTACATACATAGGTCTGAAAGTCTTATCGAAAGGTTGGTTGTAAGGAAAGGAAGATACGGCCCCTGTGGATATCGCCCCCACTGGGTTGCGGTCTAAATTGGGTGGCACTGTCCCAGCCGTTCAAACGGATACCTTGTACTTTCGGGCAGACCAGACGGTCTCAGTCGACAGAAAGAGCATACTCCTTAAAGAGCTGATTCTTGAATAACCCGATGAAACAATATTTTTCGATGAAACATTATTTTTTATACAATAGTATGACAAAGTGAAATTCAGAATGAAAAATAAAACAAAAGTAGTCAATATAAGGCGATATTTTAAAAAATATGATGTGATGTGGGCAGCACATAAAATATGATGTAGTTAGCACATAAAATATGATGTGGGCAGAACATAAAATATGATGTGGACAGCATAATGGAATGGTTTTACTTCTTTTACAGTAAAATAATGGCGGACAAGATCCGCAGCAAAATAGTTTGAGGGATTAATTTAACATCATGTAGATTGTAATTGGACGCTTTTGGCAACTTCTGAGTGCAAGCGGAGTGGCTTATAATTACTCATTATTCGGTGCATTACTAATTATTACTAATTATTTCAATTATTCGGTGCAAAATCCGCATTAAAATGTGATGAACAGTCAATTAATATCCCGTAAAATAAGCGACTATTGGCCAATTCTGTGACATCAAAATACAAATTTATTACAAAAAGTTTCTTTTTTAGTGAATGGGAAATACAATATCCCCGAGATAAATATTAACAGACTCGTATAATATTACGTATGAAAAGCGGACCTATTTTATGATACTTAGTTTTTTCTCTTTTAAATTCTGACAAATTTATTTTTAAAAACGTACAATATCTCTAGAACGGTTCGTCTTAGCTTTCTAACGTTTGTGCTGTTTGCTGTTTGTTTTCTAGTGCAAAAGTACGTTTGAAATGATTATTTATTTAACAGAATTAAAGGCTCTGATTTTTTAATGATTTTTTTTCAGAAATTTATTCGAAAATGTTAGATTCGATTGCGAAAATGTTTAAACAATCGATTGCGTTTAAAATCACTGGGGTTCTTGTATTCACTGACTATAACAATCGTACCAAATGCTTTTGGAGAACGCTCGTAAGATAACGTCGTAAGATAACATCTTCGTTCGTAAGATAACATCTTCGTTCGTAAGATAACATCTCCACCTGCTCACGAACAAACAACACACACACACACAGGCATTACCTCAAAAACGTTCAATTCAAATTCAGTGATGCTTATTACATGCCCCTATGCTCTTCCGTCACAAACTAGAATTCAAATATTCGACCCCCGTCACAATACTTTACTTACATTATAGTATTCATGTTGGAAAAATCGAAACATCAAATTTAATAACTATAAAATGTTTTCCAAATTTTGATGCGTAGAGTTCTAACGGTAACGAACGTTAATCTATTTGACTCATTTAAACCCATAAAAAGCACCCTCCCTCTCCTCTTCTACAAATAAAATACAATATTGCAATGAGGTTCGCAATTTTTCAGAAACTGTTAATATTAGTTAAACAGCAAGCATGATAATTTGTCAAAGATACAATTTATTCTTCATTTCTGGAGGTATAATTTTACAGTAAAATCACTTAAAAAATAGCAACTTTTCATATATTACGCATCATTAGAGGTGTAACGACGCATTCAGCGACATTATCGGAATTTTATTCTTTTTCTTTTTTCAAATCTTTCGACGCTAAAGAATTTTTATAATGCATGAAAAGATGTAAAAGCTTGAGTGTTGGTATTATTATCTTCTTGTTTCATATAGAGCTGCATACATAGGAAATTATTCGAAATAAAGAAATATTCGATTTTTAGCGACAGCATAAACTGGTGATTGAAAGTATCAATCAATTTCAGTGGCAGTTTCGGGAGAGACATGAAATCAGAGGCTGCAATTAGCAAATATTGACTTTCATACTGTATATTACTTTCCTTATATACATAAAGTATAAAGAAAGTATTGTGACGGAATCGAAAATTAAAATTCGAGTTTTCGACGGGAGAGCACGTTTCAAGCATGCCTGATCACGAATCGAACATTTTTGAAGTGATGTCTGTATCTGTGAGTATGTGTGTGTGTGTGTGTGTGTGCGTGTGTGTGTGTGTGTGTGTGTGTCAGTGAGCCTATGAAGACGATAACTGACGAACGAATGGACCGATTCGAACGAAATTTGGTACAAAAATCACAATCCGTAAATACTGGAAGCCTATTGTTTTTAAACGCAATCGAATGTTCAGAACCCGCCTAAATTTTCGAGTGGAATTTTGAAAAAATCATCAAAATATCAAAACCTTTAATAAAGTTACGCAAATAGGCATTTCTTATGTAATTTTTTCTTAGAAAACGATTGACAAAAACTTTAGAACGCTAGCATGAACCGTTCTCGAGATATTTCATCTTTTTCAAATAAATTTATAAAAAAATCCAATAAATTAAAAAAAATATATATTAACTGTTGAGAAACATTCTCAATTTTTATATGTAATATCACGCGGTAAATTAGGAGACATCATTCTCGTGGATCTAGCTCATTCCATTCATAGTAAAAGATACTTTGAGAAATACATTTGTATTTGAACGCCAATAGTCATTTTTCTGCTATATGCTATAAGAATAACTTATTTCTCCATCCATAACTCTTGGCAAGATTTTGGCGATGAATTTGGCGAAATTTCGCCAACTTGGTGACTTTTTAAATGTTGCCAAATTAACGAAAATCTCGCCAAATGGATAAAAATGACGCTAAATCGATGAAAATGAAGACTAATTAACGAAAATTCAATATCTTGGAAAGAATATAGGTATCTACTATAAAAATAACGTACTTTTTTGCTGTAAAAGTAGTAAATTCATTAAATTATATAAGGAAAGTCATGTGCTGCCCACATCAGATTTTTTTAACACTAGAACGACGGAATAGGTCATTTTGACCGCTTAACTACTTTGAGATTCCTCCAAAACGGCTAATCCTAGCCCAATGAAATTTTATGACTTTTCTTATTTTCTTCTGTATTTTCAGTAACTTTAAGAAAATAAGAAAAGTCATAAAATTTCAATGGGCTGGAATTAGCCATTTTGGAGGAATCGTTTCTCAAAGTAGTTATAAGGTCAAATGACCGCTTCGGTCGTTTTAGTGTTAATACAGTGTTTTTTAAACTTTTTAATCAAATTATGCATCCAAAATTCTACTGGTCTTTTTTTTTATTTCTAAAAAAATTTACAGGAAACTATCGTGTTGCAAAATCCCTGGAGAACTGTCATGCAATCCCTGGATTCAACGGAACACACATTAAAAATAACTGATTTAGGGGAACTTGGAGAATATGTCATAAAAAACATTTTTCATATTCTTTGTTTTATAAAAACCTGATGATTTTCCGAACTCCCTTCAAAATCGTCAATCCCCCAAAACACCGCCCGTACTACGAAAGATGAAAATATGGATGGATGAAGAATTCATTCAAATGCTTTTAAGCAATAAGCTTAACAAAAAACTCATCCATCAAACTGTTTCTAAAGTTCTTGATTTGTGAACTGTGAACTGAGAACTGTGCAGAGTCCACTTCGATGATAAGAGCTTGCAATTTCTTCCCAGTAGCTCAACGGTAAAGAGTCGGCTGGCCAGTTTGGAGATCCAGGGTTCGATTCTAGGTTAGGGCAGCAAGGCTCTTTACATCGGCCCCCGCAAAAATCAACCTTGTAGGTCAGTGCACAGATGCCAGAGGTCTGAAGACCCCCAAACCGTGCAAATCACATAGTGAGTTTAGAGTAGCTAGCTGCACGGCCGGGAAAGGATACCTCCTGAACTCAGAAGGCATCCAAGGTCTACCATCCCGCCAAATGAACATTTATTTAGATCTAAAAAGATAACAATTGATGAAAAATAGTGTGAGTAAACAGACAGTTTTACATTATATTTGAACTTGACAAGTACGTCCATTTTTCAAACATGGGAAAAGAGTTATTGCGAATAAGAAAAAAAGATCATTGAAAAATAAAATTTAGAGTGAGGTATAATTACATAATGAAAAATAGATTAAAATTAAAGAAATAATAAAATTTTAAAAGTAAAATTTATAAAATATATAAAAAAAAAATATATGAAAAGGGAAAAAAAAATTAGGCACATGAAAAACAAAAACAGAAATTTAGAATTGAATTTAGAAAATGAAAATTAGAAATAATACAAAGAAAAAGGGTCAAAAGAAAAAGAAAGAACCGAGAAAGTAAGAACGGTTAACATAGCTTTTTTTTTTTTTTTTTTTTTTATAAACAGAAAATATGGAGGGAACACAAGTTCATATAAGTTAATAAGAATGAAATAAAGGGATTCATTGATTAAAATTAATTGAGAGCAGAATCTACTCATAAGCTTAGGTCACTTTATTAGAAATCTCCATGGCAACAAGAATATAGTTTTTAACACTGTACAACAAAGTTGAAAAGTCTTTATGACTTTGTTCATTCATTCTGTCTGACTGACTGTTTGTCTGTCTGTCCTTTAGCACGATAACTGCCGTAAAAATGACTTAATCAAAATGAAATTTTAGTATGTTATTCAGACGGTCTGTAGGACCTATGGGAATATAAATGAATAATATCACCCAATTAGTTTTGGATTGAACCCGGGTTGAAAAAATGAAATACATTGAACCCTATGGCACCTAATTTTTCAAATATTTTTTAAGCAGAATTAAAATTCACAAATTGCTTCGAAAATTTTAGGTAATATTCAAATTAGTCCGTAAAATATATAAAAAAAATTTCAGCAATATATATCCAGTAGTTTTTTAAATAAAAATTAAAATAATAATTACACCTCTTATATGAAGTGGTCACGTGCCCATGATATGAAAAGATCACGTGATCTACTTCAAAATATAATACGGCATGCATCTTGTCTCAAAATCGTGATTTTTAAAGTTCTTTTTAATTCATATTGAGTGTTGTATTCGTCCTAAAACATCTTTATTTTTGCTGAAATTACGTGAATCTACATACTGAAACAATGCAATTACAATATATTTGAGTTTAAATGATCATCCAAATTTGATTATTTCTACAACGAAGCCTATTTTTCACTTATGTAAAATGTAAACAGCAAAATATGTAGGATGAGTTGTATAAGAATTGCTGTATTTTTTTAACGCAAAAGTATTTAGATCATGGAGTCTGCATAGCTGATATGAATGAAATATGCATTAATTTTACTCAGAGAAGGACGATTTTTTTCGATGAAGTTTTAAGCATTCATTGAGTTTAATTACTTGTAGCTCCATGGTCTTAATTTTTTAAATAAAATAAATTATTTTAGTACTGTGATAAATGAAATGATTGGGAAAATGTTATAAATGAAATGCTGCTTTTATAGAGAGAGCGAGGAGTGTTATTTTTTCTATGACGTCATTTGAATGTATGTCAGTTGTTTTCGATGAAGTTTTCAAATATAATAATTTTTTTAATATTATGATGATTTTAAAAATATGTCCAAGGAATGTATCGCATTTTAGAGATGTTTAAACCAGGCAATTTATATTTCAATGCCATCATTTGAATGAAGTTCATTTTTTTCGATGAAGATTTAAGTTTTCAAATAGAATAAATTAATGTAGTACTGTGATAAGTTTTGAAATATTACTTAATGTATTGCATTTTAGAGATGTTTAAATAAAATTGCATTGAAGTTAGAAAGTGTTTCATAATCAATGTTTTAAGCATGATTGATCTTTCTTGTTAATTATATCTACTGAAAAGGGATTTGAACGAACTTTGGAGAACCAAATTGATTTATTAGAGGGGGGAGGTTTCGCAAAAATGAAAATTTTTAGAAAAAGGACAATCAAAAATGTAGTGGTCAACTTCACCGAATTTATTGCAAATGCAGTTAGAGGTGGATTTAATTTTGAGAAAGTATAGAATAAATAGATGGGTCAAGGAAAATTTTTAAACTGAAAGTGTAACAGACACCGGAAGTGACAATTCATAGTGACCTACCCTATGTCATCTACCCTATGTCCACCAGAATTTAATACTGCATCTATATCTGTTATTATTTAAGCTTTACCTATAGCCAGTCTTGAGAAACTATTTTATCTAAAATGGAAAGTTTTGAACTGGACATAGAAATAGAAAGATGTTTTTAGTAAACTACCCGTTTTTACTCCGAAATTTTATGCTGAATCCATATCAGTCGCCATCTAAGCTCCATTTACAGCAAATCTATAACCCGAATAAAATGCAATGCATTTATGCGCATTCAACCTGTGCGCAGCGTAGCTCAAAATTCTCAAAATTTAAATAACGTACAGTTACGAAAGTTGGTACAGGAATACTTTTGATCGGTACTGAGATATTTCAGAGTGATTTTCTTGTGATGAAATTTTATTTTGTTTTCTGTTATTTAATGTTGAAGCAAAATTTTGGACGATTTTTACAGTTTCTAAACCAATGCGTTCGTAGCAAACGCACAGCTCTAATTATCGAGCAGATTCAATAATAACATCATTATAAAGCACAAATAAAATGCAAATATATACTACAACACCATTAAAATAAAGTATGTTGTATATATTTTCATGTATGGAATCCGTAACACAATTCATCGACTTTTCATGAATATTTTCCGAAATCATATTTTGAGAGGAAAATAAATATTTCTGGGTTTAAGCTGTAAATGATGCTAAAATTCCGATATCATTGAAACTACTCACAATCCGATCATCAAAAATTTCCGTTTCAAAATTCATGATTTTATCTTCAATTAAAATATTTATCTGTCATTATTATACTGTTTGTGACAATTTGTAAAAGTTATGAAAGTACAATTTACACAATGACTATTTTAAATGCTACGTACTCCATTTCAGAAAACCTTGCTCATTCTAAACTTTAGCTGATATGAATAACCATGGGAACGTATTTAGAATACGTTTTTACCTTTTTCTTCTCTTTGGTGGGGAGAAGAAGGAAGAATGTTACAAAACTTCAATCTGTTTCATTTAGTGATTATTTTTTCAATTGTGCGCGTAATTAGAGGCACGGAACATTATACACGATGGAAACTTGGTGGTTCACTGGGCACAACCAGGGCTGATGTACGTTAACCACAGCTATTACAAGGCTAATAAGCGGGAATGTACAGAATGTGTACAGTTAGTACAACTACGCGGACCTACTGAAGATATTTTAGAACATTTACATACATAATGACCAGAACATTATCGTATATAACGATAAGCTCTTTTTCGAATGTAACTTTTTTTTTATATAAAACAAAGAAATTTGGTTTCTACCACAGCTATTACACGGTACCAAAGTGGGTATATACAAAATGTGTACAGCTACGCGGACATACCGAAGACATTTTAGAACATTTTCATATATGACGACCAAGCTGGTCTTCGAAGGTGGCTTTTTTTGTTGTTGTTATTCTTTTAATAAAACAAGGAAATTTTGTACCTCCTACAATGCAGCTGTATTTCGTTTTCCAACAAAACAGCTGGATGCATATATATTTACAGTATTGCAGGTCATTAGGAGCTGTAATTCACATAATTTAAGAGAGAAAAAATACTAATAAATTACTAATATTTTATTAATATAAAAAAAAATGAGTAAAATTGAAATATTACTGTTTTTTTATTGCATATCTCGACTGATTCCTAATTATGTGATTTCTTAAACATGTCAAAATAAAAATTAATAAGCAATACTGACTGTCCAAAAGATTATTTTTTAACTAATGTCACCATAAACATTTTTCCCATTAAAGTGAATCTATTTAATTCTTTTAAGCGCAAAATTTAAAACATTGGAAATATTTTAGAAAAAAGTATTTTTAAAAACTTATAAATGCTATTTTCATATTTTATGTTTTAAATGAGACAAAAATATTTTTATTATAATTTTTTCATTCAAAAATCAGAATTCAAAAATTAGAATTAGTGTATGCATATTTATTAGTTCAACATATATATTCATTTCTAAATGTAAGTAGAATAATAACTCTTTTGTAGTTGGGAAAAATGTTTTTTATATATAGTTATCAACCGGTATCAACCTGTGAATAAGCATCATTTTTAAAAGATAAACAGTAAAATGCAACACTCCAAAATGATGACACTTCTTGTTTCTCAAAATTATATATTTATTAAAATTATTATTTGACGTTATTAAAATTATTATGCAGATTTTACTTACAATTTACAACTCGTGTTTATCAATTTTACATTATCAATTTATATTTTACCAATGACTGAATTTCCAGACAAATTTTTGCAACTGGTTGTGATAACAGACTGGAATTTTGATAGACTTTAAAGTGGAATTCATAATTAACATATAAGGTCCTCATGGAAGATAAAAGGGTAGATTTTGTCTTTGCTTTCCATGTCTTCTAAAGGTGTCTTTAAACACAGTCGTTGTCAGCTATTTCGTTACGAGATCATCTGAACTCATCTAGAATTTCAACACAATTTCATTACGAGATCCTCTGAACTCATCTAGAATTTCAACACAATTTCATTACGAGATCCTCTGAACTCGTCTAGGATTTCTACACAATTTCGTTAAGAGATCTTCTGAACTCATCTAGAATTTCAACACAATTTCATTACGTGATCCTCTGAACTCATCTAGGATTTCTACACAATTTCGTTAAGAGATCCTCTGAACTCATCTAGAATTTCAACACAATTTCATTACGAGATCGTCTGAACTCATCTAGGATTTCTACACAATTTCGTTAAGAGATCCTCTGAACTCATCTAGAATTTCTACACAATTTCATTACGAGATCCTCTAAACTCATTTAGGATTTCTACACAATTTTGTTAAGAAATCCTCTGAACTCATCTAGAATTTCAACACAATTTCATTACGAGATCCTCTGAACTCATCTAGGATTTCTACACAATTTCGTTAAGATATCCTCTGAACTCATCTAGAATTTCTACACAATTTCATTACGAGATCTTCTAAACTCATCTAGGATTTCTACACAATTTCGTTAAGAGATCCTCTAAACTCATCTAGTATTTCAACACAATTTCATTACGAGATCTTCTGAATTAATCTAGAATTTCTATACGATTTCGTTGCGAGATCCTCTGAACTAACTCATCTAGAATTTCTATACAATTTCGTCACGAGATCCTCTGAACTTATCTAGAATTTCTACATGGACACATTTTCATTTCGAATCTTTTCCATCACATGAATGTTGAAATCTGGCTATGGTGTATCCGACAGAACTCAATTGTCTCTTTTTACTCGGACTTGCATATCGCTAACTCTCTCTTATGGCTCAGGCTTCATTTCTCCTCTTGGTCCCATTGGCTGCTGAGCTTGTGTCAGGAAGTTGCCACTGGCGGGAGATGCCTTGAACGTAATTGCATGAGGTACTAAGGACCACGTGACCTTTCGATGTGTACGGGGATTTTTTACTGCTTCATCATAAATTAAATGAAATTTAGCGTCAAGTCTTGGTGTCAGCGTGTCGTGTCTGCTGTCCTCTTAGCAGGAGCTAACTTTCACTTGCACAGACATTGACTTTACGTTTATCTCTTTTGGTAAAACAGCATCCTAATATGAAATATTTCGCCTGTTACAGTCTGTCATCACCACATCATGCGGACAGGAAAAAATTAAAACTGCGAAAAAAGGATTTAAAGAAACTTCAAACTGGAGGAAATTATATACAAATTCCCTTTTCATCGCTGTAGACTAATTTGAAGATTTTGATGTGGTTTGCTTCAAATTACTCCTAAAAATGCATTATATATTTTTAATGAAATTTGAAGCAATAATATTTCACGATCAAAAATTACATTAAGGCTTAATGTATGACTTTGGGCTTTCCACATTTCCAACATTATATGGCATAAAGCACATATAACGTAATATTAATTAACTCATGAATCTTTATTTAGAGCAAAACCAAAAGTTAATAAAAACACAGTAAAAAAACAATATTGACATAGAAAGCGTCAAGCTGTAATAATGATCCTATATTTACCTGTGGACTTATTTAACTACGTAAGTGATGAAGCATCGAACAAGAAAATTCAATACCACATCTAAAGAGGAAGCCATTATGGAAGAAGACTGCTAATGGGGAATCTGTGTATCCTTTTAATCCATTTGAATTCATTATTATTTGAACAAGAGGTAACTACAGCCGAAGAACAATTTTTCTTTTAATTTGGAATAGTACGATTTTACTTGAAATAAATTATGGTGCATTTAAAAATAATTCAATGTGTCCAGTAAGCGAATTTCCTTACAGAATAAAGAACTTCGATAGTCTTATACAGGGTGATTAAAAAAGATTGGCCAAACTTTACGAGCTGAAATTTTGCCCTTTTTTTATCACCTTGTATAACGACAAAAATTAGGGTAATATTAAGACTCAATTTCGCTGAATATCAATAGGGTTATTTTTACTTTCTCACACGTAGTATTGATAAAGTGTAGTTTCCACGAAAATTTTCGATTTCGAGATTTTGATGAAAATGTGTGTTTCAAGACATCCTGAACATTTTTCAATTATTTTAGAGTGATGTTCGTCTGCCTGTCTGGCTGTGGTCGATTTCTTGTGTAAACGATAGCAGCCATAAATGTTCATGGGTTTTCAAGAAACTTTATGTCCAACTTTGTCATCAAAAAATCTAGAACTAGATAGACATTTTTTTATTCGTGCGAAAACTTCGAAATGTATACAAAATTTTACATTTTTTTAACATTGCAGCGTAGGACAAAATATGACATAATCATTTGCAAAAGGGTTTATTTATAACTCAATAATCATCGCGAGAATTCATAGTTTCAATTGTTGTTGTGCAAAATAGTCGCGATACAACTTTTTTCTTTGTTTTTTTTTGTTGTTTTTTGTTTTTTGTAACGTACGTCATCAGCTCCCCTTTAGAGAAAAGTTATCCCCGGAGGAAGTACATTGTCAACATCGTTTAGTCGTTATGGGGCGTTCAACAGATATTAGCAATTCAATTTTACCACAGGAAGTGCTATGCGTCTCAAAAATAATCATTCAAATTACAGGAAATTCGGTATGTTTATTTGAATCAATAATAACAATTCACCTATTATTTTTAACGAGTTCAATAAACACCACAGCTTTTAAAAGTAAAATACATTTAAGAAAAGCATAAAACAATTAGTAATTGTAGCAACCGGTTTCGGATAACATAAGACCCGTATGCTTCAAGGTATACTCACAGAGCAACCACCAGGTAAGTGGATGTCTGTATTACCTTTGTCAGAGTAATTTTCTGTCTTTGTATCCTAAAGAAAAGGAGGATTTCAACACCATGTTAGACAAATTTAACGTATTTCACATGACCTTACTTAAATACAAATGTTGCTTTGATTTGGATTCTGCATGTGCATGTAAGGTTATATGTATTTTACATATAAATATTATTTTATCAAGTTATAAATATTTTATTTGCCCAAATAAGGTACATATTTTAATTTTGTTATTACAATCTCTTACGAGAGTATAAATGAGATTGAAATAAATATATTACAAATATATAAAAGAAAATCAGCTCGATATATAAGGAAAGTCATTTACTGCTCAGATTAGATTTTTTTAGATCGTTGTGAATTCTTTCTTGCACAAATCAGATCTCTCCTATTTGAGAATTGTAAACAGTTTTCTCAAAATTCAATTAACATAAATCTATGCTCTAACACTTCTCGCTGATTGAATCCAATTTCTACTGTAACGACTTATTTAGAAGTACATCCTATATACCTATGGCATGTCCCCCTTAGTATTATGTGCTGTAAAAATTAAACGCTGTAACCTACATATTTTAGATAAAAACTTTTTAAAATTTATAAATTTCTACCTCTTCCGAAAGCAGATGCAAATTTTATGGATCCTCAAAATTCCGTTTTCGTTATATCCTCGTTTAGAACTTTTCCCATTTCTATGCAAATTTTATGAAATCTTTACAAGGACCGTATTTCTCATTGTCTTAGAGATTATCAGCTGAATGGTGTGATAACAAGTATTCTGTTGCAATTATGAGTTTTCTTTGTGTATATATATATATATATATATAAATATATATATATTGAAAATCCATTTCATTTATGGTTTTTAATATTTGAATTAAATAGAATTAGACTGTAAATTATTTTTTACTTTAGAATTTAAAGTTTATGTGATGTATATATGTACTCATTTCCGATAAAAATCGTCGTCAGCATATTCTCTTCTGAAATGCTTTAGTAAAGATGTATTCTATTTAAAATGTTTGTCGTTCGTAATATACAAAAGAAATACTTAGAAATATATAAAACTCTTAGGAAGATTTTTGAGCACCCCGATGACTGTGGCAAGGTCCTTCAGTGTGTCTGTTGGGTTAATTTATAGTAAAGTCACCATGGTTGATCGAATGAAAGTAACTGCAGTACCTCTAGCTAATAATTAAAAAAATACTAGCTAGCTAAGCGCGATAAATGAATAACATTAATTGAGGTGAGGCGCATTGGTTAAGGTACGGGGATTGCAGTCGGAGCACCCGAGTTCGCTTCCCGACTCTACCCAAACTATCCTCGTTTTAAAGTAGAGTATGGACATTAAATCTGTGGGTTCGAATGTCCTTCCGAGAGGTTGATGTTAGGGGAAATAAGGTACGGTCTCTGTGGATGCACCGACACTCAGGCGAAAAGGAAGAAACCTAGTGGGTTATATACCCAAGACCAGGATTAAGGGAGCCAATGAGAAAGCAGCATGAAAACAGTCCATCCAATTCGAAACGAGGAGTAACACACAAGATTGCGTGCGCAAAAACATAACAGGAATATCCCAATAAGACAAGTTCGAACAAGACTCAACAAGATGAAAAATAGGTTAAAACGACACATAAAATTCCCAAAAGAATAAAACAAAGATAGTGGGAAAATTTACAGGGCTTTAAAGTTATTTCTCAATGAATTTTCCCATGTACGATCTGAGGCAATTTGAGCTGTAACTGCAGCAATTATAAAGCTTTTTTTCCTACGAATTATTTTTAAATGTTCAAAAAAGTTTATAGCTTCATATATATTATTTTGAAAAAATTTAAATTTTTAAAGGTTTGAAAATTTTGTGACTGGAATAATGGATATCTATTTGTGCTGTAACAATTATTAAGCTTATTTAGGATAGCATAAAAATATTATAATTTTATTTTCTTTTACAATATTAAAAGACAAAGTTTTGTTCTTCTGGCATTTGAGTTAAAATTCTTATTTCATCATGTTTCAAGTATATGAAATAATCCGCCAAGTTTCTGACTAAAGTAACATGACAAACACTTGATTTAATGTATTAACTATTTCTAAAGTCAAAAAGAGAGTTTTCTTTAAGATAAATATGACAGAGCAGCAGAGGCATTTCAATTTGTTTTGACAGAAATTTTTTTACCTTTGCTGTAGTACTTTGAAAAAGGCTGATACTTATTATCAATCGTCCATGCTGTTACTAACGAGATATGGATCTTTGTCATATATAATAAATTACAAGGTTGCGCAAAAAAAGCACAGAATTTTATGAAATCGATAAAAATTTTCAGACGATAAAATTTGAAGAAATTCAAAATTTAAATTTTTTTACGACCTCCGTACAGAAAGCATTTCCAATGAGTAAAATGTGCTCCATACACTTATAAGGTGATGTACAAAATTTCAGCATTTTATCATAAAAAGTCCCAGAAATATGTTTAAACAAAGTTGGTGAGGGATTAAATACAAATTAAAATGTAAATGTTTACAGCAAGAGTGAAAATGACGCAACGCAGAAATGCATTTTAGGCAAATAATATATGTCTCTTATCTTTAAAAGATCTTTGGCATGGATGGAAAACATTTTGGACAAGCTTTGTAATCCTTGTGTAAATTTATTATTTCTACACAGTGTAGATGCTTTTGTACCAATGAATAGCAAAATTATTTTTTATTTACGTAATCATTGTTTGCTTTCTTAATTTGTGTATAACCCCTGAAACGTGATCTGCCGACATAATTTTTCCACCCTGACAACCCATATCGATGCATCGAAAAGTTGTTTAAGTCAGCATTTTTGTCTTTTCATATCTCTAGGACTTTTTATGATAAGATGTTGAAATTTTGTACATCACCTTATTAGTGTATGGGGCACATTTTACTCATTGAAAATGTTTATGTAAAATGTTTATGTTTTCTTAAAATTTAATTCCCTTGAAAATTTTAATCGAGTTCATAAAACTCTATATCTTTTTGTACGCAACTTTGTAATTTATTATATATGTCTAAGATCAATATTTAAGAAATAAAAGCCGAGGTTAATGTTTTTGGGACACCCTTTATATATATAATTAAAAAGTAGTAAGTATTGTAAAATATATTCATTTGTCGTATGCAATATTATGAAACACAATGCTCGCAAATACAGATCGTTCCATTCGCAAGAGAAGATACTTTTTGCAATATTTTTGTATTTTGACTCCCAAATATTCGCCCATTTATTTCCTGCAATTGATATTAATTAAATGTTGATTGTATTCTGATAAGGATTTTGTCATTTGTTCAGACTAGTAACTTGACTACAGCGCCCAATTCCCCAATAAAATTTAAATGCAATTTAAATTGACTTGATGTTGATTGAAGGTCAAAGCCATTATTCGGTGTATCTTGTACACCAATATTTTGCTTTAACACAAAGTTATTGTATTATGTAAGAAAAGTCATGTGCTGCCCACATCACGTATTCTTTACAGAATAGGTAGCATGGTTTTTGCTGCAATTCTGCGTAAACTCAAATCGATACCAAGAACCGTAAAATCCTGAGAGAATTAAAATATTGATGTTACTCAGACTTGTGTCTTCCTGTACCTGACATATATGGTATTACTCAGATACAACTGTAAATAGCTTTCATGTAGTAAAACAGATAGCCAAGTCACTGGGTATATAAGCTGTCTCTATACAGTATTTACTTCTTTGATATTTTATGATTTTAATGCTCACTTTATTCCATGAAGCACTTAAGTACTCTTGCGTTCCATGCTATTTCTAAAGTAGTTTTAACTGAAAAATATTGAAGATGCAAAGAATTTACCAGTAACTATATTCGCTTATCTTTCCTCACGGGGATAAATCTCAAATTCTCTAGAATTCAGAAATGTCGTTCTATTCGTGGCATTTATGAATGAAATTCCGTATTCTCTGACAACTCGAATGTAAGAATGTTTATGTTTGTGAATTCTCATAATACAATTAAAAACAAAAACATTTTGAGATAGGAAAGCATATTTAAAGGATGAAAAATTTACATATGGAAATAATATTTTACCTCAGAAATATTTCATTATAAGTAAAATATTGAGTTATTTTAAACTTGGGGGCAAAAGTATAAACTATATGCTACACTGTACTCACAGAACCCGCCTATAAAAGGCGTTCCCAAATGTGAAATCACGATTCCATTGCAGAAACCAAACTGCCCATATGTTTTCATCTGCAAGGGGAAGAGGTAATACAAGCCGACATATGATGCTGCATACAGTCAAATAACAGTATGTTATCATCTTGTGTTAGATTCTGTCAGCAGTTGTTCCATAATTACCTGTAAGGACAATGCAAATTTTTTATGGCAGCAACTGCAGTTCCAGAAAATCTTAGACATGCTCACTTGGTGAGAATTTTGGAACTGTGCCCATCGAAGAATATCAACACTTTCGACACAGTGTTGCGATGGATGTTTCGTATGTGTATGTAGCCGAGCATTATCATGTTATAAAATAACTTCCAGGAGACTTGACAGCAGAGGCAGTATAACTGTCTATAGGATGTCTTGAACATACCGGCGAGGTGTTAAAATACCAGATAGCAACACTAGATGACAGTAGATACAATAAAATTTGGCTCCCTATATGGTCAGTAAAGATGTTATGGCCATATGCCGTTATACACTTAAAGCCATATTAGAGCACTTATCTGACCTCTTTCATGCAGAAATAAGGTTATGAAGCTTCCAACAAAACATATGCCTCTCTGATTCAATAGAGTTAGAAAGGAAAAGAAATCAATTTTTAACATTAAATAATGTAAATTTTTAACATTAAACATTAAACATTGTAAATAATTTGTCATCACGTCTGATGTTAAAATATCAAAATTAAACACACATCCACAACAGAAGGTCTTTATTTCACTTCCCTAAGAGGTACAAAAGTTTAAAAAGGCCACAGCGCTTTCGAGCATAAGTATGCTCTTCATCAGTGCTTACACGGAAATAAAGTTTGAATCGTTCATATATAGACCAGATATAGCGACAAAATTTGCATAAACACAATTTACAAAAGAATCTACGTTTAGACAAGGATGAACCGTAAACAATTTTTAAGAATTTTAACAACAGCATATTAAATTACAATTTAATTACAGAAATCGAAAAAAAGGGGAGTGGGTGGCAATCAAGCATAATCCCAAAGAGGAAGACGTCTAAGATAACTTTGCAGAGACTTGAATTGCATGGAGTCGAGAATGAGTCGCCAAGCGTATCTCAAATTCATAACAGGGTCAAAATTACAAACGGACTCACGGTAAATATAAAAAAAATGGATTCAAAAAGGAGAATATCACGAGGGTTATTACAACGCATCAAAAGGAAAGTCTTTTCAAAAAGAGGCTGAAAATTATCTTTAACAACAAATTGAGCAAGAGCCGTAGAAAGTTTACTATTCCTGACATCCCGAGCATGTTCTGCTAAACAGATGCCAACGGTGCGTTTAGTACTTCCAATATAAAATTTAAAATTACCATCGGTGGACAACAGGGAAACAACATACACCCCAGCAAAGCTTTTAAAGTCATCTCTATCACACATTTTATCAGACCGAATATGGTTAAATAAAGAAGAAATATTAGAATGCGCAGGTCTGAAACCAAACTCAGAACAAAAATGCCGAAAAAGGGGCTGAAAATTATAGGATTGTATGGAAAACTAGACCTATAAGTCAAACGATCTTTTAAGCCAATAAGTTTAGTATCAAAAAGGGTATATTTACGGCGAACTTGGTAGAAAACCTTATAAATAAACTCAAAGGAGTAGGCAGCCTCATAACCAAGGCCAAAAATAAATTCAATTTCATCACTTAAAGCAGAGATAGATGAACAAACATTAAAAGCGCGATTAAAAAAATCTGATGTGGACAACACATGACTTTCCTTATATAATGTAATGAATTTACTACTTTTACAGTAAAAAAATAGGTTTTTCTTATAGTAGATACCAATATTCTTTCCAAGATATTGAATTTTTAACAAATAGTCGTCATTTTCATTGATTTAGCGTCATTTTTATTCATTTGGCGAGATTTTCGTTAATTTGGCAACATTTCAAAAAGTCGCCAAGTTGGCGACATTCCGCCAAATTTGTCGCCAAAATTTCGGCAAGCGTTATGGACGAAGAAATAAGTTGTTCTTACAACAGAAAAATGACTATTGGCGTTCAAATACAAAAGTATTACTCAAAGTATCTTTTTTCATGAATGGAACGAGCTAGATCTACGAGAATGATGTCACCCAATTTATCGCATGGTATTACATATGAAAAGTGAACATGTTTCTCAATAGGAAATATTTTTTTTCATTTTATATGACTTTTTAATAATTTTTTTGAAAAATGTGCAATATCTCGAGAACGGTTCATGTTAGCGTTCTAAAATTTATGTCCGCTTTCTAATGAAAAATTACATAAGAAATGTCTATTTGCGTAACTTTACTAGTGGTTTTGATTTTTTGACGATTTTTTGAAAATTTTATTCGAAAATTTAGGGGGGTTCTGAACATTCGATTGCATCTAAAAACAATAGGCTTCCAGTGTTTACGGATTGTGATTTTTGTACCAAATTTGGTTCGAATCGGTCCATTCGTTCATCAGTTATCGTCTCCACAGACTCACTGACACACACACACACACACACACACACACACACACACACACACATACTTTCACACACACACACACACACACAGACACACACACATACTTTCACACACACACACACACACACACACACACGTACTTTCACACACACACACACACACAGAGACATCACTTCAAAAATGTTTGATTCGTGATCAGGGATGCTTGAAACGTGCTCTCCCGTCGAAAACTCGGTTCGAGTTTTCGACCCCGTCACAATACTTTCCTTATACATTACGTATATAAGGAAAGTAATAAGCATAAAAAGAAGCTTTTTTAGAGGAAAGAGGATGGTAAGAATTAGCTGGAATACAAGAATTAGTAAAAGAAGGTTTACGGAAAACCGAGGTTTGAAAACCAGTAGCAGAACGGGTGACCAGTACATCAAGAAAGGGCAAAGAACCATTAGTTTCATATTCGACAGTAAAATTGATAGAAGGGTAAAAATCATTAACTTTAGACAAAAGAAAAGAAAGATCTTCTAAATCACTATCCCAAACAATAAACACACCATCCACAAAACGGCACCAAGGAGGGGGGGGGGGTTGGATAAAAAAGGCAAAATCTCATTCTCGAGTTCCTGCAAAACCGCCTCGGCCAAAATACCAGATAAAGGGCTATCCATAGGGGCACCACAGGTTCGCAGATAAATAGCATCATGGAAACCAAAATAATTTGTCTCCGCAACAATATTCAAAGCAGAAGTGATTGCGTCGATTGTAGGAGTTTTAAAATTATGATTATGTAGTTTTTTGATAATAATTTCAATAGCAATGTCAACGGGTATACTAGGAAATAAAGAAACAACATCAAAACTATGCAAGGTACCATTAGATTTAAATTTAGTTTTATTAAGTTATCTTTGACGTCTTCCTCTTTGGGAGTATGCTTGATTGCGACCACCCTCCCTTTTTTTCGATTTCTGTAATTAAATTGTAATTTAATATGCTGTTCTTTTGTTGTTAAATTTTTTGAAAAATTGTTTACGGTTCATCCTTGTCTAAACGTAGATTCTTTTGTAAATTGTATTTATGCAAATTTTGTCGCTATATCTGGTCTATATATGAACGATTCAAACTTTATTTCCGTGTAGCCACTGATGAAGAGCATACTTATGCTCGAACGCGCTCTGGCCTTTTTTAAACTTTTGTACGTCTTAAGGAAGTGAAATAAATACCTTCTGTTGTGGATGTGTGTTTAATTTTGCTATTAAACATTGTACTCAAAGCCAAAGAATTTGCTGATCATATTAAATAAGCAATGTTCTGGTAAAGGCATCGTTTGGGGCTTATCAAAATGTTTCTTGATTAATGGAATTATGCTCATTTACCATTTTATAAAGATTGTGATTTAGCTTTTTTCTATTCAAGTGCTATTTGTATTGTCGGTATTTTGATCTTTCTTATTGATTTATATCAAACTGTTATTGCAAGGGGAAGAGGGGACGAAAAATACTTTTAGGATAATAAAAAAATCATTTTAGGTTTTCTAATATTTAATTGTTATTTTACTGTTTCTTACCTTATTAACTGAATAAGGAATATTTTATTCAAGTGAAATATTCCAAATTTTAATAAATTATGCCGTCCAATTGCTACGCTAAACCTGCGCGTAAATCGGACGACAAGCTGGGGGTAGTACAAGGGTGTTAGTGCAATCGGGTAGTGCAAGTCTGTAACGTATAGTGAGTCGAATCTGCAGAAGCTGCCCTCTATTCACATTAAATATCAATATAGATAAATATCAATATGTCCATCTATTACAGCAATTTTTTATAACGTACACAAAGTTTTACTGGAAAATGCACCTTTTAATCACGACTTACTCAATCTGTACAATTATACCACGGTCCCAAACTGCTTTTCCTTAAACTTGTATTTGCCGTGAGATGACCAGATGCAGCTCTCAAATTTTTGCTTGGTAACCCAAGCATGCCCAGAGAGCCTTTTTTTTTTCTTACTGTTAATATTGACACTGAGCACTGTGCCAAGTGCTTTGCAGTTAGTGTTTAACCGAAGTTCGTTTCTCTTGTTTCATCCCACAGCGCGTTCCTGATATAAGTATACACAAATATATTGGTCATCACTCCCATGCCGAAGCAGTATTTATCACCACATACTACTCGATGCCATACAAGCTGCGTCCAGGATTCCTTCTGCTCGACGCCATTGCTAAATATGTTGGATAATCTGTAACAAGCACCGTAAGGGACCCTGATAATGGTGTTCTCTTTATGCTTTCGCTTCACAATGATAAGTACTGATTCTGAATTATGTGTATTGGAACCTAGTTGCTTTGGATTGTCGACAGGCTAGCTATAGGTGCCTTTCTCTCTGATTTCACTATCAAAGGATAATCGCAGTCATCTGTTTTTCGTGACGTCTATATACTTTCCAGCACTTATGCACGCCATTTTGAACTAACTTCATACTGCTAACATCGTCGTAATGTTACATCTCTTCTGCCACTTCTGTTCTTTTCAAAGATTTCTCGCATTAACTCTGTTACCCTGGCCCACCTACCCTATGAGGAGTATGAATACAATGCGTGGTATGTTGGTGAATTAGCTTGGAAACCTGGTGAAGGTTCCTCGCTCGACATAAGGACTCTTCACCTTGTACCGTAGCTAGGACTTTTCTGGAACAGGAGATCTTGGTTAAGTTGACCTCCAAATAAACCTTAAGGATGCCACTGCGGAACCTTCCTTTTCCCTGCTGCTTATCTCCGATCAATGTAACGGTCTAAATGTCTGCCTGACTTTCATGCTTCTCTTAAGCCTCTTTTATATCATCGAGTCATATACTTCAGTTACTGAAGGCAACAGAACCACAACGGTGGTCATATATGTTCTAATGAATAAACAGAGTTGCTCGTAACCGCCATAGAATATGCTCTTTCCATATCGCTGAGTCATTGTTTTCAATTATTAGCAATGAATTTTTAATCAAATGCACATAAGGCTGGTAGGTATCTGCAAGTTCGAGTTTCTCAATTCTCTTGCATTATTCAAGGGGTGCCTTGCATTTTTTTATGTCACAAAGTGTATTTATTCCTTTGGGGTACATTTTATCATGCATTAACTACATTCGAATGATGCCAATTTTTCTGGGTGTGAGTAAATACGTTTGCTTTCCTGGTGGAATTCGAAAACTTCCATGAAGTTTAATACGTTTATTTAAAGTCGTAAACGCTAGCAATTTATGGGATTCCAGTCCATTTTACCCTGGGGTTGAGAAATTATTGAATTTGTGAATGTAAATTCTTTGTCAATTTTCAGAGAGAACGGCAAGTTCTTAAATTTGTTTAACACTTTGTGTTTATGATAGCAAAATCGTTGTAAAAATACTAGCCAATCCCATCCCCGCTTGGCGCGGGGGGAAGGCTTTTGATCACTGAATGTAACACAAGCACACTTAATAAACGTTCTTAAAGTCAAAAACCCTTTTAAAGTTAAATATAGAAATGGCGTACATTTTACAGTTCTGTTAAAATGGAAATTTTAGTATGAAAAACAATATTTCATAAATTTTGAAATTTCTGGAATGCAAATATTGCGTTTTTTACTTGCTATTTATGTATGAAAAGCTCAATCCCTACAAACACATGATGATGATGAAACGTATGTTGATGTTGATTTAGCACAACTTAAAACAGTAATTTTTTATTGAAATGCACCTTTTGCAAACAAGAAAACTTTCATATTATTTTATTAGTCTTATTTTATCTTATTAATTAGAATTTAATACTTTTGGTGTCTTTGTTGACCAAAACAAAATGACTTTGTTATACCAACATGCAATATCTACATCAACACAATGCAATTGGTATTTAATTTATAATTTGTAAAGTCAATGAAATAAGGTAAAAGTTTTCGCCAAATTTCATTTAACTCTAGGGATGTGAAATTATTGAAATTGTGAATGTAAATTCAATGTTAGTTTTCAGAGATGTCGGTAAGTAAAAAGCCGTTCAATTTTTTAACCCTTTGTGGTTATGATAACAAACAAAGCATTGCAAAAGTACAAGCCATTCCCACCCCTCTGGGGGAATTGCTAGTGGTCACTACATACTTCGTAAAAGTTCCAAATGTCAAAAACCTATTCAAAGTCAAGCACAGAAATGGTGCGCATTTTACAGATCAGTTAACATGGAAATTTAGGTACGAAAAACAATATTTCATCTCTACCACTGTATTTTGCTTTATTTTCAATGTTTTCAGGCATTTTAATCAAAAAATAAATTATTTGAATACATCATTATACTTTAATTGTTTGATTAGAAGAATATCCCGCAGATGATTTCGGTATTTAAAGCAAATTTTATACGCCTTTTGGAATCAAAAAATGCTTAAAAATTAAATTATAAAATATAATAAAAAAATTATCTGTTAAAAGTGTAAATAAAAATGTTTCTGGAACGTTTGGTTGTACATAAATTTAAAAAAATTCAGGATTGCGAGCGATGGTATAAAAGTGAGTTTTTAATGTCCAGCAGTTCTCCAGTCATAGTTGAAATAATGTTGAAGTAAAAAATTCGAAATTCATGAATTTTCCAAATAAAATTCCAAGATTTTGATTTTTCTCACTACCAATAGGTCAGGACCTACGTCTATGCAAAGTTTCATGTTTCTACCTTTAACAGTTTGGATTGCAAGTTCATCACTTAATCAGTCAGTCCACTAAGTTATAGTTACCTATGTTAAGAAAATTTAAAAAATACTTATTTTATAAATATTATTCTTTTATTTACAAGAGACTGCTTTCAATTATAGGACGCTAGCATGCACCGCTCTCCAGATATTGCACCTTTATTGTAGAAAACGGAATATATAAAAATCAAGTACACTCGCCATTATTACATAAGTGAATACATTGCAAGTACTTTCAACAAGATACGAATAAATATCTTGTATTTTTAGAGCTATCACACAATATATTTTTATTCTACTATGACTGACATATGCATGAAAAGAATCCATATTTTCCCATTAAACTAGAATTGAATATTTCAATAAATTTTATATTTACATAATTTTTACTATCTCATACTATGTAATATCATATAGAAAAAGTATTGTTGTCACGAAAACGTTCGAGCGCTTGATGCCAATATATGCTTAAAAACCTCTGGAACACGTTTTGACAATTTTCGGAATGATGTCTGTATGTATGTATGTATGTATGTGTCGATTTTTTGTGTACAAGATGGCGGTAGAAAATATTAACTGATTGTCACGAAACTTTGTATCTGTCTTTGTTATTAAAAAATCTAGAATTAGATAAAACACTTTTAAATTCGAGCGTAAACTTCGAAATTGATTCGAAATTTTATATTTTCTTAAAATGGCAGCATAGGGACAAATTTGATATAATCATGCATAAAAAGGGTCATTTATGGCCCAATGATCGTGAGACCTAATAGCATTGTTGTGAAAAATAGCCACGATTGATTCAATTATTTTTCTCATAAAGCCATCAGCCCCCCGGGGGGCAAATCCCCCCCCCGAGGGTCAACATTGTCAAATATGGTATCAATCAAAATTTCATTTCAAGCTCTTTGAGGTGAAGGGTAACAATCTATAATCGTAAACATTTAAACCCATGATACCGATTTTTCAAATTTTTCCTTCCAAAATTTGGAAAAAAAATCTACCTAAAAATGGATTTAGGTAGGAGAATGTCGAGTTGAGACACACTCCAATTATTTTAAGTTAGGTATGATTATTTTTATTGTTTTCTATCGGATTAAGAGCCTGTTACATTTTATCGAAACCAAATTGTAATAAAAATTATACTGTGTGAGACAGTTTTTCAATAGCATGTAAATTTGTTATCCTGTAGAGTCATGTGTTATAAGTTTCATTTATTTTAGCATTTTTCGATTTCTTTTATGTTCTCAAAATCTTATATTCAGAATTTTTATGTTGTTTATGAAATCGTTTATACTTCAGATGCTCGAGATTATACAAATAGTTGGGAAACCACTAGGAATCTCCATTTTTCTCATGGGAAATCATAAATTTTGAATTTTCTGGAATGCAAATATTGCGGAGGTTTTTTGCTTGCTATTTATGCATGAAAAGTGCAATCCCTGCAAGCACATACACGAGTATGTTGATTCTGATTTAACTCAACTTAAAAGAGTAATTTATGATTGAAATGCACCTTTTGCAAACAGGAAAACTTCCATGTGATTTTATTAGTCATATTATTTTATTACAGTCTTATGTACTTTTTGAAAACAAAAAGTTTCCATATTATTTTATTACAGTATTTACAGTCTTATTATATTACGTCTTTCATTATTTTATTACAGTCTTATGCACCTTTTCAAACAAAAAATTTCCACCTGATGTTATTACAGTCTTATTATTATTTTAGTCTTATTTGATCTTATTAAAATATAAAACTTTTTGGGGTCTTTGTTGACCAAAACAAAATGACTTTGTTAGACCAACATGCAAAATCGACATCAACACAATGCAATTGAGATTTGATTAATATTTTGTAAAGTAAATGAAATTTGGCAAATTTTTTTACCAAATTCTATTTACTTTCTAAAATTATTAGTACTTTTATTTCATTTACTTTGCATCAAAATGCAAAAACTTTTAAAAACATGACTTTTCTTGTAAATAAAACTTGATCTAAGAAATTTGTGTTTCTATCACAACTGCTTGTAAGAATGCAGGCTTTTTCTGTATTTATTTGATAGAAGCAGACATATGAAATTTAGGTAGCTACAATTGTTTGACGTCCGCAACGACGAATGATGCTTTGGTTCTAAATAATGCAGATTGGCGTAGATGATTTCATCACAATAATCCTATTTGAAATTATGATAAATTTAATAATATTGAATTTTGAAAGAAATATAGAAGCTACAATATCTAAATACAAATTTTAATAAAAATAGAAAAGTAAACTTATTTTTTGTTGAATGAATATTCAAATTTTATGAATATTTCAATTTTTATTGTAATAATATTTATTTCAAAATGTTCAAGTGTAATTTGAAGTAAAATTTATTTGAAATAATTTGAAATGTTGCATTAATTGTAAATGATGTAATTAAATGCAAATTGAGCAAATTACAAAATAAAACGATGAATATAATTAACACTTTTATAAATTTGTATTTTTCCTTTTATTGGTGTTTTTATTTTAGAAAATTCCATTGTAATGTTTAGTAGGTTGGCATTTTTTCATGCTTTAGCAAATACAAGTCAGTTGACATACTTTTTAGTTATTTCAGATCGTTTTAGGTTCCAGATATTTTAACAGGGTTTAGGAATGTATTTTGAGCGCTTATCGTTTAAGAAACTTTTAGAAAATTTAGAAGATCGTAGCTTTAAACCCGGCAAAGAATGATGTGACATTTATCACACACGTATGTATCGTTAAACCTTGAATAGGCCAGTACATGTATACAATTGAATAAATGAAAACTAAAAATTGCACAAATTTAAACATCCTTAAAGAACTACGCAAAACAACATTTATAAGCATGCAGTTCTTCAGGGGCCACCCTTGGTACAGAGACACGTGTGGGCCAGTGTTTCTATCTGCATAGCTATTGTAATTAAAAGAGTTGTTGAAATCAGCATTAACTTGCTGTAACTATTGTAGAAACTATGCAAATGACCTGACGCTGGTACAAAAGAAGTATTTGAAAATTTTAAAAATTAAAAAAAGCAAAAACGGAAACTATTATAAGTGGCATCTTAAGTACAAGAATTTTAGTGCATGTGATAGCTAAAAAACCTGCTTGAAGATTATTAACTCCCAACTTAAGACATTTGTTAATTAGCGAAACAAATTCTGCCGCCCTTTTTATAGAAGGTAAAGATCTTGTGAACAAAACATCAGGAAATTGTCCATTGGCATATTACCCTAACAGCATTTTTTTTCACAGTGACGTAAGATTTACGTCACACTGTGACTTTGGAACGTCACAAGACTTCGCAGTACGTCTCGGCAATGTCATATTGAGGTCACAGCGAAGTCAATTTGGTCATTTGCATGGTCGTTTGTGACGTCGCATATAAACTTGTTTGTGACGTCACATTGTAATTGCCATTGTAATGTAGTCACATTGTTACGTGTTAATTAAATTGTGGAAACGTCACAGAACATAGTCACAATGACGTTACAAAGTTACTAATAAGTAACGTCGCATAGAAGTCACAAATATGATGTCACATTGTGACCCAGGCGTCACGTGACTACAACGTCACTGTCACACATGTGACGATCTTTGCTGTGAGGGATAATGACTACGCGTTAATCGCGTATTAGCTCATAGACAAGAGTAGGGGCTATATTTTCATTATTAACAATGGAGATTGTCGCATTGACTTAACTTCTACATTTCCAAACTTGTGGTAAAACTCTTTAAATTGGAGAAAACGACGGCACAAATCCCCCCCCCCTCTCTGGAAATATAAATTTAAATCGACTGTCGATTTCACATCCTGAAGTTTATACAACCACCATTTTATGCATGAGAATCTCGCAATCCTGCAGAAAAGTAAACAGGAAACTTTAAATCAATATTTAATAGCAGTTTCGGTTAGGAAATATTTCAGAATTCTGAAACTACATGCATATTTGCAATAAAAATATGTCATGACCAGAGTTAACAATTTTGTGGGAAGATTTAAAGTAAAAAATAACTGGAATTAAAAGATGTGGTGATTGAGAAACCACTAAACATTGTGATGTATTTATATTCTTCAGTTTAACGTCCATCTGTTGTATTACAATCAGTTTTAAAGTTTAAGATATCTGGACTATAAGACTTGACCCGACAGTCTCATACATTCGTATTCCAGACATCTTAGGTCCACTTGCATCATAATTAGAAAAAATATTGTAGAAGTATATTTAATCAGCTTTTATTCGAAAGTTATCTCTCATTTGAAAACAATATGATGTGGACAGGACATAATTTTACCAACAGACTCAGATCTATTTTTATTTAGGGTAATTTGAGGTAATTCTGCAAGTGATACCACATATTTTCAAGATTCACGCAAACAGTAGATCACACAAACAGTAGAACCAAATATATTTTCAAAACTACATAGACTTTATAGACTTTAATGCAACTGCTTATACCAAGAAAAAAATATATTTTTAATTTTGACTATTTATAATATAAACATCTTGATTTATCAATCTATCTATCTGTCTATCTATCCTGGGCGAAATTCTTGGCGACAAATATGGCGAGATATCGCCAACTTGGTGATTTTTAACGTTGCAATATTGACGAAAATGTCGCCAAATCGATGAAAATTACGCCAAATTGATAAAAGTGACACCAAATTAATAAAAGTGACGCCAAATCAATGAAATTAATTGCATTTTGAAAGGGAATAGTACTGTAATGCTGTTTCGATAGCGTTTGTTTGTCAAGTCCAACCATCCCACTTGGTGATAAATTTGGCAACTTTTTAAAATGTCGCTAAATTTATCAAATGTCGCCAAATCGATAAAAATGTAGGCAAATCGATAAAAATAACGCAAATTGATAAAAATATCGCCAAATTGATAAATATGAAGCCAAATCAATGAAATTAATTCTGTTTTGAAAGGGGATAGTATTGTAATGATGTTTCGGCAGCATTTATCTGCCAGTCCAACCATACCACTTGACGACAAATTTAGCGAGTTTTTTAAATGTCGCCAAATTTATCAAAATATCACCAAATTGATAATTATGATGCAAAATTAATGAAATTAATTGTGTCTTGAACGGCGATGGTATTGTAATGATATTTAGAAAGCGTTTGCCTGTCAGTCTAACCGTCCCACTTGGAGACAAATTTAGCAAAATTTCAAATGTCGTCAAATTGATTAAAATTTCGCAAATTAACGACAATGTTGGCAATTCGATAAAAATGTCACCAACTCGAAAAAATGACGTCAAATCAATAATTTAATTGTGTTTTGAAAGGGGATAGTATTGTAATAATGTTTCGAAAGCATTTATCTGTCAGTCCAGCCATGCCACTTTGCGACAAATTTAGCGAGTTTTTTAAATATCTCCAAATGCATCAAAATACCGCCAAATTGATAATTATGACGCAAAATTAATGAAATTAATTGTGTCTTGAAAAATATTGGGCAGCCTTTGCCTGTCAGTCTAACAGACCCACTTGGCGACAAATTTAGCAAAATTTTAAAATATCGCGAAATTGATTAAAATATCGCCAAATTAACCACAATGTTGGCAATTCGATAAGAATCTTGCCAAATCGATAAAAATAATGCCAAATCAATAAATTAATTGTGTTTTGAAAGGAGGTAGAATTGTAATGATGTTTCGGTAGTGTTTATCTGTCAGTCTAACTCTCCCACTAGGCTACAATTTTGACGAATTTTTTTAAATGTCTCAAAATTGAATAAAATATTACAAAAATTAACGGAAATGTCACCAAATTGATGAAAATGCAATATTTTGCAAGGAATATAAGAATCTACTATAAGAAAAAGCCATTTCTCTGTTTGTCCATCCGTGATGTTTGGCAAAAAAAATGGCAAAGAATTTGGCGAGATGTCACAAATGTCGTCAAATTGATAAAAATGAAGCAAAGTGGCAGGTAATATTTTGCAAATTTTGAATTCCGTCATATGACGGGAATACTCTAGTTTATAATATAAACACCTTGATTTATCCATCTGTCTATCTCTGGGTGATGCTGCTACAAAATGTTGCCAAACATGTTCCAATCACGGATAAACATTTCAATTTTTATGATATAACCATGAAGCTTTACGTAGTATAAGACATCATATACTGAAAGTGAGGCCTTGATGTAGGCGATCAGTTTCTTACGAAATGCAATGACTGTACTTCCTTCAGAGCGAAATTATATTGTAACCATGGAGCTTTGCTTAGCGTATGACACCAGATACTAAAAATGAGGCCGTGATATGAGCAGCTTGTTCCCTACATAATGCAATGACTATACACAGTAAAATTATGATGTAACCATGAAGCTTTACGTAGCGTATGACTTCAGCAGATACTTAAATTGAGACCCTGATGTTATTTCATTTCTTATCATTTTATATTTCTTATTTGAGATAAAATGCAACTCAGAGGGTCACGCTCATTTCGTTAACAGGAACGACGGTGGGTTTAAATAGGTAAATATTTATTACTTTGAATCTATTAACAAGAGATTACACTGATACAGCTTTGCACCAAGCAGTCTCTCTTAAATTACTAAATTCGTATATTTTTATTTTTCGATCAGTATTGCCGTCTAGCCAGTGTTGGGCGATTTGTTTGAAATATGCCTTTTGTAGACCATATATACTAACAGCCTGTAGTTGTAATGTATGTGTACATTTGCTAGGTGAACACACCAATGCTGCATCATTAATTTCTGCTGCTTGAAGTAAATTAAATTCAATATTATCTCCTGCCTAGAGAACTGCAAGCTTCACTCATCTCTCGTGCTTTGTCCGACCATGAGTGACCACAGAACAAAGACTCTGCCAAGATTCCAGTTAGCTTCATACATCAGTAAATAAGAATAATATAAAAAATCTGATGTGGGCAACACATGATTTTCCTTATATAATGCAGTGAATTTACTACTTTTACAGTAAAAAAAATAGGTTTTTCTTCTAATAGATACTTATATTCTTTCCAAGATATTGAATTTTCGTGAATCAGTTGTCATTTTCATTGATTTAGCATCATTTTTATCCATTTGACGAGATTTTCGTTAATTTGGCAACATTTTAGAAAGTAGCCAAGTTGGCGACACTCAACCAAATTCGTCGTCAAAATCTCGCTAAGCGTTATGGACAGAGAAATAAGTTATTCTTATAGCATATAAATGATTTATATATATAATAGCATATAAATGATCCTTATAGCATATAAATGCACGAGAATGATGTCACCCAATTTATCGTACGATATTACATAAGAAAAGTGACCATGTTTCTCAACAGTTAATAGATTTTATTTAATTTATGGGATTTTTTGATGAATTTATTTTTAAAATGTGAAATATCCCGAGAACGGTCCATGCTAGCTATCTAAAGTTTATGTCAATCGTTTTCTAAGGAAAAAAACATAAGAAATGTCTATTTGCGTAACTTTATTAAAGGTATTGATTTTTTGATGATTTTTTACAGAATTTCACTCGAAAATTTAGGGGAATTCTGAACATTCGATTACGTATAAAAACAATAGGCTTCCAGTATTCATGGATTGTGATTTTTGTACCAAATTTCATTCGAATCGCTCCATTCGTTCGTGAGATATCGTCTCCTCAGACTCACTGACACACACACATACATTCACACACACACACACGCACGCACACAGACATCACCTAAAAATATTTTATTCGTGATCAGGGATGCTTGAAACGGGTTCTCCCGTCAAAAACTCGAATTCGAATTTTCGACCCCGTCACAATATTTTCCTTATACATTATGTATATAAGGAAAGTAAAAAGGAAACGTTTCATTATAAATGCAAAAAAATATACAGAGAATATAATTATTTATGCAATTTACCGATAACTTACCTGAAATAACAGTCAATGCGTTAAAATAATGGGTGATAATTATTTCATTCGACATCACTTGACTTTATTCAAGCAATTAAATACGCGCCGGCGATATTTGCCGAAGACAGACCGACTTATGACCAGCGTAATATCTCTCCGGGTAACTCGACTCTTCCGAATTACCCTATGTAATAATTGTCTAACGTGTTCGTGTCTTTTTAGACTCCCGGTAGCCTACTGGAAGACAGGGTACTTAAACGCTTATAGTATAAACCACGAGACAAAACCTACAGGATCCCGGTTTTCAATTTTCTGGTTTGCCGGCCAAAACTTGGGGTTGAAAAGTATTTTCAAAACACTCCAGAAGCCTCAGCGGTGACATAGAAGTTTGATTATTCTCGCAGTTATCGACCATGAAACGGAACATAACGATGCAGGGTTTTCGATTTTCCTCCGGGAAAGCTGAAAAAGGGAACGGGTCACCCGAAAAGTTTTTCCAGATTTTCCAGAACCCCATCTGGTAATCTAGAAACAGAACAAAAAGGTGCAGGGTTTTCGATTTCCCTCTGCAAAAAAGGGGGCGTGTCATCCGAAAAGTCTTTCCAGACTTTTCAGAACTCCTTCCGGTAACCTAGAAAAAGTTCAATATTTGCACATTTTTAGCAGCGATTTTCAACCTCTGCGCAGTGAAGCCCTGAGGCGACTTGAACGGTGGTCGGGTTGGTCGACTGTCAACGTGATCATTATTTTTATTCCAAAAAATATTAAATATCCGCATGTTTTCGATTACCTACAGTTTTTAAGTATTCATTACAACCAAAGGAGACCAGAAGAAATGTAGTCGGCCAAGGGATTATCTTTTAATATCGACTACATGACAGAACCTAACAATGTCGCATTTTCAATTCCTTCCCCAAGGCCGAGACATATGAGATAGAGGTCAAAAATCTTTTTCAGACCCATTAGAAGCCGCTTTCCGTTCTAAACGAATTTTTATATTCATTTTGCAATCATTTTCATGTAATGTGATAGGTGAAAGTGGATAAAATCGGACAATTCTCAAGATATTGAACTACTTCTTTAAAAATGTATTAAAAAAAGTAGTTTCAATAATATCTAATGATTTAATAATCGGAGATTCAATAACATCATTTTCAAAAAATTTTCGCGAGTTTATCTTGAGATATTAGAAGTTTAGTTTTTAAAATCTTCGCGAGATTTCTTCCTCAAAAATTCATGTTAATATTCTTGAACCTAACTCTGATTCATAAATATATATTTTATTTTAATTAAATCAAAATGTATATGTTTATTTGTATTAATTATTAAAAACCCTTATAAAAAGACAAAATATATTAAAAAATACATAATGCATACATATGCATGCTCCGTTTACTATGCGAAATATAATATGTATATGCTAGGTATATGCGTATGTATATGCTAGGTATATGCGTATGTATATGCTAGGTATATGTATATGCTAGGTAACATATACCTAGTACTATGAAATCGACAACTTTTATGTAACTTCAAGTAAATATTTAGTTCACTTTTTATTTGGTATGATAAAATTCAATTTAAAAACGCAGAAGGAGGAAAAAATTAGTTTGACTCTACAAATCATGTGCTGTCCACATAAGCAGGTTTATTTTATTTGCATGTGATGAATATAAATCACTTTATGTTAGAATTTTAAATCATGCGGAAAACTCCTCAACTGAGCAAATATCGCTACTACTTTCTCTCGAGAAACAAGAAATTTAAAATGGCAGTCGATTGCAAAATCTCCTGCATGAGAGTCACGCAGTCCCGCAGAAATGTAAACATAAGACTTTTAAGTCAATATTTAAGATGCAAATACTCAATTTTGGTAAGAAAATATTTTAAGATGCTTTCAAATATGTGCATATTATATGGCAATATAGAATGACCAGAGTTCTTCCTATATAGAGAGGCGTATTGAAACAAAAGAAATTAAAGTCAAATAAAGAATTTTACGAACAAAACGGGAATATTAATATTTTTTTTGAGTGTTTCAAAATAACTTATTCGATGGTTTTCTGAATTTGTTTATAACTGTCAGATAAAAAATGTGCACATTTTACAATCAAAGAAAAATTATTTTAAAGAAGATTGAGAGAAATATACGAACTCTTAAAATATCAATCAAGTAAATAAAATATAAATTCACTTAAAACAATACAGCAGTACGGGGTGGATGGAAAAAACCGAGCAAACTTATACACACACACATACACACATACACACACACACACACATATATATATATATATAGTATGTATATATATGTATATATATATGTATATATATATGAATATATATAAATATATATATATATATATATATATGTATGTATATATATATATGTATATATATATACATATGTCTATATATATATGTATATATATAAATATATATATATATATATATATATATATATATATATATATATACATATATGTATATATATATATATATATATATATATATATACATATATATATATATATCACTTATGAACCGTTTGTGTTAGACACTAAATAGGAATTTTCTAATTGGACATTTTCTTTTAAACTTCTAATTTGAAATTTCTTTACTTGTAAGAAAGGTATATGCCATATTTCCAAAACCAGGGGGATTATTTGCATAAACATGTGTAACTGTTTGCATAAAAGTACAAAAGTCATCTTTAGTCCTCAGCAGTTTTTTCCAGATAGTCTGTAATCTTTGGACTAGTTTTCGACCCCCTCCCCCCCCCACACTTTTATGGTTGAAAACCCAGGCCGTCCGGCTCGTCAACAAGGACTTGAGCATCCATTTGGACGGCCGGCACACTTTTATGGTTGTAACTGTTTTTCCAGTTTGTTTGGTCATACTGCATTTGTGAAACGTTTGGGAGCAATGATGGACATAAGATTGTACGATTCCCCAAGCAAGTATTAGCATGTAAATGCTGGTATGATTGCTTACTTTATCGTACGATCCTCCCAAGCACATTCCTATCCTAAGACGACAAGATCGTAGCGGTAATATGCCTTCCTGCATCCACTTCTGCCAACATCATCTCACTACAACGTCGAATTAAGATTGCATCTGACACGTCTGCTTGATCATCCGGCTTCTCATAACCTATGGATGAGACCTGCCTCCGACTTGCCCAGTTGCTAATTTTGCTCACACATGCGCCGTAGAGATATGTTCACAGACTACTTCACACAGCGAAATAGCAGAACCTAAAACATTTGCCCATAAGGGCGGCATGTGCTTTTCATATCTCTCTCTGTTCCTACGAGTTCGTTGTTTTATTTTTTTTTACCACCGACTACAATTTTGTTACTGAAATAATTCCCTATTTTGAACTGATGCCGTATAAAACAGTACCAATCGTAGAAATGAATTATATATCCCTCCATATCCACTTAATATATCTCATTGTTACGCTTAGTATTTTACTGGCAGACGATATCATCTATATTTTCCCCTAAAACATAACTATATGTAGGAAATACTTTATACGAAAATTTCATTTTAAACTTTCTGGTACTTTAATGCAATTCCCATATTTTATTATTTCTTGAAATACTCTTATGTTCATATATTTTTATTGTTTTATAAAGTATTTTGAATTTCAAATTCCGCGATATTATGCAAACAGTTTTGAAGCCCACTACAATCGTTCATTTTTCTCTTGGGAAATCAGAGACGTTGCATTCTACAAAATTCAAATATTACATTTCATGCACCAGATTTATGCATGAAAATCCGTACTTCTTGCAGACTCAAAAGCAAGAATGTTGATGCTTGTAAATTTGTATAATGCGAAGTTTATGATGGGATTATTTTATTATTCAAAAGAGCTTTTTCTATACAGGATGTTATATAAAATATGTTGCAAAACAGTATATGCACCCACAAAAAAGTAAGCTACAGCCATGCTGTATTGTTTGTACATATATATTGTATGAGAAGATATGCAAGTAATTAAAAAAATTTGGGAGCAAGCGCGTTTTATTAAGAAACTGTGGCAGCAAGAAGACATTTTAGTAATTGTTAAATCCTCCCCTGGCAGCAAGCCAATATTCGATGCGGCATAGAGTCAATTAAGTTTCTTATGCCCCTCTATGGAAGATTTTGCCAAAAATGTCCACATAAAAGTATAAATTAATCAGCCAATCAGTGGTATTCTGAGAAGATTACAATTGCCGTTTTAGCATGTCTCAGTAAATGCCCATATCTATACGACAATTTGCTTACCGTAAATAGTTGCTCAAATCAAAAAACAATAATGCAAAATGTCGCATCATTCTTCATCGTGACAATGCAAACTCACATACTGCATTTATTTCAACTATCAATTATTTGAAGCATGAAAAAATTGATTTGATCATTCATTGACCTTATTCGCATGATTTAGCAACCAATGACTTTTTCTTGTTCCCAACAATCAAACATAAAATTCGTGAACAACGATTTAACAGCCCAGAAGGAACTGCTGAAGCTTATAAATTATATGTTTCTGCTATACTAACTTCTGAATAGCATAACTGCTTCAAAAATTAGTTTATTCGAATGAAAAACATGCATTGATGTTAAAGGCGAATACTTTGAAAAGCAATTAAACGATTTATTTCCATTCAAAAATATTTGTTCATAATTTTATAAAAACTGAAATACTAGCTTACGTACCAACAAGACAATGCTTGACTACATACTGAAAGACTTTCTCAACAATAATCGAGAATTTAATGCTCTCCCATGACCATCCAGGTCCCACAACTTATATCCAATAGAACCCATCTGCGGCATGCTAGGACGGCAATTTCAGCCTACTCAAAATACCACTGAATTAGCTGACCAGTTGCTCCAATTTGTGGTAGAATCTTCCGCATAGGAATATAAGCATCTTAATTGGCTCCATGCCGTACCGAATATCGGCTTGCATAGCTACCAGGATAGGATTTACCCCTTACTGAAGTGTCATATTTTTTATCAGCATCCCTTAATAAAACGTTTTTACCCCCAAATTTTAATCAACTGCATAACTCTTCAAACGATACATACATGCCGAGTTTCGCCGTTATAACTTAATTTCTTATGAGTGCATATATATATATATTTCTAAAACAGAGTTAAAATCAATCTAAAAAAATTAATTCGTGCTTTACAGTGCCTAAAATGTATAAATCCATCAAACATTATGTTTTTCTTTTCTATTTAGAATACTTTCATATGCAATGTACTGAATGAAATGTAGAGATCGAAGTATGTTTCAGTTGGAGTTCTTTTAAGATAATAGTAGATCCGAACATATACTGGATAAAATAAATTGTTTCTTTGATCCCATGTAACGACACAACTTATCCAAAGACCTAAGCCCCCCTCGAGTCAATGATTCTACAGATTATGATTCTACCAAATACCTTTTTTCTCTTTTGTCAGGTGCAGAATTTTTTTTTCCAGGGATTTGGGATAACGGTGTATTCAGAATGTGGTGAAAAATAAGATAATTGAATCCGAAGTAATTTGACATTATATTATAAACATAATTTTATTTTGCGATTGATTTCATTTGCGGAAAGTTTATCTTACAAAATAAAGAAAGTTGTCTGTCTGTCTGTGCAGTCTGTAGCGTAAAATCTATGCGTCGTACGTCCATCAAATTTGATACACAGGTATCGAGAAGGTGAACCTCATCGTTATTTTTTTTTTATTTCAAATTAGATTTTTAGTTATTTTATGGTTTAGCATTTTCGCACAAATCGATTCCTTAGTGACCAGAAAATATTATCACAGATTTTCTATCATGGCACCATCGAAAAGATCGAAAAATTCTTTTTCAAACAAACTTTGAACGGAATCCATATAATTAACAAGTCGAATTTTCGTGAATTTTAAAAAATACATACTTTTCGTATGTTTAAACCATCTCAGATTTTTAAATTCCAATATAAAAATGTTGACTGGCAATACGATTTTTATAATATAACAGCAGCTTCTTCAAATATTACACACTGCTCCAAAACAAAACAAAAATTTTTGAACCCATCCGCTAATTAATTATAATTCTCATAAGGCACTTTTGAGGTCTAATACTGGTCATCCGAAATAAACTGGCCGTTCTTCCTTCGCGGCTGACCGCTACCATTAGAAAATAATCTATTAGAAAATGCTCTATTAAAAATGCTCTATCAGAAATGCTCTATTAAAAATGCTCCGTAAAAATGCTCTATTAAAAATGCTTTATTAAAAATACTCTATTAGAAATGCTCATTAGAAAAGGCTCTATTAGACCTCTCTATTAGGAAATGCATTTAAAATGATTATGAAACCAAGGTGTATATTATATAAAAAGTGGGGGCCGCTTATTTAGGATCCGGATAACGCCGAGTAATTTATTCCAGTCTATAATAATAAAAGAATGTTTTGTGTTTGTTTATGCCATTTGTAGGGAAAATATGCAACGTAAACCGACGTATATCCGTAAAATTTGGTACAGGCATACCTTATCTATCGAGAGGAAAAAACCATGATGATATTTTTGCATTTTCGAATTAATTTTAAAGTTATGAAGTTAAAAGTCTAAATTTGACCTATTGGGTTGGTGGCGTTATCTATTGTGCGATGCAAAAACTACAACAATTTTTTTCCTACGAAAAAACAGTTTCACAAGGATTTTATTCAGAAACAAAATCGCTAATTTGTTGATAAATAAAATCAACTTCCATTTCTTAATCAACTTAGATTTGTTTATCTGCTTTAAACTAAGAAACTATGAAATGACTTACAGATTTCCTCGAAATTCGGCCGATTGGATTGCTGATGCCATCCTTCCACATTGCTGAAGCTCGAACAAAGTCATTTTCTTCCTTAACCCGGTCACCTTCTGAAAACTTAAATTAGTGAATCCAACTGATCTCTGCCTTAACCCCCCTTAACGTCGAGTGTATTTGCTAGTTAGCTCTAAATGTTCTCATATTCTTTGTAAAAATAATTTTGCTATAAATAATTTTACTTTAAAGTGCTATACTATTAAAGTGCTACACTATTAAAGTGCTATACTATTAAAGTACTATACTATTAAAGTGCTACACTATTAAAGTGCTATACTATTAAACTGATTTACTATTACAGTGGTATACTATTAAAAGTTTCAGTTCATGTATGTATGTATGTATGTATGTATGTATGTATGTTAGCTAAGAAGATCATTGTTAAAAAATGACTGCTAAAATTGATTTTGAAAGGAAAATACATTTCAAGTGAATGTAAGCTTAAATAAATAAGACGTTTACATAATTGCAATATCAACTTATACAGTCTGTTTGCAAATCAATTATTCAACATTAACTGCATTTTATTTTACTCCTTCTCTAGTACTTCCTCAGTAATTAAATCAGCGCATTAGTTAAAAACAAAAATCGTTTAAATATTTGCACGTTCATTATATAAATGATTTAAAAATTACATTTTAAATTTAAAATTTTATTTCAAATTTCTCTATTAGTTTATTTACAAGATAATTTTATATACTGGAGTAATTAATTTCAAATATTTGCATTTATAATATTTGGGGGAAGCGAAATATTAAGTTTATTTATTCACTAATCTATTTAAAGATATTTAAATAGATTAGCAAATAAACTATACTATAATTTAGCTCGACGTAACAGTAAATAGCTTAAACCACAAAAGTAAATGCATATTTTAGAATTTTCGAAATAAAATTGGAAAATTTGCTGTAATAAGCAAACAAAAATCACTTTTGCGGAATAAATATACGTTTGATATTATACACAGATTTTTCCTTCTCATCGTAATTATATTTTTTTAATTTTCAACTCTAAATTAATTTACTAAATCAAGTACCGCTACAGTTAATTGCAAAACGTGAACTATCGGAGCGTCACAGTTACAAGGTAGTTACATTATCCAATTCCTTTAGATTTTTACTTACTGCTATTTAATTCCATTAAAACCAGATAGAAATATCTACAAAAAAAATTTGTTTTTTCATCTTAATAATAATAATAATTATTATTATTATTATAGCAATATACATTAAAAGAAATATTCCCCACGAGGAAATAAAAAGCATAAATCTTCAAAGTATAGAAAATACTAGTATAAAAATTAAAATTAATAATCTTCTTCTTCTTCTTCAGTGGCCTAACAGTCCAGGATGGGCCCTTGCCTTCCGCAGTAGAGAGCTCCAGGCTCCCCTATCCCTGGCCAAAGACCTCCAGTTCAAAACCTTTAAAGTTTTAAAGTCCTTTTCCACACAGTCGAGCGATCTGAGTAAAATTAATAATACTAGCCCGTTTCTCCTAACCTCAACATATGTCAAAAATATGAGTAGAGTAGACGTAGCTGCGCAACTGGAACTGCTTTTCTCGCGATATCCAAACACGATACTCGTAGGCGACTTCAACGCACGCCACCGAGCGTGGGGCTGTAGGAGAGCCAATTCACGCGGTACACAGATACATAGACTGCTGAACACCACAAACACTAACATTATTGCGCCGTCGACACCAACCTGCTTCTCAGGCGCCAGCGGCACATTCATAGACTTTGTCCTAACGCGAAACATAGACTACGCTCACACTATTAGTACCCTGGATGAATTCGACTCGGATCATTTACCGGTACTGGTGACATTCGACCTGAACACAAGTCTTCCAGCCTCTTTGGGACAAGAGAGGGTCAACTGGGAAGTATTCAAAAGAGCACTCTTCGAGCCGCACTTAGCAGTACCTAACATAATGAGCACGGCGGATATTGACTCTGCCAAGCACACACTCACAACAGAAATCAAGAGAGCAATTGCCTCTGCCACAACACATCGTGAGTCTCCAAAAATGGCCACACGTCCCCACCATATCAAACAATTAGTCAGGCAAAGAAATAGAATACGTAAGACATGGCAGGCTAACAGAGACCCCGCCCTTAAAAGGAAGCTTAACAGACTCACGTGCAAAGTCTGGGAAAAAATTGTCGCAGAAAAGCAGCAACAGCATAAAGAACTACTCGAATCCCTTAGCCCAGAAGACGTATCGCTCTGGCAATTCGCAAAAAGACTCAAATTAAGCTCCCGCCTCTAATGGATGGCACTAAAATCGCGTACTCAGACGAGGAAATAGCCGAGGCGCTCGCAAGCCATTATGAAAAACAATTCCAACCAAACCACGATTTAATGTGTCAGGACACCCTAAGAATGGTTAGACAAACTCTAAATAACTTCAGAAATTCCCCGGTAACGGCTGAGATTAACCCAGCCACCCCGCAGGAGATAGTAGAAATTATCAAAAACCGTAAAAGCCCAGGGCACGACAAAATCAGGAATATTGCAGAAAAAACCTACCCCTAAACGTAATATGTTACTTGACTATCTTAATAAATAAAATATTAACACTAAACTCTTTTCCCAAAGAATGGAAGGAAGCGATAATCATAACTATCCCTAAGCCAGGTGAGGATGCCACAATTCCAGCCAACTACAGACCAATTAGCTTGCTACCGACACTTAGTAAAATGACTGAGAAAATAATTCTTAAGAGACTGAACACGCACCTTAGTGAGAATGACATTATCATTCCGGAGCAGTTTGGATATCGGCTAAAGCACTCCACCACTCATCAATTGCTGAGAGTGGTAGAGTACATATCTTCTGGTCTCAATAACAAGACACCCACAGCTGCGATTTTTCTGGACATACAAAAAGCCTTTGATAAAGTATGGCACTGTGGATTAGCGTACAAATTGATCACTTTAAAAGTTCCTGACGCTCTTATCAAACTTTTAATCTCATACTTAAATAACAGACACTTTCAAGTCAGAGGAGGAAGTAACTTATCTACAGCCAAGCTCATTAAAAGTAGTGTACCGCAAGGTTCTATCCTGGGCCCGACACTCTTTAACATATGCCTGAACGACATCCCCAGGAATCCAAACACAGAGCTGGCACTCTATGCAGACGACAGTGCGATACTTGCAAAACACCCCTATGTCTCAGTAATGCACAGACAGCTACAACACTTAGACATACTCCAAACATGGCTAGAAAAATGGTGAATAAAATTAAACCCCAATAAATGTCATTGGATCTATTTCTCGAGGAAAAAGAAACCGCCGCTGCCACTGTACATAAACAATCATGCCTTACGCGCGGAAAAAGCTACTAAATACCTAGGTGTAACGATAGATTCCCACCTAACCTGGAAACAGCACGTAACGAACTTAATCAAAAAAGCGTATATAACTACAGGAGCCTTATACCCAATGATAGGAAACGGAAATCTCAGTCATCAAAACAAACTGCTAATTTATAAATCGGTCATCCGCCCGGGAATGCTGTATGCAGCACCCGTATGGGGATATGCCTGTAAAACTACAATAGACCTCCTAGAGACAAAACAAAACAAAATCCTACGGATTATCAGGAAAGCTCCCAGGTACTTAGGAAACTCGGTAATTAGGAATTACTTCAAAATAAAAACTGTTGGAACCCAAATTAAAAAGCTAGCTCTTAAATTTTACAAAAATTTGCCATCCGTTCCAAATGAACTGTTATTCAATCTGCATGACTATGATCATCTCAAGGCCAAATCTCGTAAGAGACCCTGCGCTGTTCTAAACATCGATAATCGGAATTAAAAATCCCACCTCAAACATCTGATATTAAATAAAACTCGCGACTAATGTTCAAAACTCTAAGCTGCCAAAATGCTAGATAACCATGAGATCTGCATCAACTCCCCAAACTGCTTAAACTTTAAATGTGCAACAAACTGCCACAGTAGGAGCTAGGACAAAAAATAAAAAGTAGTAAATAAAAACCTCGAACCTCCAATTAGGGTCACTGAATTAATGTCACAGTTTGACGATAAGAACCACATATTGACACCGGAGATTAAAGGCGCTTCGCGCCTGGTGCTCTGTCCTGAACGACACTCATAGACATTATTATAAAAATGCATCTCCTTAATATCAAATATACAAGTTATATAATTAATATTCCAGATTAATGGAAATTTTTTTATTCAGACTTCGACCCGTCACTCTTCATCGCAATAAAAAAAGATTATTTAAAATAATATAAAAATAGAAGAATCTAATAAAAGTATAATCATTATGATTTCGAATTATGATATACGTAGTACAAGGAAGATTGTTTTGCGTTCGAACGATTACGTTAAACGCACTTAAAATGAAGATAATGAATTAGTTTTTAATTAATATTTCTACATTTCAACTTTAAAATTGTGCAGAAAATGTTATTATTTATGTTAGAATAACATAGATAACGTCGATATAAGCATACATATCATCGTACTACCCAGACAGTCCGGCTATATATATATATATATATATATATATATATATAGCAAATCATAAAAGAAGAGAATTAATGTGGAAGCAATGTACCAAACATTGGCCGGTTCCACATTCATTCCTTTATGGTTACATTTTCCTCATTCATTCTCTTCCTTTCCGGTTTGCTATTTGAATCCTCTTTATTGAGCTGTTTGCTCTGCGTCTTAAAAGTGTGATTTCTGGTTTTTTATTTCGGCTTGTATAGAATATTTATAAGATATATATATATATATAAAATTGAAGATTTTTATGATTACTTGTAATATATATACCCGAGAAATACCAAAGGATATATAAATATATATATATATATATATATATATATATATATATATATATATATATATATATATATATAATCGTCGTCGTTGTGGACGATAATTGGGGACTGAATTGATACAATATCGATACATCAATAAATTATAGCTATCGATATGTTTTATCGATTCCCCGCATAAGCTTGGTCATGTGGTCTTTACAACATCGCAATCACTTATACAATACTATTTACTTATCTCAGTCCCTCATACCACAAACAAAAGGAATAAATGTGCTCTAAACACCTTTCTACAACTTTCAGGAATATCATTGCTTTTCTCATTGTCCCGTTTCGACGAGATAAAGGAGAATAGTTTTCTCGTAAGTAACATCTGTGAAAGAAATTAATCATAGCATCAGCCAAGTGTGTCGCGACCGAAAATAACGGTCATGCATTATTTCACTTCATTTACAGTTGCGTCAACGAAAAGGAAACACGAAGGAGTGAATGTTTATGATAGAGAAATAATAGACTTTGTCTCCTGACAAATAGTCTTTCCTGCTGAAATAAGAGTGTGGTTAGTTGTATGTTAAGTGTTTTATTTGTACTTGTACATGCAAGAACGCTTTTAAACTTTCACTTAAAAATACATATCAGATTTAACGAAGTACTCACCGAGGAGTCTTAGAAATCATATTTGTTTGGTGCAAAATAGTACTTGATATTTATAAATTCATGAATAGGGCAGAGAAAGAATTAACTTTGTCTCTTCGACAGATAGTTTATCATTGTGAATTTAGCGTGTTGTTTGTTTCATGTTAAATATTTTCATTCTAATTGCATATAAGCGTCTTAAAATTCTCGTTTAAAATACAATTTGCGTATGGTTCTAATAATTATATTTGTTTGTTACAAAATACTACTTTTAATATGCACAGAGTAGCGCAAAGAACATACTTCAGTTTGAATATTTAGTAATATTTCTTTATTTTCTATTTTTTGCAGAGAAAAGATGATAAACTCATGATGGAAAAATTTACAACACAGCAACATAATCATCAGCAGTGTAATCAACTAGTGACTTACCTACCAAATTTTGTGAAATTTCGTCGAATAGTATTTAAGCTAGAGTGGATATATATATTGCACAGACAAACACACACACCACATACACGTATGCCAACGGCCGTACCGTGCTGAAAACACCGGTTCTCATTAGATCAACGAAGTCAAGCAGCATCGGGCGCGGTTAGTACTTGGGTGGGTGACCATCTGGAAACACCGCGTGCTGTTGGCATCTTTCGGGCCCGGTGGTTTGCGCGCTGGATTTGCACGCTGACATAACTGCCGCCATGTTCATGCGGAGTACGATCACGTTAAACATGTGGGTCCGTAAGTCCTTCCGAGAATTTGGTGGTAGGGGAAGGAAAGTTCGGTCCCTGTGGATGCCTCCCCCACTGGGTTCCGGTCTAAATTGTGTGGAACTTCCCGGCCGTCCAAACAGTTACCTTACACCTTTCTGGTAGATCGGATGATCTGGGTCTCAACAACAACAACACACACGCATACACGTCCCGCTAAAAATAGCATTTTCGTTTTATAGAGATCCAAAACATATAAATCCGTTGAAAACTTGAGTTGCGATTTTTGATATGACACTTTCCACTTCTGCAGGGAAAGTAATAACAATAAATGCCTTTGTTCTCGAAAAATTCCGGATTTTCCTATAAGCATACTCCACTTCGACAATAAGAGCTTGTAATTTCGCCCCAGTAGCTCAACGGCAGAGCGTCGCCAGGCCAGTTTGGTGATCCAGGGTTCAATTCCCGGTTGGTACAGCAAGGTTCTTTACAATGGCGCCAGAACAAAACGGCCGGGAAACAACACGGTCGGGAAAGGATACCTTCTGCACTCAGGAGGCATCCAAGGTCTACCATCCCGCCAAACGAACATTTATTTAGGTCTAAAAAGATAACAATTGATAAAAAATATTATGGTTAAACAGACAGTTTAACATTATATTTGAACTTGACAAGTACGTCCATTTTTCAAAAATGAGAATAGGGTTATGATGTTGGAGGTCTGAAGACCCTAGACCGTGCGACTCACATAGTGAGTTTAGAGTAACTAGCTGCACGGCCGGGAAAGGATACCTCCTGCACTCAGGAGGCACCCAAGGTCTACCTACTATCCCGCCAAACGAACATTTATTTAGTCTAAAAGATAACAATTACATTATATTTGAACTTGACAAGTACGTACATTTTTCAAAAACGGGAAAAGGGTTATTTCGAATATGGATAAAAAGAACATTGAAAAATAAAATTTAGAGTGAGGTATATTAACATAATGATAAATAGATTAAAATTAAAGAAAATAATAAAATTTTAAAAATAAAATTTAGAAAATATATAAAAAGAAAATATATGAAAAGGAAAAAAAAAATTTGGCACATGAAAAACAAAAAACAGAAATTTAGAATAAAATGTAAAAAAGAAAAATTAGAAAAATACAAATAAAAAGGGTCAAAAGAAAAATAAAGAACCGAGAAAATAAGAACAGTTAACAAAGCTTTATTTTTTTTAACAGAAAATATGGAGGGAACACAATAAGTTCTTATCTAAATATATAAAGAAGAAAAGTATATATGTATGTATGTATGTATGTATGATCCAACATCACGGGAAAACGGCTGAACCAAATTTGATGAAATTTGGTGGGTAGTCTTAAAATAACCTCACTTAAAATTTAGTCTATGTTTCGAGTTTCTACAACCAGGCGTTCTCGAGATATTAATGAAAAACGAAATTTTCGTTTGTCTCATCATCACGGGAGGACACGGCATCACCGAATTTAATGAAATTTTGTGGGTAGCTTTAAAATATTCCTCCATAAATTTAGTCCAAGTTTCGAGTTTCTAAGACTGGGGGTTGTCGAGATATTAATGGAAATCGAAACTTTTTCCTAGTCGTTCTACTCTCTAACTCCATGATTCCTAACGAAAAAGGTTGGACATCGTTGGTTTAAAACTTGAAAGTCAATTAAATCTTTGAGTTTTGTGGGAGTTTATTGAACGTAGTCACTTTTAAAAATCACAGGTTTGAAATATGAATTTAAATGGAAACTCTATCACCATAATTTATTTTTCACAGGCTTACCAAACAACGAAAAGTATTAAGAAATCAAAATGGTTATTTAATTATCAGCATTTTGTGAGGAATAATGGTTATTTAATTATCAGCATTTTATATCATGACAAGTCATTTGACTCTGCAGTGGACACCGATGATGCCGTTAATTACCCTCTGGAATTTCTGAACCACTATGAGTCACCTGGAATGCCTTCTCATATCTTGAAGTTAGAAAGGATTACCAATAATGCTTCTGCGGGATCTGGACCCACCAAAACTATACAATGGAATACGGCTCTGTGTCAAAAATATTTTACCAAATATCATAGAAGACATGGTATTAACGGGAAAGGCAAAAAGAGAGGATTTCATTTCCAGATTTTGGAGGTCTGAAGTCCCCAGACCGTGTGACTCACATAGTGAGTTTTCCCAATAGCTCAATTTCGTCCAAATGGCTCAAAGGTAGAGCGTCGGTTGGCTAGTTCGGAGAGCCAAGATTCGATTCCCGGTTGGGACAGCAAGGTTCTTTGCATATACTGTACATAACCGAAGATCAATCTTTTAATAATCAACATAATAATCAATAATAAATTTAATAATCAATTTGATAATGGTGCAATTTAGGGACTGGTTGTGAAAATTGATATATTAAAGTACAATAACTTTATATTTAGAATCATTACAGTATCTAAATATATTACTTTGAATTATTTTCACAACTCAATACTATTATGTGATTGCATTAAACATGTTTCGTTTTCACTTCCCTCGCTAACGGAGGGCAATGTTTTCGTATCGAAAATCATTTTCAACCAAATTGAAAATCAATACGTTTTCGAAGGTCCATTTTACAAAAAGCACTTTTTAACAGTTCGCCCGTCTGTCGTATGCGGACAAATTAAAGTATATCTGGGTTCTTCGAAACTACTGAACCAAATGAAGCAAATTTAGTACAAATGTAGTACCAATGCAAGCTGCTACACAAAAACAAAACCAACCTTACGATGTTCTTTCTTTTTAATTTGGCTTGAGTCGTGGAGAATAAGTGACAATTATAATTTTAATTTATTATAATTTTTGCGACACTGTAATATCTTAAAAACTACTCAACAGACTGACACCAAATTCTGTATAAATGTAACATGCTATATGATTATTTAATACAACGTCGAGGTTTTACTTTTAAACTTTGCTCGTGCCATGCGTATTGGGTTCAATTACGTTTTACACTATGAAATTTTGTAGCTCTTTTTTGTCCAAAGCTATTCAACCGACTAATAACAAATTTTGTATCATAGATGTTAAAACATAAGTCAATATTTTTTTGTTAATTTTTACCCATAACGTGCATTCTCATGATCTGAACATTCAAGGAAACTGGGCATTTTATTGCAGTATTTCCAAAACTATTCAACTAAATGATACCAAATTTGGTATCGAAATAGGCTATTACATGTCACTGTCTATAGATATGTAAAATAGCGAAAATAAGGAAGTGAAACTGAGTGCGAGGAAATTAGTTTTGTTATGAATCAAAAATCCTACGTTGCTTTCGTATGTTGCTAGCAAATTATTCTTCTCCAATTTTTCACAACTTAGTAAAAATACGCTGGTATTTTTTACAAGATCATATACATAGAACACAATTATGCACTTTATTTATTTTTTTATATATTTTAATATTTTTGCTTAAATATTTCGATTTCCACCTTGGCTAATCACTATTTTCACCCTTGGGTTTTCTTTTTTATCCAATTCACGCCAAATTAAATGTATAAAGATAAATTAATATTAACTGCTGAATAATGGACTTAACCCTTTGCGGACGGTTGAAACGCTCGCACGTCGACTGCGAACTTGCATTCAAGGATGGTCGTCACGCATTCGCGGCTGATAAAACTTTACCCTAGAAGACAGCGGTCAGGGATGCGCGTTTTCATAAGGAATGTTTTCATTTGCCTACTAGATGGCGTTAAATGTCCATAATGTATTTTGCAGATACTTGACCTTGGTATAGGAAGGATCCAATTAATCATTTCTCCGTTTGGAAGACTGAAACATGGTTTTGAAACATAAACAAATAGAGCACTTCTCGTAGCATCAGCTATTTTATAATTGAGTTCCAGTTCTCGTTTTGATTTTAGCTTAATGATTTCGTTGATGAATCATAGGAATATGGGAGAGTATTTTTTTTAAGTTTGGGTTTTAGAGGAATGTGCGGCAGTGAAATTATTCGTTTATTTCGGATGAAAGAATGGAAACAACTAACGAGTATTTTGTATTGAGATTTGTATGAAAAATATACATCAAATAGAAAATAAATATTTCTTTTATTTCTGAAAAAGTAGATTTCTGTGTTGAATAGGTCATTTTTAGTGAATTTTTTTCGAGAGTTGGGCTTAGCGCAAAAAAATAGCAGTCCTTTGGGAACAGTTCAAAAGCGAAGCGCTCCCACCTTTGGGCCACGGCAGTTCCGGAATGCCGCCATCCGCAAAGGGTTTAAAGCAGCGCGAATGTGTCATGCGAAAATAGCGAATTTAAAACTAGAAAGTTTGCCCATACAGCATAACCACTTATTTTGTTATAAAACTTACAATATGCATTTATTTAACAATTATTTCGACCATTTATTACGAAATGCATTTATTGATATATAATATTTTTATTTATAAATTTCACATGCAGATTGTTCAGCGTAAGTTAGTTACATTTTCGAATATATGTGTCGAAGTTAGCATGTTCATTAATTGGAAAGTTACTAGGTGTCTTCATATTTTTATTGCCAAATTTTAGGTATATTTTTTCAGACACTGCATAATTGTTTAATGTTTGTATGACCATAATCATAGTACATTACAAACACTAAAAAATGCCAAAAGATATTACTTATTTTATAAAAATATTCGTTATAAGTTCTTGCACCGAAAGCTTTTTATAAGAAAATCTCAACGTGCTATTATCATTTACATATATGCAGTATAGACAAATAAAACAATATAGACAAATATATGTTTTTTTTATCAAATTGCCAGGCACTTGACTTTCATCATTCGCCTTTATCAGCGGCCAAAACGTGAACCATTTAGCCATCCTAGGACGTTGCCCCAGGCGCACCAGAGGGAGGCGAAACACACTACGCCTACAACACACACATCCATGCCGTACGTGGGACTCGAACCCACAACGCAGCGGACGAGTGATTGCTCTGGAAACGCTCGCCTTGAACACTCGACCACTGCGTCGGCGACAAATATATGTTACAGACAAATATATGTATATAGAAAAATAAAATTGTTGTGTAAGAGAATATAAAATTTGGCTTCCTTTGAGTCAAGTAAAATAAAATTCCCAATCCCGGTATTAAAAAATTTTTAAACTGGAAACTCTGGGACTGTAAGAAAACGCCCTAGATGGCAAACCCTATTAACAATCTTCTAGAACCCTATTTTCTTTAATCGCGACTGAACTTTCGAATGTATCCCCCCTCTCCCATTTTCGAATGAAGTTTTGAAAAATCCATTCAAAAATCAGGATCTAAAATTAAGTTGAATTCCTATGCATTTCTTTCGCAATTTTTCATTAGAAAACTTAAGGACACAATCTTTTCAAAAAGCTAATATGATCTGTTCCAGATATTGCACGTTTTACAAATAAATTTGAAAAAAGAATTATACAATATTAAAAAAGGGGTAATTATTTATTTGCGATAATTTTATGGCTTTTACATATGATTAGGAGATTGTAAAGATAGATTTTCAAAATAAGATAATAAGTTATGTGCTATCCACAACATATAACTTATATTTAAGACATCTGCGTGTATATTTTTGATTTGTATTTTCTTACTTAATCTTCATTTATATAAATTTTCATAAACATTAATGCATTCTTTCTTATAGACATACATATGCACACACACACACTGACGAACATATTTCCAAAAGTATTATTACGACGTGTACTCTGGAATCGCAGGTGTACTCTGGGGATGCAAGAAATATTCCAAATTTCTAGATAACTATTGCTTTTAGTTAAAAGCAGTCAACTAATTCCCAAAATAGCCGAAACTTTTTTTTTAAATCCGGATGTATCTCGCAATTCAATTTAGCTCGTATATATCTTCCATAGAAATTTCTAGAAAGTGCTCGTATCTCCTGGAAGTTTTGATATTTTGAGACAGTTCTAGTATAATCGAAAAGTCTGTAAATCGCCAAGTTGGAGATAAATCACCAAATCAGGCATTATGCTTCTAAATATAGCAACCCTACTTTAACGTATAAGTCATATCTGGATGAAAAGGTTGTTAATTTCCTTATATACATAATGTATAAGGATTGTAACGGGGTCGAAAATTCGAATTCGAGTTTTCGACGGGAGAGCACGTTTCAAGCATCCCTGATCACGAATCGAACATTTTGAAGTGATGTCTGTGTGTGTGTGTGTGTGAAAGTATGTGACCCAGACCGTCCGACGTACCAGAAAGATATAAGGTAACTGTTTGGACGGCCGGGAAGTGACACTCAATTTAGACCGGAACCTAGTGGGGGAGGCATCCGCAGGGACCGTAATGAATAATGTATAAGGATGAATGTTCTAAACATGAATTTAAATTGAAAATCTATCACCATGGTTTATTTTTCACAAGCTTTTAATCAACAGTGAAAAGTATTAATAAATCAAAATGGTCATTTAATTATTAGAATTTTTCGGGGAAGATTCTATCTTATATGATATTGCTCGGCAACGTAATTAAATTAAATGTGTTTGTTAATGTTTTTTATTATTTTTTCGATTTGAATAATAAATAAATAGATATAAAAATATATCTTATAAATAAATGAACGGTTTAATTTTTCTTTTAATAATATTAATTGCGGACTACGTACATCACTTGCATTTATTTTGGCAAAGAGTTTTCAAGCTTATATATTGTGTTTAGCGAATAAACTCATATATTGTGTTTAGAAAATAAATTCATTTAGCCGATTGTTGAAACAGAAAAAAAGTAGAACGGGTATATATTCTAATACAATTTTAGTGTTTTCATTTAGTTTATACAAACGGTATCAGGATGTTTTATTCAAATTTACAAATTCAGAACTACGAATTTGGCAGATTATCGCTAACTTGACAACTTTTCTTAAACGTTGCCAAATTGACGGTTATGTCGCCAAATTGATAAAAACTACGCAAATCAATGAAATTTATTTTGTTTTTTTAGAAGAAAGTACTGAAATGATGTTTCATTAGCATTTGTCTGTCAGTCCAACCGTCCTACTTAGTAACACATTTAACGAATTTTTAAAATGTCACCAAATCGATAAAAATATTTGTAAATCCATAAAAATATGTTGAAATCGATAAAATTGCGTTAAACAAATGAAATTAATTGTGTTTTGTTAGATGATAGTATTGTGATGATGTTTCGTCAATTTGTCGCTAAGTGAGACTGTCAGTTCTACAGTCCCACTTGGCGATAAATTTGGAGATTTTTTAAAATGTCGCCAAACCTTCCCTAGAGATAGCATTATTCAGATGATATTTTGCCTCAAATTACCCTACTTTAACGTATAAGTCATATCTGGATGAAAAGGTTGTTAATTTCCTTATATACATAATGTATAAGGATTGTAACGGGGTCGAAAATTCGAATTCGAGTTTTCGACGGGAGAGCACGTTTCAAGAATCCCTGATCACGAATCGAACATTTTGAAGTGATGTCTGTGTGTGTGTGTGTGTGAAAGTATGTGACCCAGACCGTCCGACGTACCAGAAAGATATAAGGTAACTGTTTGGACGGCCGGGAAGTGACACTCAATTTAGACCGGAACCTAGTGGGGGAGGCATCCGCAGGGACCGTACCCTCCTTCCTCTACCACCAACCTCTCGGTCGGACTTATGGATCCACATGTTTAACGTGATCGTACTCCGCATAAACACGGCGACAGTTGTGGCTGCGTGCAAATCCAGCGCGCAAACCACCAGGCTACCGCACCCGAGATGTGCCAACAGCACGCGGTGTTCCCAGGTGGTCACCCACCCAAGTACTAACCGCGCCCGATACTGCTTGACTTCGGTGATCTAACGAGAACCGGTGTTTTCAGTACGGTAGGGCCGTTGGCGGGTCGGTGTGTGTGACAGTATGTGTGTGTGTGTGTGTGCGTTAGTGAGTCTGTGGAGATATCTCACGAACGAATGGAGCGATTCAAATGAAATTTGGTACAAAAATCACAATCCGTAAATACTGGAAGCCTATTATTTTTAAACATAATCGAATACTCAGAACCCCCTAAATCGTCGAGTGAAATTTTGAAAAAATCATCAAAAAATCAAAACCTTTAATTAAGTTACGCAAATAGACATTTCTTGTGTCATTTTTCCTTAGAAAACGATTGACATAAACTTTAGAACGCTAGCATGAACCGTTCTAGAGATATTACACATTTTTCAAATAAATTTATCAAAAAATCCCATGAATTAAAAAAAAATATTAACTGTTGAGAAACATGTTCACTTTTCATATGTAATACCATGCGATAAATTGGGTGACATCATTCTCGTAGATCTAGCTCGTTCCATTCATGAAAAAAGGTACTTTGAGTAATACTTTTGTATTTGAACGCCAATAGTCATTTATCTGCTGTAAGAATAACTAATTTCTTTGTCCATAACGCTTGGCGAGATTTTGGCACCGAATTTGGCGGAATATCGCCAACTTGGCGACTTTTGAAATGTTGCCAAATTAATGGAAATCTCGCCAAATGGATAAAAATAACGCTAAATCAATGAAAATAATGACTAATGGAAGAAAATTCAGTATCTTGGAAAGAATATAAGTATCTACTATAAGAATACCATTTTTTTCTGTAAAAGTAGTAAATTCATTGCATTATATAAGGAAAGTCATGCGCTGCTCACATCAGATTTTTTTTTACTTGGAGATGGGCAATATGGCACAAAAGCTGGTATTAGCTCGTATTTGATGACTGCATGTATTCGTAACAGTATTTTTAAAAGATAGACGTATTCAGTTTTAGTCGTATTTCTCCGGCAAAATCACGAATTCGAAATTGTTTCGTAAATCAATGTATTCCTTCTATTACAATTTGAAGAATTAAAAAAACCTTAGCGAAACAAAATCCTTGTTCTTTTGTTCCTGTTATAACGAAAATAACTTCAGCCTAATATGCCCTGATATTCTATTTTTATAATCAACTTTAAAAATAACAACACGTATTTCTAGTTGTCGCGAACATATTGGAAATGCATTCTATCTTTTATTTTTCTGCGAAACAGTACAAAAGCAACCGTGTATTTTTAGTCCGAAAGAGCGATAATCCAATAAAGACACTAATATTTTTCAAAGGCTATGTTTTTGTAGAAAACAAACAAGAGACAGGAGGTAACAAGTATTTCGTATTGTCGCTTATAATGGGAGAGCCAACTATTTACAAGTTTTTTTTTTATATTTTCCTGTAATACATATATGTAATGAGATGTTTTCTGCAGGACGCATTTATTGAATAGTGATTTTACTGGTAAATAGTTATTTTGTGAGTACTTTGATAGTAAAAAAGGAATGAGTAGCTTTCTTTCAGGATTCTTCATTTACAGTTCATCCCACTAAGCCTCAACACTCATATACAGCTTAATCACAAAATACTATAACTTAATCATATAATGCTATAACATTTTATCTAAAACATAATCATAAAGTACAATAACTTAATCATCTAAAACTTTATCATAAAATACTATAATTTAGTCATCTAAAACTTAATCATAAAATACTATAACTTAATCATCTAAAATTTAATCATAAAATGATATAACTTAATCATCTAAAACTTAATCATAACTTATTCAAAAAATTGGTAAGAGTTAAGAAAAATATATAAAAGGAAACTATACAGTTAAGATAACTATTCATTTATTTGATGACTGCATTTATAGATTATAAGATGAAATTTACATATATATACATTTCAATTCGAAACATACATATTTATTTAATTTCATTACTCAAAAATATTAATTTTAATAGTCATTAACAGTAAACTATATTTAAATAATTAATTTAAATTGTATTTTTAATTCTGTGAGGGATATAAAGGAGATAAAGATTAACCAAAAAACTTTAAAGTGAATTTGTATAATAATGTATGAAACATATGAAGAATAATTTCTAGAATAATAATATATTCCTGAATTTTTTTTTCCTCTAAAAGTAGAAATATAATCTTAAACCTATACCAACATTTGCCAAACCAAAATTTAATATATTTGTGTTTCATTGGAAATATTTCAAATGTAATGTCAATATTGAAGATATATTGGTGCCAATTTGGGCTAAATATCCTACTATTGAGCCAAAAGCGAGGCCACCAGTACGAGGATGTTATGTAATTCGAACTTGTAATTCCCCAGAAAATTTCCGGGCCGGCGAAACCCCAAAATCCAAATCAGAAAAAGCAATTCCCTTATATTTATTTATTTACTTTTAAATACATCGAAATATGCATATTAAATGTTATCTTACTTTTATTTCATCGTGTACAATAATGGAAGATTCGCGGTATTCTAACCTTTGACGTTGAATATTGATATATTTTCATTTAAATATATAAAACCTAAATAATCGGGGTAATCCCGACAATTTCCACGCGCAGGAAGTGTGCTTTTGACATCTGAGTCAAACTAAACATATTTATTTATTTTATTTTCAGCTTTCACATCTACACAATATACGCAGTCATCATCATCATCATCATAACTCATCCTGCCTAGAGGCACATAAGGCCTTCAGCTTGAGTCGCCACCCTGGTCGATCCTGTGCCGCAGTCCTTGCTTCTAACCAGCTCGCCCATCCCATCAAATTTCTGTCCTGCTCCATCAGTCTTCTCCAAGTAAGCTTGAGTAGACTCCGAGATCTTTTAATACACGCACTATACCACCCAAATTAGGGACAAATCCCTTCAGCTGTTTTTAAGATTACAAAGGGCCACTGATTTTGACAAAATCTCGTTTTATTACTAAACTAAATATAGCTTTCAAATTTCGTTTTCTGCTTTCACATCTAGATAATATACGCAGTATACCAACCAAATTGGATTAAAAAACACTTCAGGGGTTTTCAAAATTACGATGGGCCAACAATTTTGACAAAATTGAACTTTACAGCTAAACTATATACATTTTTCGGATTATAATTTATCTGCGCACACAAACTTGCTCCTCAAATTTAGTCTAAATCACTTCAGTTGTTTTTGAGATTAAGAAGAAATAACTCAGACCGGCAAAAGTCATTTCTGATATTTAGGGACTCCACCAATGTATTTAAGGTGAAAACTCGACTTGGGATTAAATCGGGATCCCTACTTCATTTACTGTCAAAAGAGTATAGATAAAAGTAGCACAAGTCACAATCACTATCACCATTCTTTCCTCTAATTCAGCGCTAAGAAAGTAATTGTTTTAATTTATATATATATATATATATATATATATATATATATATATAAATTAAAATAACAAATACAAAAGTGCAGGAGTGTGAATCAGTAATCACAGTATCAAACCGCGTGCAATATAAAAGCGTGTAGTGAATAGCAAAAAACAACGAGGAAGGGCCGGAAAAGCAGATATATATATATATATATATATATATATATATACCGGGTGGTCAGAATTAAAACACCCCTACTCTGAACTCTTTATACATCGAACTACTCAGTATAAAGGCTCCAAAATTGTTGAACTTACTATTCAAGACATTGGGGAAAGGGATTACGCGAAAAAAAAAATAGTTCCAGAAACACCGATAGGGGGCGCTGTACAACAGAAAATATGCTGAAAAGACACAAAATAATCACAAAAAATAAACACATGCGATATGGAATTTTTCCTAAGCACAAAAATTTGCATAAACCCTTGGTTTGCAGCTACTATGTTCTGGGCATAAAAGGGGATAAAGCTGGGGAATTTTCATTCTTATCAGCGATGGCTGTCACACTGCCAGAACGCGCTTTGCTTGTGAAGCTGTTTTATGAAAACAAAGGACATGCTGCAGCTACACTTCGAGAGTTTCGTCCATTTAAGAATTTGCGCAAAGGACCATTACTTCCACAAGCTGTCGGGAGAATGATCGCTCGATTCGTGAAAACTGAACATCTTGGAGTTCAGCTGGGTCGAGGTCGCAGATCGGCTCGTTCAGATTGTCGTTGACGATGTTGCCACCGATATTGTTGAACAATCAATGGATAACGTTATAGGCTGTAGTAGTGCACGTGGAGTGTCTCGACACTTGGGTGTTCCCTACAGCACAGTGCGGACCGTACTGAGAAACATAGTGCATTTTTTCCCGTACAAAATGAGTCACAATCACCACTTGCTGACCATCGACAAGGAGAAGCGACTGAACTTTGTATTGACATTTCTGGCTAGAGTTGAAGTGGATGCATCGTGGCCATGGCAGATTCTATGGAGCGATGAAGCGCATTTCCATCTAAGTGGAACAGTCAACACCCATAACTCACATTTGGGACATGGAAAACCCTCGTACCTTCCAAGAGACTTCACTTCACTCACCATTACAGTTACATTCTGGTGTGGATTCACAGCCACATTCATTCTTTGACCTTTCTTTTTCGAAGAGGCTACTCCCAATGGCCCTGTGATATGCACCGCTACGGCCAGAAGGTACAAAAACATGCTCGAAAATTTTGTTGTAGCCCAACTGCAACAGCACCAATGTCTTGATTCAATTACCTTTATGCAAGATGGAGCGCCTCCACACATTGGACTCTGTGTACAGCGGTTTCTTCGGCAACATTTTACTAATGGTAGAGTAGTTAGTCGTGCGTTTCCGACAACCTGGCCATCTCGTTCTCCAGATCTTAATCCCTGTAATTTTTGGCTGTGGGGATACTTAAAAATTCTTGTTTATCGAGGACGTCTGGTAACCTTGGCAGATTTGAAAGACAGTATCACTCTGCATATGAGAAGCATCTCAATCGACCAATTACAATCCGCAGTTGAACAAGCTGTCCACAGACTGCAGATGTTACATCTTGAAGAAGGAAACCATATTGAGCAGCATTCCCTGCATCGATAAGGTCCTTGTGATGTGAATGTTTGGTACGTTCGAATTAAATGTGTTACAAATGTGTATTTTGTGTCTTTTCAGCATATTTTCTGTTGTACAGCGCCAACTATCGGTGTTTCTGGAACTAATTTTTTTTTCGCGTAATCCCTTTTCCCATGTCTTGAATAGTAGGTTCAACAATTTTGGAGCCTTTACACTAAGTAGTTCGATGTATAAAGAGCTCAGAGTAGGGGTGTTTTAATTCTGACCACCCGGTATATATATATATATATATATATATATATATATATATATATATATATATATATATATATATGTATATATATATATATATATATATATATATATATATATATATATATATATATATATGTATATATATATATATATATATATGTATATATATATATATATATATATATATATGTATATATATATATATATATATATATATATATATATATATATATATATATATATATATATATATATAAGTTGCGTTTTCTCCGTAGCGTCTTTAACTACATTTTCCAGAAGCGTTGCTATATTTTATGACGTCACAACCTGAATTGTATCCGTTACTATGGGGAACAGTGACGTATTTGATGAAAACAGGCGTTGCAAGTATTATTTGTACGCGACTGTTTAGGTTCTGGTAGGTAAATTCTAATTATAAAAATGTAGTTTTATTGGTTGGCTTACTTGTGAAATTGAAGTACTATTAAATATATTATTTTATAAACCTTGTTTACGTTTGCAAAATTATGTTTGAATGTGTTCTTTGCAGTGTGAATTGATTTGTTTTGGTTACTAAACGTAAATATTCTGAAAGCGATGTAACATTACAATATTTAAATCGCCCACCTTCACATCTAATTTTAGTCGTTTCACTAATTTGATCATATTTTAATTATTTTTTGATCAGCTATTAATTATGCTAGAGCTCAGCTTTAAAGGTAATACCTTTTAGCTTTAGGTAACAAAATCAATGTATCTGAATTCCTCATGCCTTGTGTGTTTGTTTAGAACGTATTACGTGAGCACAGCAAGTTATTTGTTTTTTATTCTAAGCGAGCATATCGTTAAAGCGTTTTTATTGGTTTTTGCAAATAACCGGTATGCTTCAGTGTAATTATAATCAGAGGTTTGCAACTTAAAACCTGGGTAACGTCAAATATTCGAGCTCATTATTAATATGCATCCTCTGAATTAGCATGTGCTGTTTTAATATACAAGAATAAAAGCATATATTAACTTTATTGCAATCTATCAATATCAGAAAACAATAGTCCAATACAATAAAACAGCATTAAATGCTAAAGGATTTTACAAACGATGAAATCGCATTCTCAAAACTCTGAGCTATTTAAAAAGCACTTACCAATCAAAAGTATTTACATAACACAACATACCAGCACCAGCATTCATTATGTACATTCTACGAAAATTTATAGAAAAAACGAGATATTTGAAGAAATTATCAACTTCAAGTCGAAGTTTACTAACTTTTAATATACAGGAAAAAGACTACTTTTTAGACTACTTTTTACAGATATTACTTTTTAGCTATCTAACAAAATCAGAAAACAACAGTCCAATACAATAGAACTGCATTAAATGCTAATGGATTTTACAAACGATAAAATCGCATTCTCAAAACTCTGAGCTATTTACAAAGCACGGATCAATCAAAGGCATTTACATAACACAACATACCAGCACCAGCATCCATTATGTATATTCCACGAAAATTTCTAGAAAAAACGAGATATTTGAAGAAATTGTCGACTTCAAGTCGAAGTTTACTAACTTTTAATATACAGGGAAAAGAAACAGATATTACTTTTTAGCTATCTATCAAAATCAGAAAACAATAGTCCAATACAATAAAACAGCATTAAATACTAAAGGACTTTACAAACGATAAAATCGCATTCTCAAAACTCTGAGCTATTTTCAAAACACTGATTATTCAATAACATTTATAATATACCAGCACCAGCATATGTATAATTTACGAAAAATTCTAAAAGAAACCCCGATATATTGAAGAAACTTCAAGTTTGACTTCATTTGACTTCAAGTCAAAACATTCTAACTTTCTAAATCTCACCAAGTTGTCAATATTACAACAATTCGACCCTCGCTATTGGGTAATGCAACAAGTACATCGTTGTAATGACAACTGGTTACTGTGCAGACTGCTTTCCAGCATGGGGGAATTCAGTGCAGAGAAATATACCGGATGATTCAAAAGTTCGGAGCAAAAGTAAAACGCTATAAAAAATATCTATAGGTCGGAGAGACATGCGGTTATCAGATTAATATTCACCGTGGTGGAGGATTTTGTGTGGCATGAAAAAAATTAGTTCAAACTCTCGACACTTGGGGGGGGGCTGCGGCAGATAAAGCCATGGAGATGACTTATGCATGGAGGCGATTGCACACATGACTGGCCTGCGAGATCCCCAGATCTCACACCTTGTAATTTCTCGTTGCGGGGATACCTAAAATCACGGGTGTGAGATCTGGAGATTTCGCAGGCCAATCATGTGTGCAATCACCTCCACACATAAGTCATCTCCATGGCTTTATCTGCCACAGCCCCCTGAGTGTCGAGAGTTTGAACTAATTTTTTTTCATGCCACACAAAATCCCCCATCACGGTGAATATTAATCTGCAAACCGCATGTCTCTCCAACCCATAGATATTTTTTATAGCATTTTACTTTTGCTCCGAACTTTTGAATCACCCGGTATAAATAATTGCAATATTATTATATTTCTGTAAATAAATTGATTTATATTTCCCCCATGATATACAAACATATTTATTGTTTATTTTATAATAACGATGCACACATTACACTTTTATCAAACAAATAAATTGTTTTACAGACCTGTTTTCAAGATATACAGATTTAAACATTCCCTACAAGGAGCATGATATCTTTCGAAAGAATAAAGCGATTCCCATAAATTTGCTCTAATGATAGTAATAATAAGTCTGTTTTTGGATAGCCGAAAAAAAACTCCATTCCATCTTATTGTTTTTACATGATAACAAAATTTGTTAATTTGTGAGAAAAGTTTTTGTTGCATAAACCAGAATTTTTCTATAATTAAAATCCTATATAAATTACTTGCATGGTCAAATCCTGTAATGCTTAAGCATTTTTCAATGTTTCGACTTTTTCCAATATCGTCTTCGAATTATTAAGTTTTGATGAGTTTTGAAAAATAAATATTAATGTTTATTTAGGAAAACGATTTAAGTTGTCGTTCCAGAAAAATCAAAGCAAATTGATGAAATACTCTTTGGGAATTAAAAAGTTAGGTACTTAGCAAACTTTTCTGTAAAATTGTTTGCATTGTTTTATGGATTATTGCTTTTAATCTTTAATGAAAATAATAAAACAAAATTTATTTTATTAAAACTGAAATCAAGGAATATCAATATAAAAAATTGATGCATTAATGATTATAGAAAAAAATCCAAAATCACTGCAAATATTTGGAAAAGGTTTTTACATTGAAAAACTTGTCATAAAATTATATCTATTGAAATAAAATTGAAAATACAGCTGTTTGCATCTTCGTTTCATCATTACGGGAAAACCTCTGTACCAAATTTTATGAATTTTTATGGGTAGTCTTGGTATGGAACAAATTAAAATTTCAGCATCCGCATGTCCTACTGTCCGTCTATATACCTGTCTTTTTAATTGTTTCCTTACTTTAAGCGTAATCCTGTAGTTATTTGTGTATCTAAACTAACGTGACGTAATCGTTTTTTCAGCCTCTCTTCAACAAATAAAATTAAAAATTCGATAACTTGAGGCGATTGTTGTTTATATGTCTTCATCTCTAAAATCACGGAAGTTTTGCATATAAACGAAATAAAAAAATGAACCTTTTAATCAGAAGGAAATATTAAAAGAATGAACTTTTTGTTTCTTTCATTTGAGTTTTCTTATCGTCTGTCTTATATTACTACTATATATTTGCATATATTTTTTAGAAACAACCACATAGTCCACAAAACAAAGTTATTTTTAACTGTAAAACTGTTATTATCTATATAAATAAAATTATAAGTTGCAATGCCCGTCTATATCTCTGTTTGTCTGTTTAGTGTATAATAACATAAAAAAAAATACTTTGAGTATAATTATATCTTATCATTTCAATTTTAATGTTTAGTTTTAAATGTAAATTCGCTTGATACTTTGCCATACATTAACTATCTTTAATATTTATTTTCCTTATATGCATATAATGTATAAGGAAAGTATCGTGACTTGGTCAAAAATTCGAATTCGAGTTTTCGACATGAGAGCACGTTTCAAGCATCCCTTATCACGAATCGATCATTTTTGAGGTGATGTCTGTGTGTGTGTGTGAAAGTATGTGTGTGAGTGTGAAAGTATATGTATGTGTTTGTATGAAAGTATGTGTGTGTGTATGTGTGAAAGTGTGTGTGTGTGTGTGTGTGTGTGTGTGTGTGTGTGAGAGTGAGTCTGTGGAGACGACATCTCACGAATAAATGGAGCGATTCGGATGAAATTTGGTACAAAAATTGCAATCGTAAATATTGCCTATTGTTGAGTTTTCCTTTCATTTGAGTTTTCTTATCGTCTGTCTTATATTACTGTCGTCTGTCTTATTGTTGGAAGCCTATTGTTTTTAAACACAATCGAATATTCAGACCAACCCCCCCAAAAAATTTTCGAGTGAAATTTTGGAAAATTTATCAAAAAATCAAAACCTTTAATAAAGTTACGCAAATAGACATTTCTTATGTAATTTTTCCATAGAAAACGATTGACATAAGCTTTAGAACGCTGGCATGCATAGTTCTCGAGATATTGCATATTTTTCAAATAAATTTATAAAAAAATCCCATAAATTAAAAAAAATATTAACTGTTGAGAAACATGTTCACTTTTCATATGTAATATCATGCGATAAATTTAGTGACATCATTCTCGTGGATCTAGCTCGTTCCATTCATGAGAAAATATACTTTGAGTAATACTCTTGTATTTGAACGGCAATCTGCTATAAGAATAGCTTATTTCTCCGTCCATATCTCCTGGCGAGATTTTGAAGACGAATTTGGCGGAATGTCGCCAACTTGGCGACTTTTTAAATGTTGCCAAATTAACGAAAATCTCGCCAAATGGATAAAAATGAAGCTAAATCAATGAAAATAACGACTTATTGACGAAAATTCAATATCTTAGAAATAATATAAGTATCCACTGTAAGAAGAACCTATTTTTTTACTGTAAAAATAGTAAATTCATTGCATTATATAAGGAAAGTCACGTGCTGCCCACATCAGATTTTTAATTTTATAACTTGGGCATAATCTGTAAAACATATGTACTCGGCTGTCTTGTACCATGTTCTCTGTAAGAATAAAAAAATATTCTTAATTGAATTCTTAAATTATTTAATAAGAACACTTTATTAAGTTGATGCTTGCAGTTTTCGGCTTAGACTGGAGTCATCTCCAACAGTACCTTCAGTGTGATTAAAATTGCGAATTTTTACTCACATTACGAACTCTCAGAATAAATGGAGGAAAAGTCAGAGGAGAATGATGGCGCCAGCCGAACTCAAATGATGACATTACGTTATCTGGAAATAAATGACTTTATTGCAAAATTTATGGTATGCGATGAGGGCAGCAACAATGGACGTCGTACACCCAACCCTGGCCTCCAGCCAATAGGCGGAAACTTCCCAGATCCAATCAGCAGTTAAAGTTGGAAGCTGACCAGATGCAGTGTAAATATACTCTGACAAATCCTCAGAGAAGAGGGCCAGAGGTGAATCCTACCCCCAACTTGGGCCAGGATTTTTATTAAGAGAAAACTAGATTTGGCTTCCAGAAGGAGCTTGTGATGTGATCGAAGAATAAGTGACCTAGTCCAAATAAGAACGAGAAACCTGTGAGACCAGGAGGCACCATATGCAGTTTTTAATGTTTACGACGAAGCAATGCGCAGACTTTTAGTCACCGTTTTATGACAGTCTTGACCCAGAATGTTATGATCCCGATAAATACACGTCACACAAATTGAAGGTATGGTTCGGGCAAAATATCCTAGATCTAAGACTTAAACCAAGCTTCATTGGCTTCATCGCACTAAGGAACATCCAGTGAGAGCAAGGAGGGCGTATCTGAACCCCAGGCCAAATGATGCGGCTACATGAAGGAAAGTCAATGAAAATTTTTGAATGATTATTCGAGAATTGAAGAGAGAAAGTCGTAATTACAAGCAGTGTTATTCATTTGAGGATTGGGAATGTTTTAGAGAAAGACGAAGTCTGGCTCCAAATGTCAGGAAAAGAATCGAAAAAGGCGATAGTCATTCTGAGCAGCAGGCCCAAAATACAGAGGTATGTGTCAGCCTTCATGTATGTTAGGCCAAAGGACCTGGTCTCACACGGTGCTCTTCTCCTCCTTAATCGTTTGTTAAAATTCATGTAATTTTAGTCATAATAATACAAAGGTGTGAATAAATGATAATTTGTTTCAAAAATTAAAATGTAGATTTTAATGTGTATTGTTTTGATTTAATGATTATGTTTAGGAACTCGTGCAAAGAAGTAATGATGGATTTTGCGGCCATGATAGAAATGTCAAATGTTACGATTCACGACCACTTTAATTAAGATTAATAATTTTAGTCACAAAATTTTTCAAGTAAACCCAATTAAGTGTTTTTTCATCACAAAGACAATTATCTGGTCATGGGTTCTATGAATGAGTACACGCATCGGCGTGTCTATGTGGAAATACCAAGTTCACGATTTCTGTGGTAATTTAGTATCGTGAGCCCATTACCGTTTTCTCTCCTATTCACGTCTGTAAAATGTCCCCGGTCTTAAACTTCTCGACTAAATGAATCAAGAGCAAATTAAGATGTTTTGACCCAAGATTAAACATTCAGTAAAATAATAAGTAGTTGGGACAAGAGCGCCCACCATTGAATCATTTGAGGCCTGAATTGAGGCCTGAATTTAATGACTTCATAAATATAATGTATATTTTATATTTTACTGTAAATAAAATTACTAATTTAATCCAGAACAGTGTCATATATGTATTGAAATTCCAAGATTCCAAGACATTTAATTTTGTACGATTGCATGTGTGTGTATTTTGGGCAGCTAACAGGTAAGTGAGAATGCAATGCAAAACTTTCTGCCCAGCCTCTGCCCTTCTCCACAGTTTTCCCACCATGCCTTTCTGTACATAAAGCTCTACTTTGACCGCAACCTACAGTGACCTAAGTGATATCCAAGCAAATGTAACCACACATACCTTGTATTGAAACCTGTTTGATGCTTCAGAAAACCAGGCTGATTCCCAGGCCAAGTAACAGGGCCCGAAACTGGGCCTTTTATAACTACCGGAAAATCTCATATGTGTAAAATACACGTAATTCGTGTAATGCAACTTCGGGAATTATATTGCTAAGATTTTGTGCTTCCTAAATGAAAATAACTGACTTCATATTTCAAGGACATTCTTGTTGCGTTCATTGTAGAACAAAATTATTATCTGAGTATTAAGATACGAAATATTTAATCTATATAAATAAAATTGAAAATCTGTCTGCCTGTCAATTTGTCCCATCATCACGGGAGAACGGCTGAACCGAATTTGATGAAATTTTGTGGGTGGCCTTGAAATAGCCCCAATTGAAATTTAGTCCATGTTTTGAGTTTCTACGACCAGTGGTTCTCGAGATATTAGTGAAAAACGAAACTTTCGTTTGTCTCATCATCACGCGAGAACGGTTGAACCGAATTTGATGAAATTTTATGGGTAGCCTTGAAATATCCCCCTTAAATTTTATCCAAGTTTCCAGTAGTTTCTAAGACCAGAGTTTGCCAAGATATTAATGAGAAACAAAACTTTTTCCTAAGAGTTCTACTCTCCAACCCCCTGGTCCCTCCAAACTAAAAAGTTGAAAATCGTTTGTTTAAAGTGTGAAAGTGAATTAAAACTTTATCTCTGAGTTTGGTGGAAGATTTTTGCGCTAATTAGTCACTTTCTGAAAACATGAATTGTTTAAAACCATGAATGTTCGAAACATGAATTTAAATTGAAAATCTATCACCATGGTTTATTTTTCACAAGCTTTTAATCAACAGTGAAAAGTATTAAGAAATCAAAATGGTTATTTAATTATTAGAATTTTTCGGGGAAGATTCTATCTTATATGATGTTGCTCGGCAACGTAATTAATTAAATTAAATGTGTTTGTTAATGTTTTTTATTATTTTTTCGATTTGAATAATAAATAAATGGATATAAAAATATGTCTTATAAATAAATGAACTGTTTAATTTTTCTTTAAATAATATTAATTGCGAACTACGTACATCACTTTCATTTATTTTGGCAAAGAGTTTTCAAGCTTATATATTGTGTTTAGCGAATAAACTCATATATTGTGTTTAGAAAATAAATTCATTTAGCCGATTGTTGAAACAGAAAAAAAGTAGAACGGGTATATATTCTAATACAATTTTAGTGTTTTCATTTAGTTCATACAAACGGGATCAGGATGCTTTATTCAAATTTACAAATTCAGAACTACGAATTTGGCAGAATATCGCTAACTTGACAACTTTTCTTAAACGTTGACAAATTGACGGTTATGTCGCCAAATGGATAAAAACTACGCAAATCAATGAAATTTATTTTGTTTTTTTAGAAGAAAGTACTGAAATGATGTTTCGTTAGCATTTGTCTGTCAGTCCAACCGTCCTACTTAGTAACACATTTAACGAATTTTTAAAATGTCACCAAATCTATAAAAATATTTGTAAATCCATAAAAATATGTTGAAATCGATAAAATTGCGTTAAACAAATGAAATTAATTGTGTTTTGTTAGATGATAGTATTGTGATGATATTTCTTCAATTTGTCGCTAAGTGAGACTGTCAGTTCTACAGTCCCACTTGGCGATAAATTTTGAGATTTTTTTAAATGTCGCCAAACCTTCCCTAGAGATAGCATTATTCAGATGATATTTTGCCACAAATTTATTTGAAGCAAATGATATCATGTGGTTTAACAACGAATATAAATCCAATGTGTTTATGCAGCAGACGATTTTTATTACATCTTTTAAGATTTGAATTATGAAGATATGTATATAAAATGAATTTCATTACCATTTCATTTTTGACTGGGTAATATCAATTACGATCTTCAGGTTTAAACATTATTATTATTGATATTTTCGGGAATTATTGATTCAGAGTTTATTTATATTCAAGTTATTAGTCATTATTTTATTGCGGCAAAAATTGTGGAAATTCGTATATTGTATATTGTACGAGTAATTTTCTATAAATGCGCAGGTATATCTTCTTATCTACGATAATATAAGTAGTACAGGTATATTGACATATATTTTGACATATATTGGCATATATTGGAATCAAGTACGGCCTTCTGATATGAAGATTACGGGGATTATTGATATTTTCAATTTATTGCGTCATCTCTTTTATTTTGGCAAAGACTTTTGAGACTCATATTGTAATACGGATAATCGTCTACTAACACTCGAACATATCTTCTAATCTACGACATTATAAGTAGTACGGGTATATATATATATATAATTCCCATATAATTTAGCGCTTTCATTTTGGCATATATTGAAATCATTTACTGGCTTCAGGTTTAAAGATTACGGGTCTATTGATATTTTCAATTTATACCTGTAATCTACTAATACAAGTTATATCTTCAAATATTCGCGCATATAAGTAGTACGGATCCCATATAATTTTAGCGCTTTTATTTTGCATATATTGATTCAATCCCATATTTTTTGTAAATTTGCTTACAAATGGGGCCAGGATGTTTTATTCTTCAGATCTGCCCGTGAATATAATTTTGTATAGCGAGAACAGAGGTTCTTAAACTTTTTTGGAGCAATAAATTAAATATATTAACAAAATATTTTGATTAAAAATGTCATTTAGTATACTATGGGAATTTGCACATGATTGTAAATTTTAAGTTTCTTTATATTATATACTCCGCACGAAGAACGGGTATGATGCTAGTATGTAATAAAATGCAAAGTATTTAATGTTTATTAAGATACAAAATATATATTTACTTTTAGATATATTGTACAAAGTATTATTTTCCGAATATTTTCGATTTAACAACTTCAATTACCGACATCACTAAGCTGTTGCGAACTCAGAAATATAACTTTTTAAATATTATTCATGAAATCTTTTGAAAGATTAACATGGGTACAAAATCTGAAAATGTATGTATTTGCAATATGTATTAAGATAAAAACTGTACTTTTTCATGCAATGTATAAATAAAATATTATTCTCTCGGAAATTTTCGAATTCAACACATAATTCGAACAAATAATTTGTTACCATTAAACTGTTGCAAAATTAAAAATATAAATTAAAAACATTTTTAAGAAATCTTTTGAAAGATTTTAGACAGAAATTTGAAAACAAAAGCTACCTTTCTTTTCAATTACGACAAAGTATATATTTTTAATTTTTCATACAAAATATAGAGGAAATATTGTTTTCCCAAGCATTTTCGAAGTTGAGAATTTGACGGATAATTATCAGCGTCACCAAGCTTTTGCCAACTTGTAAATATAATATTTTAAATATTCGTTGCTAAATCCTTTGAAATATTAACTTGCATACGAAAACTAAAAGAAAGAAATATTTTATTTTCCATTCTAATAATATTTTTGATACAAGTAGAACAAAAAAACATAGGAATGTATTATAAAAGAGGGTCCAATAAAAACTAATTCTTTTTTTTTTTTTTTTTTTTTTGCATTTCATATAGGTTCAATACAGTGTTGCAAATATCCACCCAATGCTTTAAAGGAGGAATTCTTTCAGCCAGATGGAATAGCAATTTCATAATTTTAAATATTCTTCATTAATATGAAAATGCATATAACAATTGCCTTACACGTTTTGGGCGTTCCAGACTATTCCATACAACCTGGAACTTACAATGGTGAATTTTTGGTAAAGGCAGAAGCAGTGAATGAGAGAATCGTGCGCATCTTATTTGCGCTTCTTCTGGATGACGTCACACCAAAAAAGAAAGCAGGAGAATAGAAGAATATTTTCTTCTGGTACAGCTAATGGCGTAGAGATATTTTTACTCTTGCAAGCTATTTAGAATATAATGTTAGTTCAGATGAGACTGACAGAACTATAATACTTATCTGAAAAAAAAAGTGGTAGATAGGCCATTAGTGGTTACGAGTATATTAGCAGTATAACGATACAACATCCAAAACTGCCGCCGTGTTCACGTGGAGTACGATCACGTTAAACATGTGGGTCCGTAAATCCTTCCGAGAAGTTGGTGGTAGGGGAAGAAGGATACAGTCCCTGTTGATGCCTCCCCCCAGTGTATTCCGGTCTAAATTGGGTGGCTCTTCCCGGCCGTCCAAACAGTTACCTTTCAATTTCTGGTAGGGCGGACGGTCTGGGTCTCAACAACAACAACAGCTAGGACAGCCGTATATGGCGTGGCATTATCTTGTTGGAAAATGACCCCAGAATGACGTGCCATGACGGGTAACGCAAAAGGCCACAGGATTTCATCAACATATCATTGAGCTGTTAAAGTTGTACGCAGGATGACTAGAGGCGCTATGGTGTCGTAAGAGATAACATCCCACACCATCACACCAGGAGTAATGGCTGTGCGCCTGCGTAAAATAAGGGCTGATTGGGACCGCTGGTCCTTGCGCCTCCACACCCGTACTCGATGGTCATCTGCTGAAAGACTGAAACGTGATTCATCGCTGAACACTATGCGATGCCATTCTGCTGACAGCCATGATGCTCGGCTATGACACCACTCCAAACGACTCTGTCGATGTTGTGGGGTTATAGGCAGACGTCTTAAAGGCCGTCCTGAACGTAACGCCTCCTCATCCAAACGCCGTGAGATGCTGGAAGGTACTACGTGTAGTATGGATGAGGCTTAAGCACGTTGGATGGTACATAATGGTGCCGTTGGGCCAGTTCGGACCTGTGGCCCAATCATCCGATATTGCCTCGCATTCGTGCACCTTGGTCTTCCAGAGCCTTTATTCCGCCGATGAGTTTCTTGCATCAACTATTGCTACCAGCACCTTTACACAGCGTTGTCCGTTCGGTGCATGTGGCCGCTTTTTGCTTGGTATGACCAGCCAGCTTTAAGCAACCCGGCTATACGATCACGTTCATACTCGTGTATTTGCTTATAAGTCTTCGGCAACATTTTAAAGGCATTATTGGTTCTGTCTCCACAGAACTGCAACGCCGATAAAGAACAAAGATAAACCGTCCACATTTTAACATGTGTTATAGGATGCTAGTTTTGCAGTTGAAACGCGCGCTATGACCAAAGTTAACACTCATGGGCCTTTCAATTTAATGATTTACATACTTGGTGTAAAGGAATTTGCATGCGAAATTTCCAGATGTTAGTGTTTTTTTAGGGGTGCTTCGTTTTTTTTTTTTTTTTTTTTTTTTTTTTTGCAAAAGAGTGTATGTGATAAACGAAACACAGATGATATTGAAAATAATGAAAAAACTGAACTTTATTGAAATTTTATGCTATTTTATTTGCATTATGTGGTATTCCCCGTGCAGTGACCATGGGACCATATTATATGTCGTAAAAGAAGCAAATGAGATTGAAAACAATGAATAATCTTTATTGGAGTTTATGTTACTTTATTAGAGTCTTATGATATACGCCAGAAATGTAAGCAGAGATCCATATTATATGTTTTCAACAAAACAGATGAGATTAAAAATAGCAAATAACTTACTGAAATTTAGTAGAGTTTTATGTGACTTTATTAGAGTTTTATGATATTCGCCATACATTTACCATAGGCTTCATGTTGTAAACGCAGCAAATGAGATTGATAACAGCGAATAAACTTCTTGAACTTTATTGTAGTTTTATGTAACATACCATTTATAGCATAGGGCTATACATAAGGCGAATGTGTGATGTTGAAGAGTATCCATTACAGCGTCAAGCATAAAACAGAGATTTATTTACAAGAATATACTATCTGTATTTAGAAAAACATTACGTAGATAATGTACAGGAACATTATTAAAATAGAGCTACATCATAACGAGAGTGCAGGTAGCATTCGAAATCTCTGAATGATGGTGATAAAGTTCAGAGGCTCGCTTATAAGAGCCAGGGTAGAAGTGCTGCGCATGCGACATATGCAAATCTAGAGTCTCTCTGGAGAGCAAGAAAGTTTTATTATAATCGCTTGATCAGCGTCTTTATACAAATCGCTGGTGGAACATAGTACACCCCGTCTTCGTGAATGAACGTCTAAAACAAACTTGTCTTCCATACCTGGCCACTGTACAAATTGAGGTAGTGGTGGAAGATAATTGGTCAGAAATTTGTGTGGATGTCTCTTTTGAATCCTCTAAGGGTTTTAGTAGAAATGCGGGTTTCAAACGATCAATGCAGATGGTGCTTTTTTCGTCCTCGGATATCCAGTGGGTAATGTCTGTGCGTGCACACCCTGGGAAAGGTCTATCGTATGAAGTCTGCGAAGCCCGTCATACGAAGTACAAAATTGTGTGTTAACTTGGGAAGTTCCTTGTGGATAAAAACATTTTTTGAATGAGGTGAAGCGGGAACTGGTCTTAGTCGTTGCATTTTTCGTCTTAATTGTAAAACGAATTCATGTGCATGTTTTGGGATGTCCTTTAGTGATATGTCACGTAGCAATTCACATGGCAATCGTGAACTAGAAATGCCGCTGTCGACTAGAAATTGTATATGAGATAGCTTGTCTTATAGGAATAAGTGACTGTTCTAAAGGCTTCTGTGCATCGTCTGTGCACGCAATTCTGTCACAATGGCTATATACATTTTATTTTATTTATAACCCGAGAGAACATAGTTATAATTTTTTGTGACGGATTCTATTTAAGTAGCACTAGATTGAGCCAAATCGGATATAAATTTTAATTTTGCATAAACTTAGTGTAGACCGATAATATCATTATAATAATATCCTTTATATAAAAATAACTTCATTCACCCCCCGTTATCTTAAATCTCCCCCCCCCCCCCGTTATCTTAAATAACGAAAATTTCCCAGCTCTTCCTAATAAAAATGTCAGCCCTGCCCATGCTTCGCAGGTGAGTACCGAGACGGATTCAGGAAAATCCGGAGAGTACTCATCCCACGCGCAGCCAGGTAAATCAAACTCTCAAAATTCCAATCTTTTCATGCAACTACTCGAGTTCTATAAAGAACTTAACAAAATTTTTGATCTCAGTAATGTCCAAAACATACTTAACCAAGTTCTAAAAATTTTTAAATCGGATGAATCTCCTGTAGAACAACTATTTCAAATCGTTACCATGCTAGATAAACATAAACTTCCTTGCTCCCCCCAAAATTAGTTAAAGTTTCCTTTTTCTTTCTTGTGGCTGTGTAATTTGGTTCCATTAGTTTACTACCTTTATCTCCGGCGATTCGCCCTTCTTATCATCTGTTCCTGTTTTCTTCACCTGATTTTCTATTGGCTGCTGGAAACCCCGCCCACCTGGGACGGAACTTCATGACTTCCAAAAGTCACAGACAAGGGATCACAGACCGAAGATTAAAGCAATTATGATTGCTAGGAGCTTCAAGTGCTGCATAATTCGACTTCGACTTCGCAATATTAATGCCGCAGACCAATGTCTAGGTAAATCCGCTGAGTATCAGATAGCGTTAAAGCGTTCTCCCATTGCCCCACATCTTCAAATGTTTAACGGCTACGGGATTTCGGCTATGAGAAAAGCGGAACGTAATTCAAATCAGTTAAACATATAAAACATAACGGCGAAATGTGCTGGCCAGCCAATATTGTCCGGCTGAAAAGGGAATGCGTGACGTGCGATAAAGCAGCAGATCTCAGTGCAAGAGATTAATATTATATAATAAGTTAATATTTAATATATAAGTTAAACTTATATTAAAATAAATAAATTAAATAACTTATATATTAAAATATATAAGTTAAATAGCTTTTATATTAAAATTGAATATTTTTATCTCTACATAATGTTCAGTAAATGTCTCCCCATATTTTACTAATATCAATGGCCTTATTATATTTAAAATGTTATTTCCCATTTATTTTCTTGATAATCAATTCTGGCTATAGTTTTATTCCAGGTGGCATGACTAAATTTTTCATTTTCAAATTCATTTAATTTATAATCCTTAGAATTTCACCATAGCAACTAATTTTTATAATGTTACATGGTACTAATTTATTTTATTAAATGTCATTCATATGTAATAGAGTTCTTTATGATTTATAATATGTCACGTGCTCAACTTATTTTAATTTCACAAAGTCATGGATATATTTATTGACAATATTAACTTTATATTATTCTGTGGCAACTTTTACTGTTTATTTACTTATTATAAATATTTTTCATCATTATGAATCTCGAATCTCTCACGTAGTATTCTACTCTACCAAAAATAATTTTCTTCCCCCTCAATAGCAATCGGCATTTTCCCAATGACCGGCACGGACCAGAATTTGGCGACTTTTTTGGCGCCAATTCTATTGCGCCCGATGTTTTTAAAATGCATCTTTAGCTTATAGAAAGGCATTTCATGTAATTTTTTTTGCAAATATAACAATATTCTAGCAACTTAAAACATGCAACATATCTTTTTTTTTAAAGTTCATACTTGGAAATTTAATAAAAAACGATACTTAGAAAAAATTTGATAAAAATAAAACTCAGAAGAAATTTATAAAAATTGATAATTTGGGTACTTTTCGGCCAGTCATTCTCTGTCGAAGATCGCTATGTGAAAACAACCGTTGGTGCAATAGTTTATCCGGTAAATCGGAGGAATAGACCCACACTCATTTTTCTAAGTGCAAAATTGCGCCGTTGACGCGCTTCTCCGTGTTTTGAAATTGACTCCTCCCCACTCAAGTGACGTATATTTCCGTGTTTAAAAATAGACTCTTCTCCTGTATTTCATAAAATACATAATGTCTTAACCCCCTACTTTTTAACGTATAAATTAACGATATACCACAGGTGAAACTCTGCAATTTTGCAGATGACACCGTGATCGTAGCGCACGACGGCTCTCCTCAGAACACTCTACAAAGCTTTATCACACACCCTTGAGCTCTGGCTCGTCCACTGAAAAATCAAAACTAATGCTTTTAAGTCTAACGTTTTTAACACTTTACAACAAAGTTGAAAAGTGTTTATGACTTAGTTCATTCTGTCTGTCTGTCCGTTAGCACGATAACTGCCGTAAAGATGACTTACTCAAAATGAAATTTTAGTATGTTATTTAGACGGTCTGTAGGACCTACGGGAATATAAATGAATAATATCAATTTCACCAAATAGTTTTGGATTGACCGCTGGTTAAGAATTGAAATACATTGAATCCTATATGGGACCTATATTTTCAAACATTTTTTAAGCGGATTTAAAATTCACAAATTGCTTCGAAAATTTTAGGTAATATTCAAATGATTCCATAAAATATATAAAGAGAATTTTCAGCAAAATATATTCAGTAGTTTTTTAAATAAAAAATAAAATAATAATTTCACCTCTTATATGAAGCGATCACGTGACCATGATATGAAAAGATCACGTGACCCACTTCAAAATGAGATATGGCATCCAACTTGTCTCCAAATCGTGATTTTTAAAGTTCTTTTTAATTCATATTGAGTGCTGTATCCGTCCTAAAACCGCTTTAATTTCGCTTAAATTCTGTGTATCTACATACTGAAACAACGCAATTACAATATATTTGAGTTTAAATGATTATCCAAATTTGATTATTTCTACTACGAAGCCTATTTTTCACTTATGTAAAATGTAAACAGCAAAATATGTCGAATGAGTTGTATAAGAATTGCTGTATTTCTTTAACGCAAAATTATTTAGCCCATGGAGTCTGCAATATAGATAATATGAATGAAACAATCATTGATTTTACAGAGAAGGACGATTTTTTTCGGTGAAGTTTTAAGCATAGAGTTTAATTACTTGTAGTTCCATGGTCTTAAGATTTTAAATAAAATAAATTATTTTAGTACTGTGATGAGTGAAATGAATGGGAAAATGGTATGAATGAAATGCTGCTTTTATAGAGAGAGCCAGGGGTGTCATTTTTTCTATGACGTCATTTGAATGAGTTTCAGTTGTTTTCGATAAAGTTTTCAAATATAATAAATTATTGCAGTATTATGATAATTTTAAAAATATTTCCGAGAAATGTATCGCATTTTAGAGATGTTTAAACCAAGCAATTTATCTTTCAATGCCGTCATTTCAATTAAGTTCATTTTTTTCGATAAAGGTTTAAGTTTTCAAATATAATAAATTAATATAGTCCTGTGATAAGTTTTAAAATTTTACCGATGAATGTATTGCATTTTAGAGATGTTTAAATAAAATTGCATTGAAGTTGGAATGTGTTTCATAATCAATGCTTTAAGCATTATTGATCTTTCTTGTTATTTTTAAGACCCACTACAGAGCAATAATCCATCATTTACAAATTCGTATTTTGAATTAAACAATTCCCTTTATTCATGCCGTAAGGTATCTGGGAGTCCCTCCCGATGCCCACATGACTTCTGGCTCCCACATCAACTTAAATCCAATCTACTAAGCAGGCTACTAACGCTCTGCATTTCCTGCTCTGTACAGTGTCTCCCCTTTCCACGGAGAACAAACATTTCCTTTACAAACAAGTCATTGCACATTTGGTTTTGTTTGCCTGCCCTGTCTGGGGTTTGGCAGCAAAAGCACATATTGGGAAATTGAAAGTTATCCTAAACAGTCCTTTACGTAAAATCACCAAGTTTCCTTGGCTTTGAAGAAAAAATTCGCAGGCTCAATCAAAATTTCTAACTCAACAACTTTAAGAAAGCCTGCCTGTCAGAATTGGATCTGGACTATGACCTACTGCCGACGTCCAGAAAATGCAGACGGCAACATAGTAAGGCGAACTTTACTTAAACTTTACAACTGACTTAAGGCGAACTTTACAATTGACTTAAGGCGAACTTTTGAGACATGTGCATTGAAAATTCGCTTACCCGATCTGTCACCGCCGGTTTAACCCAAAGCGCGGATTAGAGATGTCGCCACGGTGCAGCCTTGGTAGCACCGCCAACCATCCCTCGTAAACACTTATCTCGTACAACTGTATATCATGAAGCTACGATGAGCTATGTGTACATGTAATAGAAACTTACTCTTTCTACGGGAGATCTTCTACCGAGTAAACTTTCTCCTCTCTTCACTCGCCTTTTTTCTTTGCCTCTTCTTACTAATAGTAATTCAGTAGACGTCCATTGTCGTAGGTAATGCAAACCACGCCTACAAACCATAAGCGCATCCAGTCAACTACAAGCATCGGTGGAATGGGTTGCTCAAACATTTCATTGCTATTTTTAAGTATTAAAAAGAACAGCAATACTATTCGACGTGGATATACAAGGCTTCTCCATCAGGTGTCTCGAAATTCAAACCCATTGGATCCTTGTGTTGGGTTACTTCTAGCTATCTGGTTGAATCCCAGGAACTCTCTTTACGAGTTCTATCACCCTCAACCGCGTTATGACCATGAGCGCAAATCTGGGCCCCCTGCTCGTATATTTACAACTATAAGACATATAAATTCTAAAAATAACGATAGGCAACGATAACGGAAATATCAAATATAGCATCAGTAATACAGAAATTAACTGAGGGAGCCGCCTTCTGATTGGCAACAATTTATAATATAAACGGATTCATTTATCTGTCTATCTATCTACCTCTGAGTAACGCTGCTACAAAATGTTGCCAAACGTATTTCAATCACGGGTAAACGTTTAAATTTTGATACTAACCCAAACCATCAGTATTTTCATAACCCTGCACGTGAATACTCAATTTTTTTCCACCACCCAATGACTTTCCAGGACTGTTGCTGCTTGAATTCGGTGTTCATAATAAAAACCGGAGCGTTCGTTCTCTTCTTAGCTAATTAAATTTTTGTTTGAACGCGGTTCGTTTTCCTTTCCTTTTCTGATATTTTTTCCTTTGAGTGGTGTCAGCAGATTTAAATTCATATTTAAACAGTTTGAACAATAAAAAAACAGTATTTGACAATCAAAACACATTTTATTTGACAAACGTGTTGGCCAATGGAAAATGGAGAAGACAGAAAAGAAAAGAAAACGTCGGTTAAACAAAAAAGTTTAAGAAGATGGCGAATACGTCAAAGTTAAGAAAATTTTTTCAAAATATGAAAAGAACAGGCCAAAACACATAGACTGCAAATTAAGAAGGAATCTCTACAGCAATTTTAAATCCATACCCAAATTGATGAATATCACGTCAAATACGAGGTAATGGTTTGCAAATTTTGAATTCCGTGTGATAGACATACCTTCTACTTTTAAATAAATAATTTACACAATTTATTTGTCAAAAGTTTGGCCTTGAGCATCGTCAAGCTAATTGGCTAATCATAAGCTAATTCGACGGGAAACTGGCGGCAATACAGCATAAATGGTACTACCGCAGACTTCCTTTTCATTCTTAATGAATATTTATTATACATATAAGATACAATTTGAAATGTAATTAATCACTTACCAAAAATCAAACTTCTACAAAGCATGGGAAAATATATAGTTACGATTCTTTAAATGTATAGCATTGTAGTAAAAGTTGAATTCCTAATTGTTGAATTTTACAAACACAAAAAGTTTCGCAAGCATTATTGATATGAACAAATAGAACATTTCTCAATCATTATTGTCATGAACGATTCATTGTTGAAAACGCTGTTGCCATTTCAAAAAAACAATTATTTAAATAAAACTCTGAACTATTTATGTTTTTTGAATAGTTAAAAATCTAAATATTACTTATTTGATATGCCAACACCATTTTTAAATTAACACAAAATTTCTATATTTAAAAAGGATTTGGACAACGACAACATCGAGCATTTTCACTTTCTTTATATACATAGTATAATGTATAAGGATGGTGTTGTGGCGAGGTTGAAAATTTGAATGCTAGTTTTCGACGCGAGACCATGTTTTAAGCATCCCTGACCACGAATCGAACATTTTTGAGGTGACTTCTCGCTCTCTGTGTGTGTGTGTGAGATGTATGTGTTTGTGTGGGGTTTGTGTGTGTGGTATGTGTGCGTGTGGTGTGTGTGTGTCAGGGAGCCTGTGGAGACGATAACTGACGAACGAATGGACCGACTCGAACGAAATTTGGTACAAAAATGGCAATCCGTGAATACTGAGAGTCTGTTGTTTTATACGCAATCGAATGTTCAGAACCCCTAAATTTTCAGGAATTAAAAAAAAAAAGCATCAAAAAATCAAAACCTCTAATAAAGTTACGCACATAACCATTTCTTATGTAATTTTTCATTAAAAAACGATGAACATAAATTTTTGTACGCTAGCATGAACCGTTCTCGAGATATTGCACATTTTTCAAAAAAAAAAATAAAAAAAATTATATAAAGTAAAAAACATATTTCCTATTGAGAAACATGTTCACTTTTCATATGTAATATCGTGCGATAAATTTACTGACATCATTCTCGTGGATCTAGCTCGTTCTTTTCCTGAAAAAATATACTTTGAGTAATATTTTGTATTTGAACTCCAATAGTCCTTTATCTGCTATATGATTAAATTACTTCTCCTTCCATAACGCTTGGCGAGATTTTGGCGACGAATTTGGTGGAATGTCGCCAAATAAGCGACATCTTTAAATGTTAACATATCAAAGACAATCTCGTCAAATGAATAAAAATTAAGCTAAATCAATAAAAATAACGACTATTTGACAAAAATTCATTACCTTGGAAAAAATATAAGTATATAGTATAAGAATAACCTATTTTGTTTTTACTGTAAAAGCAGTAAATACATTACATTATAAAAGGAAATTCATGTGCAGCCCATATCAGATTCTTTAAATGAAAGTCAAATTAACAGAATGAAATAATGAGAGATAAGCAGTTCATAAGTTCGTAAGAGAAATTAGATTTAGCGTAGCCTGGTAGAGTCATGCTGAAAAATTATATCATATTTGCATCAATACAAATATTTTATATTGAGTTTAATTTGAAGTAAGAAATTGGAAAAATGAAATCGTGTTTAGTGTCAATTACCATTACAAAAGTGTTCGAAAAGAGTTCAACAGATCTTAAAATTTGTCGAAGCTTTATTATTTTTAATTTTCGAAAGCAAAATAAATTACCCATTTTGTTATATAAGCAAGTAATTATATGCATATATACATATCAATCATTAAATATGTTTATGTTACCCTTAAGCAATTGCAGAAAACTCAGTAGTAAAGAAATATAATAGTGCATATAAGATACTGCATTGTGGTCAGAAATAAAGATACGATCTTGGAATCTCAAAATCTGGGACAAGAGTTTTTCTTTCTGGGACAACAGTTTTTTTGTCTTTCTGAGCAAGAGTTTTTCATCAAAATAATACAATCTAATACTGTGAATAAAAGTATTTGATATTTTATGAAAGTGCATTTACTATATTTTAGAAGAGAATATGAAACATTTTCCGTTATATATTTTTTCAGTCTAGTAGATCGGAATGTGGCTGCTGCTTTCCTATAAATGACATATTCAACGCATGTTGCTTATTATGCAGCCACCAGCTTAGAACAACTGATATCCACTATGACAGCACTATAACTAGCAAGTTTCATTACTGTCATTGACGGCAATGACTATTTTATGCTTACGAGCATAACAAACACGAAACCGGTCCATGGATGTTGCTATCGGAAATGGAAGAATCGGGAAGGCTCTTTTAATTGGGTTTTGAAAATCTGAACTCGTATCAAGGTAGTATGCATTATTAATTTGGTGTGACGAGAAGTAGTTGGCAGGATCATACATCTGACTGGTCATGACCTATCACTCTCAGGGCCTATCTCTATCAGGGCCTATCTCTATCGAATTGGACTTGCAGCTTCCCCGGATTGTATTGTATGTGACCAAGGACAGCCTATGTTTTTAAAACATTTGGACAAGTGCCCTGCACTAGTGACTTTTAATTCAATCATTAAGAAATACTACAGGGCTTGTTCTCTGTCTAAAGGTCTATTGGCCAAACGACCGGCATTTGTAACAGTTTTTGACATTCAAAACACATTTTATTTTGCAAACGTGTTGACTAATGGAAAACGGAGAGGGCAGAAAAGAAACGTCAGTTAAACAAAGAAAGTGTGAAAAAATGGCGAGCACGTCAAATTTAAGAATCTTTTTAAAAAATTTGAAAAAAAGGCCAAAATGCATAGACTGCAAATTAAGAAGCAGCAATCTTAAATCCATCCCCAAATTGATAAAAATCACGCCAAATGCGAGGTAATGGTTTTCAAATTTTGAATTCCGTGTGACGGACATGCCTTCTACTTTTAAATAAATAATTTACACAACTTATTTGTCAAAAGTTTGGCCTTGAGCCTTGTTTATCGTCAAGGCATAAGCTAATTGGACAGGAAACTGGCGACAATACAGCATAAATGGTACTACCGCAGACTTCCTTTTCATTCATCATGAATATTTATTATACATATAAGATACAATTTGAAATGTAATTAATTACTTACCAAAAATCAAACTTCTACAAAGCATGGGAAAATATATAGTTACGATTCTTTAAATGTATAGCATTGTAGTAAAAGTTGAAATCATAATTGTTGAATTTTACAAAAACACAAAGTTTCGCAAGCATTATTGATATGAACTAATAGAACATTTCTCAATCATTATTGTCATGAACAATTACTATTCATTGTTGAAAACGCTGTTGCCATTTCAAAAAAACAATTCTTTAAATAAAACTCTGAACTATTTATGTTTTTTGAATAGTTAAAAATCTAAATATTACTTATTTGATATGCCAACGTCATTTATAAATTAACACAAAATTTGTATATTTAAAAAGGATTTGGACAACGACAACATCGAGAATTTTCACTTTTTTTTATATACATAGTATAATGTATAAGGAAAGTGTTGTGGCGAGGTTGAAAATTTGAATGCTAGTTTCCGACGCGAGAGCATGTTTTAAGCATCCCTGACCACGAATCGAACATTTTTGAGGTGATTTCTCGCTCTGTGTGTGTGTGTGTGGTGTATGTGTGTGTGTGTGGTGTATGTGTGTGTGTGTGGTTTGTGTGTGTGTGTGGTTTGTGTGTGTGGTATGTGTGCGTGTGGTGTGTGTGTGTCAGGGAGTCTGTGGAGACGATAACTGACGAACGAATGGACCGACTCAAACGAAATTTGGTACAAAAGAGGCAATCCGTGAATACTGAGAGTCTGTTGTTTTATACGCAATCGAATGATCAGAACCCCCTAAATTTTCAAGAGGAATTTTAAAAAAAAGCTTCACAAAATCAAAACCTCTAATAAAGTTACGCACATAAACATTTCTTATGTAATTTTTCATTAAAAAACGATGAACATAAATTTTTGTACGCTAGCATGACCCGTTCTCGAGATATTGCACATTTTTCAAAAAAAAATATCAAAAAATTATATAAAGTAAAAAAAATATTTCCTATTGAGAAACATGTTCACTTTTCATATGTAATATCGTGCGATAAATTTAGTGACATCATTCTCGTGGATCTAGCTCGTTCTTTTCATGAAAAAATATACTTTGAGTAATACTTTTGTATTTGAACTCCAATAGTCATTTATCTGCTATAAGATGAAATTATTTCTCCTTCCATAACGCTTGGCGAGATTTTGGCGACGAATTTGGCGGAATGTCGCCAAATAGGCCACATTTTTAAATGTTAACAAATCAAAGACAATCTCTTCAAATGAATAAAAATTAAGCTAAATCAATAAAAATAACGACTATTTGACGAAAATTCATTACCTTGGAAAAAATATAAGTATATACTATAAGAATAACCTATTTTGTTTTTACTGTAAAAGTAGTAAATACGTTACATTATAAAAGGAAATTCATGTGCTGCCCATATAAGATTCTTTAAATGAAAGTCAAATTTAACAGAATGAAATAATGAGAGATAAACAGTTCATAAGTTCGTAAGAGAAATTAGATTTAGCGTAGCCTGGTAGACCCATGCTGAAAAAGTATATCATATTTGCATCAATATAATTAGTTTATATTGAGTTAAATTTGAAGTAAGAAATTGGAAAAATGAAATCGTGTTTAGTGTGAATTACCATTTCAAAAGTGCTCGAAATGAGTTCAACAGATCTTAACATTTGTCGAAGCTTTATTATTTTTATTTTTCGATAGCAAAATAAATTATCCATTTTGTTATATAAGCAAGTAATTATATGCATATATACATATCAATCATTAAAGATGTTTATGTTACCCTTAAGCAGTTGCAGAAAACTCAGTAGTAAAGGAATATAATAGTGCATATAAGATACTGCATTGTGGTCAGAAATAAAGATATGATCTTGGAATATCAAAATCTGGGAGGGACACAAGTCCTCATTTCCCATCGATAAGAAATCACTCGGGAAATCAACTTATTTATTTGTTCAGGTTGAACTCTGTGGTATTCTGTATGTGATAAGATTTCAATTACTTTTCAATCAATAGGAGTTAATAAATAAATACATTTCTTTGAAGCGGATGCTGAAAAGCGATAATTATTAATTTTTCCTGCTACAGCTTTTCAAAAACCTTTTTCGAAATTTTAGTATTCCGTAAAAAGAGAATAAGCAAGAGTTTTTCATCAAAATAATACAATCTAATACTGGGAATAAAAGTATTTGATATTTTATGAAAGTGCATTTATTATATTTTAGAAGAGAATATGAAACATTTTCCGTTATATATTTTTTCAGTCTAGTAGATCGGAGTATGGCTGTTGCGTTCCTATAAATGACTTATTCTGCGCATGTGGCTTATTATGCAGCAACCAGCTTAGAACAACTGATATACACTATGACAGCACTATAACTAGCAAGTTTCATTGCTGTCATTGACGGCAATGACTATTTTATGCTTACGAGCATAACAAGCACTAAACCGGTCAATGGATGTTGCTATCGGAAATGGGAGAATCGAGAACGCCTCCTATAATTGAGTTTGAAAATGTGAACTCATATCAAGGTAGTATGCATTATTAATTTAGTGTGACGAGAAGCAGTTGGCAGGATCATACATCTGACTGGTCATGACTGTCTCAGGGTCTATCTCTATCGAATCGGACTTGCAGCTTCCCCGGATTGTATTGTATGTGACCAAGGACAGCCTATGTCTTTAAAACATTTGAACAAGTGCCATGCACTAGTGAATTTAAATTCAATCATTAAGAAATACTAGAGAGCTAGTTCTCTGTCTAAAGGCCTATTGGCCAAACGACCGGCATTTGTAACAGTTTTTGACATTCAAAACCCGTTTTATTTCACAAACGTGTTGGCTAATGGAAAATGGAGAGGTCTGAAAAGAAAATAGTGGTAATACCGCAGACTTCCTTTTCATTTTTAATAAATATTTATTATACATATAAGATACAATTTGAAATGTAATTAATTACTTACCAAAAATCAAACTTCTACAAAGCATGGGAAAATATATAGTTACGATTCTTTAAATGTATAGCATTGTAGTAAAAGTTGAAATCATAATTGTTGAATTTTACAAAAACACAAAGTTTCGCAAGCATTATTGATATGAACTAATAGAACATTTCTCAATCATTATTGTCAAGAACAATTACTATTCATTGTTGAAAACGCTGTTGCCATTTCAAAAAAACAATTCTTTAAATAAAACTCTGAACTATTTATGTTTTTTGAATAGTTAAAAATCTAAATATTACTTATTTGATATGCCAACGTCATTTATAAATTAACACAAAATTTGTATATTTAAAAAGGATTTGGACAACGACAACATCGAGAATTTTCACTTTTTTTTATATACATAGTATAATGTATAAGGAAAGTGTTGTGGCGAGGTTGAAAATTTGAATGCTAGTTTCCGACGCGAGAGCATGTTTTAAGCATCCCTGACCACGAATCGAACATTTTTGAGGTGATTTCTCGCTCTGTGTGTGTGTGTGTGTGGTGTATGTGTGTGTGTGTGGTGTATGTGTGTGTGTGTGGTTTGTGTGTGTGTGTGGTTTGTGTGTGTGGTATGTGTGCGTGTGGTGTGTGTGTGTCAGGGAGTCTGTGGAGACGATAACTGACGAACGAATGGACCGACTCAAACGAAATTTGGTACAAAAGAGGCAATCCGTGAATACTGAGAGTCTGTTGTTTTATACGCAATCGAATGATCAGAACCCCCTAAATTTTCAAGAGGAATTTTAAAAAAAAGCTTCACAAAATCAAAACCTCTAATAAAGTTACGCACATAAACATTTCTTATGTAATTTTTCATTAAAAAACGATGAACATAAATTTTTGTACGCTAGCATGACCCGTTCTCGAGATATTGCACATTTTTCAAAAAAAAATATCAAAAAATTATATAAAGTAAAAAAAATATTTCCTATTGAGAAACATGTTCACTTTTCATATGTAATATCGTGCGATAAATTTAGTGACATCATTCTCGTGGATCTAGCTCGTTCTTTTCATGAAAAAATATACTTTGAGTAATACTTTTGTATTTGAACTCCAATAGTCATTTATCTGCTATAAGATGAAATTATTTCTCCTTCCATAACGCTTGGCGAGATTTTGGCGACGAATTTGGCGGAATGTCGCCAAATAGGCCACATTTTTAAATGTTAACAAATCAAAGACAATCTCTTCAAATGAATAAAAATTAAGCTAAATCAATAAAAATAACGACTATTTGACGAAAATTCATTACCTTGGAAAAAATATAAGTATATACTATAAGAATAACCTATTTTGTTTTTACTGTAAAAGTAGTAAATACGTTACATTATAAAAGGAAATTCATGTGCTGCCCATATAAGATTCTTTAAATGAAAGTCAAATTTAACAGAATGAAATAATGAGAGATAAACAGTTCATAAGTTCGTAAGAGAAATTAGATTTAGCGTAGCCTGGTAGACCCATGCTGAAAAAGTATATCATATTTGCATCAATATAATTAGTTTATATTGAGTTAAATTTGAAGTAAGAAATTGGAAAAATGAAATCGTGTTTAGTGTGAATTACCATTTCAAAAGTGCTCGAAATGAGTTCAACAGATCTTAACATTTGTCGAAGCTTTATTATTTTTATTTTTCGATAGCAAAATAAATTATCCATTTTGTTATATAAGCAAGTAATTATATGCATATATACATATCAATCATTAAAGATGTTTATGTTACCCTTAAGCAGTTGCAGAAAACTCAGTAGTAAAGGAATATAATAGTGCATATAAGATACTGCATTGTGGTCAGAAATAAAGATATGATCTTGGAATATCAAAATCTGGGAGGGACACAAGTCCTCATTTCCCATCGATAAGAAATCACTCGGGAAATCAACTTATTTATTTGTTCAGGTTGAACTCTGTGGTATTCTGTATGTGATAAGATTTCAATTACTTTTCAATCAATAGGAGTTAATAAATAAATACATTTCTTTGAAGCGGATGCTGAAAAGCGATAATTATTAATTTTTCCTGCTACAGCTTTTCAAAAACCTTTTTCGAAATTTTAGTATTCCGTAAAAAGAGAATAAGCAAGAGTTTTTCATCAAAATAATACAATCTAATACTGGGAATAAAAGTATTTGATATTTTATGAAAGTGCATTTATTATATTTTAGAAGAGAATATGAAACATTTTCCGTTATATATTTTTTCAGTCTAGTAGATCGGAGTATGGCTGTTGCGTTCCTATAAATGACTTATTCTGCGCATGTGGCTTATTATGCAGCAACCAGCTTAGAACAACTGATATACACTATGACAGCACTATAACTAGCAAGTTTCATTGCTGTCATTGACGGCAATGACTATTTTATGCTTACGAGCATAACAAGCACGAAACCGGTCAATGGATGTTGCTATCGGAAATGGGAGAATCGAGAACGCCTCCTATAATTGAGTTTGAAAATGTGAACTCATATCAAGGTAGTATGCATTATTAATTTAGTGTGACGAGAAGCAGTTGGCAGGATCAAATATCTGACTGGTCATGACTGTCTCAGGGTCTATCTCTATCGAATCGGACTTGCAGCTTCCCCGGATTGTATTGTATGTGACCAAGGACAGCCTATGTCTTTAAAACATTTGAACAAGTGCCATGCACTAGTGAATTTAAATTCAATCATTAAGAAATACTAGAGAGCTAGTTCTCTGTCTAAAGGCCTATTGGCCAAACGACCGGCATTTGTAACAGTTTTTGACATTCAAAACCCGTTTTATTTCACAAACGTGTTGGCTAATGGAAAATGGAGAGGTCTGAAAAGAAAATAGTGGTAATACCGCAGACTTCCTTTTCATTTTTAATAAATATTTATTATACATATAAGATACAATTTGAAATGTAATTAATTACTTACCAAAAATCAAACTTCTACAAAGCATGGGAAAATATATAGTTACGATTCTTTAAATGTATAGCATTGTAGTAAAAGTTGAAATCATAATTGTTGAATTTTACAAAAACACAAAGTTTCGCAAGCATTATTGATATGAACTAATAGAACATTTCTCAATCATTATTGTCATGAACAATTACTATTCATTGTTGAAAACGCTGTTGCCATTTCAAAAAAACAATTCTTTAAATAAAACTCTGAACTATTTATGTTTTTTGAATAGTTAAAAATCTAAATATTACTTATTTGATATGCCAACGTCATTTATAAATTAACACAAAATTTGTATATTTAAAAAGGATTTGGACAACGACAACATCGAGAATTTTCACTTTTTTTTATATACATAGTATAATGTATAAGGAAAGTGTTGTGGCGAGGTTGAAAATTTGAATGCTAGTTTCCGACGCGAGAGCATGTTTTAAGCATCCCTGACCACGAATCGAACATTTTTGAGGTGATTTCTCGCTCTGTGTGTGTGTGTGTGTGGTGTATGTGTGTGTGTGTGGTGTATGTGTGTGTGTGTGGTTTGTGTGTGTGTGTGGTTTGTGTGTGTGGTATGTGTGCGTGTGGTGTGTGTGTGTCAGGGAGTCTGTGGAGACGATAACTGACGAACGAATGGACCGACTCAAACGAAATTTGGTACAAAAGAGGCAATCCGTGAATACTGAGAGTCTGTTGTTTTATACGCAATCGAATGATCAGAACCCCCTAAATTTTCAAGAGGAATTTTAAAAAAAAGCTTCACAAAATCAAAACCTCTAATAAAGTTACGCACATAAACATTTCTTATGTAATTTTTCATTAAAAAACGATGAACATAAATTTTTGTACGCTAGCATGACCCGTTCTCGAGATATTGCACATTTTTCAAAAAAAAATATCAAAAAATTATATAAAGTAAAAAAAATATTTCCTATTGAGAAACATGTTCACTTTTCATATGTAATATCGTGCGATAAATTTAGTGACATCATTCTCGTGGATCTAGCTCGTTCTTTTCATGAAAAAATATACTTTGAGTAATACTTTTGTATTTGAACTCCAATAGTCATTTATCTGCTATAAGATGAAATTATTTCTCCTTCCATAACGCTTGGCGAGATTTTGGCGACGAATTTGGCGGAATGTCGCCAAATAGGCCACATTTTTAAATGTTAACAAATCAAAGACAATCTCTTCAAATGAATAAAAATTAAGCTAAATCAATAAAAATAACGACTATTTGACGAAAATTCATTACCTTGGAAAAAATATAAGTATATACTATAAGAATAACCTATTTTGTTTTTACTGTAAAAGTAGTAAATACGTTACATTATAAAAGGAAATTCATGTGCTGCCCATATAAGATTCTTTAAATGAAAGTCAAATTTAACAGAATGAAATAATGAGAGATAAACAGTTCATAAGTTCGTAAGAGAAATTAGATTTAGCGTAGCCTGGTAGACCCATGCTGAAAAAGTATATCATATTTGCATCAATATAATTAGTTTATATTGAGTTAAATTTGAAGTAAGAAATTGGAAAAATGAAATCGTGTTTAGTGTGAATTACCATTTCAAAAGTGCTCGAAATGAGTTCAACAGATCTTAACATTTGTCGAAGCTTTATTATTTTTATTTTTCGATAGCAAAATAAATTATCCATTTTGTTATATAAGCAAGTAATTATATGCATATATACATATCAATCATTAAAGATGTTTATGTTACCCTTAAGCAGTTGCAGAAAACTCAGTAGTAAAGGAATATAATAGTGCATATAAGATACTGCATTGTGGTCAGAAATAAAGATATGATCTTGGAATATCAAAATCTGGGAGGGACACAAGTCCTCATTTCCCATCGATAAGAAATCACTCGGGAAATCAACTTATTTATTTGTTCAGGTTGAACTCTGTGGTATTCTGTATGTGATAAGATTTCAATTACTTTTCAATCAATAGGAGTTAATAAATAAATACATTTCTTTGAAGCGGATGCTGAAAAGCGATAATTATTAATTTTTCCTGCTACAGCTTTTCAAAAACCTTTTTCGAAATTTTAGTATTCCGTAAAAAGAGAATAAGCAAGAGTTTTTCATCAAAATAATACAATCTAATACTGGGAATAAAAGTATTTGATATTTTATGAAAGTGCATTTATTATATTTTAGAAGAGAATATGAAACATTTTCCGTTATATATTTTTTCAGTCTAGTAGATCGGAGTATGGCTGTTGCGTTCCTATAAATGACTTATTCTGCGCATGTGGCTTATTATGCAGCAACCAGCTTAGAACAACTGATATACACTATGACAGCACTATAACTAGCAAGTTTCATTGCTGTCATTGACGGCAATGACTATTTTATGCTTACGAGCATAACAAGCACGAAACCGGTCAATGGATGTTGCTATCGGAAATGGGAGAATCGAGAACGCCTCCTATAATTGGGTTTGAAAATGTGAACTCATATCAAGGTAGTATGCATTATTAATTTAGTGTGACGAGAAGCAGTTGGCAGGATCATACATCTGACTGGTCATGACTGTCTCAGGGCCTATCTCTATCGAATCGGACTTGCAGCTTCCCCGGATTGTATTGTATGTGACCAAGGACAGCCTATGTCTTTAAAACATTTGAACAAGTGCCATGCACTAGTGAATTTAAATTCAATCATTAAGAAATACTAGAGAGCTAGTTCTCTGTCTAAAGGCCTATTGGCCAAACGACCGGCATTTGTAACAGTTTTTGACATTCAAAACCCGTTTTATTTCACAAACGTGTTGGCTAATGGAAAATGGAGAGGTCTGAAAAGAAAATAAACGTCAGTTAAACAAAGAAAGTGTGAAAAGATGGCGAGCACGTCAAATTTAAGAATCTTTTTAAAAAATTTGGAAAGAAGAGGCCGAAATGCATAGACTGCAAATTAAGAAGGGATCTCTACAGCAATCTTAAATCCATACCCAAATTGATGAAAATCCCGCCAAATGCGAGGTAATGGTTTGCAAATTTTGAATTCCGTGTGACGGACATTCCTTCTACTTTATAATTTACACAACTTATTTGTCAAAAGTTTGGCCTTCAGCCTTGTTTATCGTCAAAACAGAAGCTAATTGGACGGAAAACTGGCGGGAATACAGCATAAATGGTAACGTCACAGATTTCCTTTTCATTCTTAATGAATATTTTTTATACATATAAGATACAATTTGAAATGTAATTAATTACTTACCAAAAATCAAACTTCTACAAAGCATGGGAAAATATATAGTTACGATTCTTTAAATGTATAGCATTGTAGTAAAAGTTGAATTCCTAATTGTTGAATTTTACAAACACACAAAGTTTCGCAAGCATTATTGATATGAACAAATAGAACATTTCTCAATTATTATTGTCATGAACAATTGCGATTCATTGTTGAAAACGCTGTTGCCATTACAAAAAAACAATTATTTAAATAAAACTCTGAACTATTTATGTTTTTCGAATAGTTAAAAATCTATATATTTCTTATTTGAGATGCCAACATCATTTTTAAGAATAAAAGATTGAAATTTTAAGATACAACAAAGAAATTAAAATGGATGACGACACATTTCAATGCATTATAAATCCCCATGCCAGATTGCAAATCATTTGATGCCATAGGTCCAACGTTAGCCCTGACACAAAATTTCTCTATTTAAAAAGGATTTGGACAGCGACTACATCGAGCATTTTCACTTTCTTTATATACACAGTATAATGTATAAGGAAAGTGTTGTGGCGAGATTGAGAATTCGAATGCTAGTTTTCGACGCGATAGCACGTTTTAAGCATCCCTGACCACGAATCGATCATTTTTGAGGTGATTTCTCGCTTTATGTGTGTGCGTGCGTGTGTGTGGTGTATGTGTGTGTGTGTTGTATGTGTGTGTGTGGTGTATGTGTGGTGCATGTGTATGTGTGTGGTTTGTGTGTGTGGGTGTGTGTGTGTGAGTTGTATTTGTGTGTGGTATGTGCGTACGTGTGGTGTGTGTGGTATAGTATTTAGTGAAATGATTCAACCGTATACTGTCAGACAGCTGAATGGAGACCTGTTCTGCCACACGGCTTCCAGGTTTTGACTCTCCACCGCTGAGAGTCGACCGCAGACGACCCGGCTGAGGTCCAGAAGAGGAAGAGTGGTCAAAAGCTGGACCGAGGAACCAAGGCTAGACAAACGCCAAAACTGCATAAGCTTCTTATAGACACTTGACCACGCACACCACACCCAGAGAGCAGCCAAAAGATGTGAACTTAGCCCAGGACGCCCCCGCCAGGGATATCCCAGCAGTGGCATCCCAGGCAAACCCCCCTACTCCAGCTGGAGAAAGTGAGGCTCTTCGAGAGGTGCGTGAACGACATAATTACAACTGCAGTGACCGCCCAAAAGTTCCAAAAAGAGCCATACTTATGGCAACCAAAAGATTAAGTCGTGTTTTGCAGAGGATTCCAAATTTCTACCCCTCGGTAGTTATGCAGAGGCAGTATGCAACTTAAAGAGGCGCTGTCGTAACCCGGATTTATACCCGTACTGCCGGGTTAGCTTAACCTAGAAGAAGAAGAGGAGGATAGGAGAGAAAAGAAAGAGGGCTAAAGCCAACGTCGGGAAGGACCCAAGTGAGGGCAAAACAGGGGAGAAAAATCGGACAGAGGAGGAAGATAACTATGATCAGAGACACAAGAGGAGAAGACTAGATAATCTATAACTTAACGCTAAACAGCTAAAAACATAAAAATACTACTAAACTAACGTAAACCTAATTATAAAAAAGCTAACTAAAGAAGAGAGCCTAAAAGACAGGGAGCTATTCTAGTCTAGCCTAGACAAGGAGAGAGGGAAGGAGGAAGAAAGGAGAGTCCCCAAAGCCATGGGAAGACGCCAGGAGGAACCCTGGAGAAGGGGGAAGGAGACCAGGGAGGAGAGTGGTGAACCAGGGATGAGAAATCAACGCAAACCACGGAACAGAAGAGTGATGGCGCTAAAAACTAAGCTAATGCTAAAACGACGAGCAAAAACCACTTACCCGGGAGCAGGACCGCCAACTACTGGATCTGAAAAGGAAAGGTTTGTGACTGGAGACCCCCGAGGGGGCCACAGCAGCCACTCCACCTACCAATACCACCTGAGACAGGCTGTCCCGTGCCTGGGAAGCAGCTGTCTTCTTCCTAGGGGGTTAGGGGGAGGACCTTATTACCTGGGTGGAAGAATGTCCAAATTGGGGAACTGAAATAAACAAGACATTAATGCTGAAAGGAAAGAGCGATTAGAGCTGAAAAGGGAAAAGTGGGATTATTACGTTCATGGAAGCGTACTTCCTTGACAAACTAAACCACATTAGGTTGACACCAAAAGAGTGAGGTGCGGGACAATACCCCGACCATGCACGGAAAAACCTCGCTGGCTTATGCCAACATCTACTGCTTCGAGTGGAGAAGAAAAACGGAAGCGCCAGCCACAGCTAAGGTGGAGAGACTATGCATGAAAACGAAATTCCACAGCTATGTGGGACGCCCTACGCCCTGCTGGACCCGGGGGCAAACCCCCCGCTGACCATGGGCAGAAAAACCATAAAATAGCGAGCCTGATGGTGCGCTAGCCTCTACTAAGGAGGTGCAGCACCCGAGGAGAGCCTGAAGCTGAAAAAAAACGGGTCACATCTGTGATGACCTGACACCAAAACTTACGGCTGGGACATTCCCCTAGGGAGGAAACAAAGGACCAAAAACCTGAAAGAGAAAAAAGAGGAGAGAGTCTCGCAGGCAAGGAAGGATGGGAAAGACAGGGTTACCTGCGAAAAGGACGGCAGAAGGAGGAAAGAAGAATAGAAAAGGGCCTACAAGAGTAGGGAACACTGGAGGAATGACCTTCCAGTGTCGGAGTGCCATTCAAGAGTAGAGGTCATCTCCGAAAAAACAGGTGGGAACCTCCTTCCACCGATTCCCAACCACATCCTCCCCTTGGAGAGAGACTCGATTGAGGTTTTTTTTTGTTGTTGTTGTTGGGGGCGCGGTAACCCAGTGGTTAGCGCGCTGGAATTGCACTCGGTAGGCCCGGGTTCGATTCCAGCTACTAGCAAAACTGCCGCCTTGTTCGCTCGGAGTACGATAACGTTAAACATGTGGGTCCGTAAGTCCTTCCGAGAGGTTGGTGGTAGGGTTAGGAGGGTACGGTCCCTGTGGTCGCCTCCCCCACTGGGTTCCGTCTAAATTGGGTAGCACTTCCCGGCCGTCCAAACAGTTACCTTACACCTTTCTGGTAGGTCGGACGGTCTGGGTCTTAACAACAACCTATACTGATGAGAGTATTCTATATTTATAACATCACTTTAATATTTTAAGATCAAAGGCTTCACCAGAAAAGAATTTCAGGAGAGGTAGCAACAGAAAAGTTTATGCTTCTCCATTCTCTAAATATAATTTCGCAAACCTCTAGTTTACTTATGATTAACTATTAAACCCTTAAATATTAAGATTAAAATCAATGATTGAAACTATTAAGTCTCGTCATCGTTGAGCTATAAATGAACACTTTTATGCATAATTATGTTCAATTTTCTCCTATACGGCCATGTTAAAAAAATATATATGTACGAACAAATTTCGAAGTTTTTGCTCGAATTTAAAGAAAATTCTATCAAGTTCAATATTTTTCAATAACAAAGTATCATGAAAATCCCTTAATATGTGTGGCTGCTATTGCATGCACAATAAATCGACCATGGACACCAAACAGACAGAGAGACAAACGGACATCACTATAAAAATAATCAAAACGTGTTCAGGAGGTCTTAAAACATCTGGAAATTGAAAATTTTCGTATAAATAATACTTTCTCAATACTACGTATGAGAAAGTAAAAATTAAATTATTTTTTAAGAATAAAATATTTAAACTTGGTAGATTGGAAGTCCAAAAATGTGTTTTGGATATGTATACGTGTTATAGAAAGTTTATTATGTGTTTCTATGTGCGTAAAAGGTGATTTATTACTTTTTAATAGACAAGCATACTTCATAGTTCATATGCGTTTCTATGTGCGTAAAAGGTGACTTATTATTTTTTAATAGACAAGCATGCTTCATAGTTCATATGCGTTTCTATGTGCGTAAAAGGTGACTTAATATTTTTTAATAGACAAGCATGCTTCATAGTTCATATGTGTTTCTATGTGCGTAAAAGGTGACTTATTGTTTTTTAATAGACAAGCATACTTCATAGTTCATATGCGTCTCTATGTGCGTAAAAGGTGACTTATTATTTTTTAATTGACAAGCATGCTTCATAGTTCATGTGTGTTTCTATGTGCGTAAAAGGTGACTTATTGTTTTTTAATAGACAATCATATTTCATAGTTCATATGTGTTCCTATGTGTTGTTGTTGTTGAGACCCAGACCGTCCGACCTACCAGAAAGGTGTAAGGTAACTGTATGGACGGCCGGGAAGTGCCACCCAATTTAGACCGGAACCCAGTGGGGGAGGCATCCACAGGGACCGTACCCTCCTTCCCCTACCACCAACCTCTCGGAAGGACTTACGGACCCACATGTTTAACGTGATCGTACTCCGCATGAACACGGCGGCATTTGTGGTAGCGTGCAAATCTAGCGCGCAAACCACGGGGATACCGCACCCGAGATGGCCAACAGCACGCGGTGTTCCGAGGTGGTCACCCACCAAGTACTAACCGCGCCCGATGCTGCTTGACTTCGGTGATCTAACGAGAACCGGTGTTTTCAGCACGGTACGGCCGTTGGCGTAAAAGGTGACTTATTGTTCTTTAATAGACAAGCATACTTCATAGTTCATATGTGTTTCTATGTGCGTAAAAGGGGACTTATTATTTTTTAATAGACAAGCATACTTCATATTTCATATGTGTTTCTATGTGCGTAAAAGGTGACTTATTGTTTTTTAATAGGCAAGCATACTTCATAGTTCATATGTATTTCTATGTGCGTAAAAGGTGACTTATTATTTACTAGCAGCATACCCGTTCTTCGTACGGAGTATATAATATAAAGAAACTTGAAATTCATAATCATGCCCAAATTCTTATAGTATACTAAATGACATGTTTAATCAAAATATTCTGTTAAAATATTTAATATAATACTCCTAAAAAGAAGTTTAAGAATCTCTGTTCTCGCTATATAAAATTATCTTCATGGACATATCTGAAGAATAAAACATCTTGGACCCGTTATGTAAGCAAATATAAAAAAAATATGGATTTGAATCAATATATGCAAAATAAAAGCGTTAAAATTGTATCGGACCCGTATTAATTATATACGCGAATATTAGAAAATATAACCTGTATTAGTAGATTACATGTATAAATTGAAAATACCATTAAACCCGTAATCTTTAAATCTGAAGACAGTCATTTATTCCCATATATGTCAAAATTAAAGTGCTAAAATTACATGGGAAGATATACACGTACTACTTATAATGTCCGATTATTAGTAGAAGATTACCCGTTTTGCAATGTGAGTCACAAATGTTTTTTGGTAAAATACAACAGACGACGTAATAAATTGAATATATAATTAATCCCCCTAATCTTCATACCAGAAGACTGTACTTGATTCCAATATATATGCCAATATATGTCAAAATATATGCCAATATACCTGTACTACTTATATTCTCGTAGGTTAGAAGATATACCCGTGCATTCCTAGAATATTACTCGTACAACGTACAATATGCGTGTATCAGCAATTTTTGCCGCTTAACTTAAAAATATCAATAATCCCTGAATCAATAATTCCGGAAAATATCAATAATAATAATGTTTAAACCTGAAGAGTATAATTGATATTATCCAGTCCAAAATGAAATGGCAATGAAATTTATTTTATATACATATCTTCATTATTCAAATCGGAAAGGATTTAATAAAAATCGTCTGCCGCATAAACACATTGGATTTAAATCCGCTGCTAAGCGACATGATATCATTTGCTTCAAATAAATTGGTAGAAAAAATATCGTCTAAATAGTTATATTTCTATGGAACATTTGGCGACAGTTTCGTCAAATAAGCGACATTTTAAAAAATCGCCAAATTTATCGCCAAGTGGGACTGTAGAACTGACAGTTCCACTTTGCGACAAATTGACGAAATATCATCACAATACTATCCCCTAACAAAAAACAATTAATATCATTTATGTAGCGCAATTTTATCAATTTCAAGATATTTTTATAGATTTGAAAACATTTTTATCAATTTGGTGACATTTTAAAAATTCGCTAAATGTATTACTAAGTAGGATGGTTGGTCTGACAGAGAAATGCTAACCAAACATCATTTCAGTACTCTCTTCTAACAAAACAAAAAAAAATTTCATTGATATGTAGAAGACCCAAGCCACACGACCAACCCGAAGGTTTATGGCAGCTGTTTGTGTGTCGTTTATATCAATTTGGCGACATTTCCGTCAATTTGGCAAAGTTTAAGAAAAGTTGTCAAATTAGCGATATCCCTCCAAATTCGTAGCTTTGAATTTGCAGATCTGAATGAAACATTCTTATCCCGTTTCAATATACTAAATGAAAACACTACAATTGTATTAGAAGATACACCCGCTCTACTCTTTTTCTGTTTCAACAATCGGCTATATGAATTTATTGGCTAAACACAATATATGAGTTTAGTAGCTAAATACGATATAAGCTTGAAAACTCTTTGCCAAAATAAATGAAATTGATGTACGCAGTCAGCAATTAATATAATTAAAAGAAAAATCAAACCGTCCATTCATAAGATATTCTTTTATATCCATTTATTCATTTATTTATTATTTAAATCGAAAAAAAATAATAAAAACATTAACAAACACATTTAATTTAATTGCGATGCCGAGCAACATGATATATCCTCCTAAAATGTTAAAATTTATTAACCACTAACAGCACACCCGTTATTCGTACGGAGTGTATAATTTAAAGAAACTTAAAGTTCGCAATCATGTGCAAATTCTGTTAAAATATTAAATTTATTGCTCCTAAAGAGAAGTTTAAGAATATATGTTCTCACTATGCAAAATTATCTTCACGATCAGATCTGAAGAATAAAACATCCTGCCCCCTTTTGTAAGCAAATTTACAGAAGAAAAAATAGGAATTGAATGAATATATGCAACCCCGTACTAATTATATTGTCGCAGATCAGAAAATATGCCAATGTGTTAGTAGAAGATTACCCGTATTACAATATGCGTCTCAAAAATATTTGCCAAAATAAAAGAGATGACGTAATAAATTGAAAACATCAATAATATCCGTACTCTTTATACCAGAAGGTCGTAATTGATTCCAATATATGCCAATATATATCAAAACATATGTCAATATACCTGTACTACTTATATTCTCGTAGATTAAAAGATATACACGTGTATTTGTAGAAGATTCGTACAACATACAATATATGAGTTTAAACAATTTTTGTCATAATAAAATAATTGCATAATAACTTGAAAATATCAATAATCCTTGAATCAATAATCCCCGAAAATATAAATAATAATAATTTTTAAACCTGAAGACCGTAATTGATATTATCCAGTCAAAAATGCTATAAGAAAAATCAAATCGTTCTTTTCTAAAATATATTTTTATATCCATTTATTTATTATTCAAATCGAAAAAATAATTATTAAAATTAACAGACAGATTTAATTTAATTGCGTTTCTGAGTAACATGATATAAGATAGAATCTTATAACATGTTAAATATGTCATGTCTTATAACATAAACTGCGAAATTAAATAACGATTTTGATTTCTCTATACTTCTCATTGTTCCGTAAAAGCTTGTTTTAAATAAACCATGAACCATGGAGATAGATTTCCCCTTTAAATCATGTTTCAAACAATGCATGTTTTCAGAAAGTGACTAATTAACGCAAAAAATCTCCCATCAAACTCAGAGATTTAATTTTAATTCACTTTCAAACGATTTTCAAGCTTTTCGTTTGGATAAACCACGGAGTTAGGGTGTAGAACTCCTAGGAAAAAGTTCCGTTTTTCATTAATATCTCGTCAACCCCAGGTCTTAGAAACTCGAAACTTGGACAAAAGTTATAGGGGGATATTTCAAGGCTATTCACCAAATTTCATTAAATTCGGTTCAGCCGTTTTTCCGTGATGATGAGACAAACGAAAATTTCGTTTTTTACTAATATCTCGAGAACCACTGGTCATAGAAACTCAAAACACGGATATAATTTTAAGTGGGTCTATTTCTGGGCTACCCACAAAATTTCATCAAATTCGGTTCAGCCGTTCTCCCGTGATGGTGTGACAAACAGACAGACAGACAGACAGACAGACAGACAGACAGATTTTCATTTTTATTTATATAGATTAATTAATAGACAAGCATGCTCCATAGTTCATATGTGTTTCTATGTGAATAAAAGGCGACTTATTGTTTTTTAATAGACAAACATGCTTCATAGTTCATAAAACATTTATAACAGGTCTTGCTATAAAACTTCATGGCAACTTTCAAACTCATTTCAGACATCTGTTTTTTGGTATACGTCGATCCCTTTGCAGTAGTTGAAGATACATTCGTAAACATTCTTAAAATTATCAATAAATGAACATTTCAATTTTTCTTTTTGTTTTATTAACAATTGAATTTTGATTGAAAAGCATTTTTAATACGTATTTAAAAAGTATGTTTACTTATTAAAAGCATGTTTTAACAAGCACGTTTTAAATGACCAAAACAATTGTTCAATATTCAGAGAATCTACTATATAGATAAATTCTCAAAACCGAATATACTTTAGGGGTTGTAAATTAAAAATAGAGTCAGTCCAAAAAAGGGAATTGTCTATTTGAAAATGTCCGTTAAGTAAATGTTACTGAAAACATATTTAAATTAACACTGCATATCGGTGTCTTCTATGTACTACTACAACAGAACAGATGCAAGTCTCCTAATTATAAAGGTTGGTGAACAGCGGCCATCTTGATTCCCATTTGAAGCGATGACTGTACATAATGGAAATAGTGTTACTTTCTAGTCCTTTTCTCAGGATCTGGAGAAATACAAAACATTCCGGGCTACTTCCTGGTATAATTGGTACATATTTTTTAAGCACGTAAACTGCGTATTAAATGTCAGTGATGAAACATGCGTGCACCATTGAAATAGCCCAAGCAGGCGATAACTGATTGGATCTGTAGGAGTCGAAAAGGCGGTTGCGTCAGCCTGTATATTTAGGAGTCTTAGGTCTTGGGGGAAGTTATAACGCCTAAAAAACCGCACCCTTGGTTATACGTTTAAGATATTGCATTCATTTTCCTGAAATAATACATTTTCTACAGGACACTACTTGAAAAAATCTGGTTTAGACACAATCAATTTCTTACATAAATACATCAAAATTTACGTAATAAATTGTCATAAATATAAGTGGTTAACTTCTAACTTGTATATAGTAAAAGTAAAATTCTCGTTTCTTTGGCAACGAGAAATACCTATTTTTTTTTATAAAATATGATGTGTGTGTCACCATTCGAATTTCTCACATACATCCATATTCTCTACTTTTTAGTAATTTGTCTCGCAATTATTATCAGAATATGTATCAGACTCCATGTTTATTTTTTCAGTTGGATTAGAAACGTGGATGGATAAATTTGTTTTATCTGTGTTAATACAAACTCATTTTATATCATTAAAGTCTTGAAATTTGTTCAAATGTTACGCGTCACTGTTACGTGAATTATCATTGTTTTTCATATATGATGCGAAAATTTTAAAATTCGAATAATTCGATTTCGAGACACTGAAATCATTAAACATTCTACATTGTTCAAGTATTTTGCATGATGTGTCTACACATAATATTTGATAACAGTAAGTGCATTAGTTGAGTTCTCGTGATACCACACACACATACACACGCACGGAGAGAGACAGAGAGGGAGAGAGAGAGGGGGAGAGAGACAGAGAGAGAGAGAGAGAGAGAAAGGGAAATGTGGATTGAGAGAAATTGACGTCTTTCCACATGTGTTCAAAAGGAGTTCAGAAAGTCTCAAAACATTCTTATCTGTCAAAATCCACAATATGTCAAACGTCCTAAAGACTGCAATGGACAAGTTCGTATTTACAGAGTCCATCCATTATAAAGATTTGAAGATAGGAATCTAAAAAATGTTAATCAAACAGAGAAGAGGGATACATTGCTAGGCGGAAAACATACAGATTGAGTATTCACACATTTCATAAACACTATCAACAAGAATATTCTAACCGTAAATTTAAAGAACAATTTCTTAATATATTATTCTTTTAGAGTTTCAATGAAAATCCAATGGAGCAGATGAAACGTTTTTCATCATCAAGTCATGAGCAAAACCCCAATTTCATGCAACAACTCTCTTCGTTCGTTCTCTTTATCTAAAGAATATTTCATCTCACAATAACGATATAAAAAACAACTATTAAACGCAGAAAAATATGTTGATGTTTTATTCTTTAGAAAGTTTATTCTACGCAAAAGCGATTTTCTTCAATTGCTATCTGTTAATAATTTTATTTCTTAATAAATATGGCAATGCTTTTGTAAAAATGTAAATGTAAATTTAATACACTTTAGTATTAAAGAAAGCTTATCAAGCATCTTCTCTATTGAAAGCGAAGAAAAAAAAAAGATGCAGCTAGCAGCATTAGTGTAATATCACCTCCCAAAGCCCCCACTTGACTTAAAACTTGATAACATAAGATATTTTTTATCGTGACTATATAATTAAACTTAGCAATATCGGCTCTGAAAATTCGAAAAATTTTTATAAATATTTTTTCAATACTTTTTAAACTCTTTTTAGGGGATAGAAACAAGGTGTTTGAAAACACTATCTCCTCGTACAAAAACAAGTTAGGATCTTTATTTTTTTTTCAATGGGAAACAAATAAATTTACAGGAACTTATAGAAGTCGGATTTTTAAAAATGTAGATAGTGTTTATATTTATACAGATTTTTATAAACATTCATTTAAAATATTTTCGAGTATTTTCCGTATAAGTCATTTTAAAACTGTCAGCAAGTAAAGACTTTTTGAGGTACGGACTTAAAAATTGCCATCGTAAACCCTTATTTAACTCTGAAAAGCTGCAATTGGTTTCGTTGTCACTTTATTTGGTAAGTTTTTGCAATTAAATTAAGTATTCAATAACTTTGATCAAAACACGACGTAGTAGGACTCGCCTTTCACGCCCGAAAAAGAAGTACTCATCTTTATCTACCTAAGTCTGAGTCGTTCCGATTACCGAAGAGGGGAAGTAAGAGTTTCAAAAGCTATCTTTGAGTGACTCTTTTGGGAAGGGCCGTCGACGGCGGCCTTGAAGGATTGCGCTGGATTGAACGTTTTAAAATAGTGGCCAGAATGTCATGAGGCATACGTCTTGTTCGTGTAGTGGTAGAGGTAGAGCGGCCGAGATAAAAGGGGGTGGCCACCCTTGACTATTTTCACTCTTAGGGAGAGGGGAAAGGGAAGCAGCCCCTCTTTAAATATGCTATTTTATCTGTTTTAGCGACTCTTTCTCCGATTTATTTAGCGACTCTTCCTTCGACTACAGCATATAATTAAAATTTGAGTGTCATTTTCTAAGGCAAAAGCATATTTTTTCTTTAAGACAGACAAGAAGCACAACCTCACTTATTCCAGATAGTTCGGCATCTGCTTTCTTTCTTTCTACCCAAACCATTCGACCTGCCCGAAGGCGTAGGTATCTATCTGTTTGAATGGCCGGGAAAGTGCCACCCAATTTAGATTGGAATCCAACGAGGGTTGCAAACACAAAAACTGTACCATCCTTCCCTCTAACCCATCACCGCTCAGATGGACTTGCAGATGCCGAACTTGCTGCAATAAGTAAGGTTGAGTACCTTGCTTGTCCTGAAGAAGAAGACTGTTTCTTGACTTCGAAACCAGTTGATACTCAAATATTTATTCCATGCTGTAGCTTTAGAAATATAGTAATTTATAAAAATTTACAGACTAACATATTTTTAACAGTATTGTTTAAGAAATCAGACCTTTTTTAACGAAATAAGGAGAAACAAACACCAGCCTACTAATTATTTACCACATTCACACACATCGACCTAGTTTTTGAGCGCACGTATTAAAAATCCGCAATTAAATGCATAGAAAGTAAAGGATAAACAAGAAATACTAACAACGAACTTGATGAAAAATGGTTCTTGACATGTCAGGAACTTCCGATGCTAAAGTGTTTTCCAATGTCCTTAACAAAAAGGGAAAAAACTACGGTCCTTCCTTACTGATAAATTGACCTTTTTCTTCCGCAGCGTAAGATTAATCTACGCAAATAAAATAGATTTTTGAAGTTTTCTTCTTTAAAGTGTTTATTTATAAACGAATGGAAAGTGTTTGTGAAAATAAACATATTCTCCTCAGAAAGTTCTTTTAGAAATGCGTTGTTATGTTGCAAAGTTAAAAAAAAAATTCCAACTTCTAAAAGAATCGCTTTGAACTTCGGTAAATATAGATTTATGTTTGAGCCAGATGTGCTGTAAAAATGCATATAAGGGCACAATTTATTTAAATTTCGCTCAAAATTTTCGCAGTTGCTACGGTTCATATAAAAGACATTTCTTAATACAGTCTAATCTTGTTAACGCAAAAAATTTAACACTGCATAATTTTAAAGTTAACTGATTTTACATTCCTCTTCAGATCTATAATAATAATATATTATGTCTTGTGTGGTGTGTAGTTGAAAATCTGAGCAACGTGAACAATGAAATTTAGTGCAGGGAAACTTCGACTCTCAAAAGAAAAATACTTTTCAAATAAACTTTTATTCGAATCAGTTCAAAAGTTATAAACTTAAAAGTTGAAATTCTATTGATTGGATTGTTGGCGCCATCTATTAACTTTGCTAAAACTAAAACAATTTTGTCTATCTCTAAGTCAATTTGAACGAGATCAGAATTTTAATGGTAAACAAAATCAACTTCGATTTCTTTATCTACTTCAAACTAAGAAACAGTGAAGCTGTGATTAGCAGCTGTCAGATTTCTATAGAAATCGTCGAAATACAGCGGATTGGATTCGTGGCGCCATCTATTATTGCCTGTTGCTAAAACTAAACCAAATTAATTTCCTTTCTTAGTCAAGTCGTCTTTTGAAAACTTGAAAGAAAGATATCAATTAATGCTTTAATATGCCGGGCAACGCCGGTTATATTTTCTAGTCCCATATAAATTTCTATACGGTTTATGCTATTTGCTGTAAATGCATGAACTACATTTAAATCGAAAATGTTTCCAATCCCTTTTTGCATTAAAGTGCAAATGTACAAACTGTGTTCTTATCCTGTTAGTTAAGATGACTAATTCGAATCTACAGTATATGACTTTCACTGAATACTCTAATTACGACCACGTGCCACGAAGTTGTACTGTGTTTTTAACGTTGAATATTACATTTGGCGATTTTCCGGATGACAACATGTAATACTATTTCAAAGTATCAAATTAACTTGTATTTCGCACAACTCTAACAATTATCAATATTGATGGCATCCAAAGTAAGCGATGTAGGCCATATATTAAAATATTTTAATAATTAATTCATCAATTAGGAGTCATTTTTATTAACTTAGCGTCATTTAGCAATTTTGACGAAATTTTCGTCAATCTGGGGGCGAAGTATTGCCAAGTTGGCAATACTTTGCTAGATTATTCCCCAAGATTGCCAAATACATCGCAAAGTGTTACACACAGAAGGAGAGAAGAGCATGTCTTATATACTAGAATGTATGCCAGTCATATAACGGAAATCAGAATTTGCAAAACATCATTTGGCGTCATTTTTATCAATTTGGCAAAATTTTTGTCATTTTAGCAACATTTAAGAACGTCGCCAAGTTGGCGACGTCCAGCTAAATTTCTCGCCAAGCGTTACAGAAGGACGGACGGAGAAATGGGTTATTCTTATAGTCTATTCTAAGTTCTTTCCAAGATTTTGAAATTTTATCAATTAATCGTCATTTCATTGATTCAGCGTCAGTTTAATCAATTTGGCGGATTTTTATCAATTGGGTGATATTTTTGTCCATTTCGCAACATTTAAAAAGTCACCAAGTTGGAGATATATTCAGACAAATTCGTCGCAAATATTTTAACCAAACGTTACTGACGGGAAAATCAGTTATTCATATAATACTTTTAGATTATTATATTATTTCCTAGATATTGAATTTTCTTCAATTAGCCGTCAATTTCATTGATTTAGCAACATTTTTATCAATCTGGCGAAATGTTCGTTAATTTGGCAATATTTAAAAAAGTCGCCAAGTTGGCGATATTCCGTCAAATTCGTCGCAAAAATCTCGCCAAGCGTTGTGGACGAAGGAATAAGTTATTCTTATAGCAGATAAATGACAACTGCTGCACAAATGCAACAGCATTTCCCAAAATATATTTTCTCATGAATGGAACAAGCTAGACCCACTAGAATGATGTCACCAAATTTATCGCATGATATTACACATGAAAAGTTAGCATATTTTACATTAGCTAATATTTTTTTTTGCTTTATGGGATTTTTTGATGCATTTATTTGCAAAATGTGCAATATCTTTGATGATTTTTTCAAAATTTCACTCGAAAATTTAGTGGGGTTCTGAACATTCGATTGCGTTTAAAAAATCAAAAGACTTCTAGTGTTCACGGATTGTAATTTTTGTAAAAAATTTCATTCGAATCGCTCCATTCGTTCGTCAAATATCGTCTCCACAGACTCACTAACACACACACAAGCACACACACACACACAGACATCATTTCAAAAACGTTTGATTCGTGTTCAGGGATGCTTGAAACGTGCTCTCCCGTCGAAAACTCGATTTCGAATTTTTGACCCCAGTCACAATACTTTCCTTATACATTATACTATGTGTATAAAAAAAGTGAAAAGGCACTGCTATAAAATCGTCTGCTTCTCTGTTGTTGTTGAGACCCAAACCGTCTGACCTACCAAAAAGGCGTAAGGTAACTGTTTGGACGGCCGGGGAGTGCTACCCAATTTAGACCGGAACCCAGTGGGGGAGGCATCAACAGGGACCGTACCCTCCTTCCCCTACCACCAACCTCTCGGAAGGACTTGCGGACCCACAAGTTTAACGTGATCGTACTCCGCGTGAACACGGCGGCAGTTTTGGCAGTGGCGGGAATCGAACCCGGGCCTACCGAATGCAATTCCCGCGCACTAACCACTGGGTTACCGCGCCCTGTCTGCTTCTCTGTATAAAATCAATAGATATTTCGTTCATATCACTTATATTCCATACTCCAGAGCTGAATAATTTGGAGTGAAAAAAATTCAGCAATTCTTATACAACTCATCTTACAATCGCTGGATTTGTCTACATTTTGCATACTTTAAAATTAGGCTTCGTTATAGAAATAATCAAAGTTCACTGATTGTTTAAAATAAAAAAATATTATAATTGCACATGCACAGAATTTTGATACACAGAATAAATGCAAAAACAAAGCAGCTTTAGGACGGATGCAACGCAAAATATAAATATTAACGTTCCTTAAAAATCACGATTTTCACACAGCGAAAAAAATGGATGCCGTATTATATATTGCAATGAGTCACACCATCTCTTTATATAATATGGGTGTAATTATTATTTCAATTTTTTAAAAAAAAAACTACTTAACACATTTTGATGAAATGTTTTTACACATTTTACATGATAATTTGAATATTTCCAAAAACTTTCGAAGCAATTTGTTAATTTTAACTCCGCTTAAAAAATGTACATTATGTCCCATAGGGTTCAATATATTTCATTTTTTCAACCCCGGTTAAATCGAAAACGAATTGGGTGATATTATTCTTATACATTCCCATGTGTCATGCAGACCGTCTCAAGAACATACAAAAATTTTATTTTGATAAAGTCATTTATACGGCAGTTATCGTGAGAACGGACGGACAGACAGACAGAGAGAATGAATGAACAAAGTCATAAACATTTTACAACTATGTTGGAAAGTGTTAAAAATGCAATATAACTTTTGAAAATAATTTTTGGGGGTAGAACAGCAACCCTACTTATAGTTTGAAAAGTGAAAGAAAGCCGCCCCACAAAGACGGCTTTTCCACATCTTTGAAAAAATTGAATATTTCGAAAATTCGAATTCCGGGTGATGATGCAAAGGGATTCTCAAAAAACTTACACCACGTTGCATCAAAGAAGGAATGGGTACATAATTTGATAATCTTCTGAAGCCAACAATTTAAACTGGAAAAAATAAATTAATTTATATACATCTCTCCATATGATTTTTACTTTCCTTATATACAATAATGTATAATGAAAGTATTGTGATGGGGTCGAAAATTCGAAATCGAGTTTTCAACGTGTGAGCACGTTTCAAGCAACCCTGATCACGATTTGGACATTTTTGAGGTGATATGGGTGTGTGTGTGTGTGTGTGTGTGTGTGTGTGTGTGTGTGTGTGTGTGTGTGTGTCAGTCAATCCGTGGAGACGATAACTGACGAACGAATGGACCGAATCGAACAAAATTTGGTACAAAAATTACAATCCGTAAATACTGGAAGCCTATTGCATTTATACGCAATCGAATGCTCAGAACCCCCTAAATTTTCGAGTGAAATTTTGAAAAATCATCAGGAAATCAAAACCTTTTTTAAACTTACGCAAATAGTCATGTATGTAATTTTTCATTTGAAAACGATTAAAACAAATATTAGAACACTAGCATGAACCGTTCTCGAGATATTGCACATTTTAAAAATTTTTTATCAAAACATCATTTAAAATAAAAAAAAATATTACATATTGAGAAATATGTTCACTTTTCATATGTAATATCATGCAATAAATTGGGTGACATCATTCTCGTGGATCTAGTTCATTCCATTCATGAAATAATATACTTTGAGTAATACTTTTGTATTTGATCGCAATAGTCAATTATCTGCTGTAGGAACAACTTATTTCTCCATCCATAACGCTTGGCGAGATTTTGGCGACGAATTTGGTGGAATGCCGCCAACTTGGTGACTTTTCTAATTGTTGCTAAATTAACGAAAATCTCGCCAAATGGATAAAAATGACGCTAAATAAATGAAAATGACAACTAATTGACGAAAATTAAATATCTTGGAAGGAATATAAGTATCTACTATAAGAATAACCTATGTTTTTTACTGTAAATGTAGTAAATTCATTGCATTGTATCAGGAAAGTTATGTGCTGCCCACATCAGATTTTTTTAATTGTTAAATATCATTTCCCAATAATTATTGGGAAATGATATTTAACAATTTGTAGCATGTACAAGTAATTTTGTAGCGTGGAAATGATAGTCAAGATATTTACAAGCTAGAATTATTGACAACACACTTTTATATCCTATCCTTGCCAATCGGAAATATTAAAAAATAAATCATTTTGCGTGGCGAAGAAATAAAATTCATCATTTTTTACATATTAACAGATTTATAAAATGTGCACCATTTTTATGATTAAATCTCAAAGAATTTTGATATTCAGTAAATTTATCAACTACATGTATTTAACTTGAATACGTCACATTTAATGACTTCCAATCCTTTCAAACGCGTGAAACGCAGGTAAAAATGGCATGAAATGGCGTAAAAGTATATAATATAATTACATATGTACATGTATATATGATTACTTATATACATGTATGTATAATTACATATGTACATATATGTATGATTGCATACGTACGTGTATATATGATTACATATGTACATATATGATTACATGTGTACATGTATGTATGCATGAATACATATGTATATGTTTATATGTATGTATGATTACATGTGAATGCAATAAGATTACACAGTTATATTTTGTGAAAAACATAAAAGTGTATAAGCAATTAGGTTAGAATATCAATTTTAGATATTTTAATTGAACTAATATTTATTAGTATTTTAAAACTGCAATAACTTTTTTTATTATTTCCTACAACAAAATAGTTCTAAATAATGCATAGAGAAGAAGGGAAAACTGCTGTCGTGGCACAAGGGAATGCCTATACTTTCAGGTAAACAAAAAGATCTAATTAGGGTCGTTAATAACTTTGTTTTGTTCACAATAATTCTTTCACAGGTCGTTTCTTTAACTAGCCATTATCAGCAGCAGCAAAGATCATACCTCATTCAATCTTACCTTTCGACAAATAGCTGCTTCACAAGGAATATCCCTTTCTCACAGCTTATTGTCTGGTAAAATGGACTTCTTAGAAAAGGTTTTTTTCTTTTTTTTACCGAGCGCCTGAAAATGAAACAAGATTCACTATGCCGTATATTTTTACTTTCTCACACGTAGTATTTAGAAGGTGTTGTTTCAAGAAAATTTTCGATTTCTAGATTTTGCATCTTCTGAGCACGACCTTCTGAAAATCTTCTGAACACGTCTGTGGTCGATTTCTTGTGTACACAAATGCAGCTACAAATATTAATGAATTTTCACGAAACTTTATATCAGGTTTTGTTATCAAAAGATCTAGAACTAGAGAGATTTTTTTTTAATTCGAGCGAAAACTGAATTTTATTCTACATTATATATTTTTTTATCATGGCAGCAAAGGGCAACATTTGGCATAATCATCTATAAAAGGGTTTACTTGTGGCTCAACAATCACGAGACTTAATAGTATTAATCATTATAGTAATAAATAACCGTGATCAATTTTTTCTTCGTTCATGACGTCATTACCTCCGTTGGGGAGTAAGTTACTCCCTAGGGGGGTATATTGTAAAGTATCGCATCAATCAAAAGATATTTTCAAGACCTTTAAAGTGCTATAGTAACACGATATGGTGGTAATCATTTGGACTCCCGATACCGATTTTTCAAGTTCTTTCTCGTAAAATAAAAAAAAAATCTGATGTTGGCAACACAAGACTTTCCTTATATAATGCAATGAATTTACTATTTTTACAGTTTAAAAAAATGTTATTCTTATAGTAGATACTTATATTCTTTCAAAGTTATAGAATTTTCTTGAATTAGTCGTCATTTTCATTGATTTAGCGTCATTGTTATCCATTTGGCGAGATTTTCGTTAATTTGGCAACATTTAAAATATTGCCAAGTTGGCGACATTCCGCTAAATTCGTGTAATAAAACCACATTTATCTTGAAATTAAACTGTGTATATTAAATTTAATTTATTTTGCAATAACTTTTTTTATTTCAGGTACTCTTAGCAGCAATAATTGTATAATTGTAAATGTTTTCCACCTACTACGTTTTTATTTAAGAAAACAAACATTCGAATATGTTCAAGATTCAATCTACTCTCTTTTTATCGCAAATTACACCAAAACTGCTAAGGAGTCGATCTGATATAAACGTTTACCGCCGCATGATTAAATACTTAAAAAACAATTCCCTCAAGGGAAGATTCAAACTGCGCTTTATCCAGTTGTCGCAAATGTTATCACTTCGTGGAAGCAAACTTTCTTCTAGGTACTTTCCATTTTTTCGATTATCTTTTCATTGAATATAGCTCCTGTAAATTTTAATAAATGGCGCGATATTTGAGGCATTCAAAGTTATTTTAATGTCCTTAAATTCAATATCTCGAATTTCGAATACTTTCTGGTAATTAAAATGTTTCAGATAATTTATTATTCTAATTTCTATGATCATGTCTAATTTTTACTTTCCCTGCAATACATGGTAATGTATAGGAAAGTATTGGGATCATGTCGAAAATCGCAACTCGAGTTTTTGACGGATCTACACGTTTCGAGACCTCTAGAATACGAAAAAAACTATTTTTAGCGTGACGTCCGTGTGCGTGTCTGTCTGTGTGTCTGTCTGTGTATCTGTCTGTGTCTGTCTGTGTGTCTGTCTGTGTATCTGTCTGTCTGTCTGTCTGTGTATCTGTCTGTGTGTCTGTCTGTGCAATGTATGTATCCACTTTAATTCAAAAACTAATCAACCGAATTTCATAAAATTTGGTAGGTAAGTCACTTGTATGTGACCCTGGTGCTGACTAGTTTTGAGTACTCTTTGGAATAAACCAATCCGCCTTTTTTTGCGAAATGGCCCTCAAAAATTGCCTGTATCCACTGTAACTGAAAAACTAATTGATCAAATTTTACAAAATATGGTAGATAAGTCACTTGTAGGTCACCCTGGTGCTGATTAAATTTTGATACGATTCGGAAAAGAGCAACCTCTCATTTTTTACGAAATGACCCGCAAAAATTGTATATTTCCACTCTAACTCAACTAATCGATTAAATTTCATAAAATTTGGTAGATAAGTCTCTTTTGGTCGACCCTGGTGCTGATTAGATTTTGGTATGATTCGGAAAAGAACAACTTGCCTTTTTTTAGGAAATGACTCGCAAAACTTTTATGTATCTACACTATCTAAAATACTAATTGACCCAATTTTACAAAAAATGGTAGATAAATTACTTGTGGGATACTCTGGTGCTGATTAAATTTTGGTACAATTCGAAGAACAACCTGCCTTGCTTTACAAAATAACCCGCAAAAATCGCAAAAAAAAAAAAGACTATATATGCTCAAATATATCAAATGAATTTTTGTTTTATACGCAATTTTTGACGAGAAAAAAAATATGACACACTCCATTATACTTTAGGACTAACCGTTCTCATGATATTTGAAATTTCTTGCATTTTTGCTACGCTGATTTCGGGAAAATGTCCAGTTACCAACTAAAAACAAAATTTGAATTAAAAATGCAAATTTAGTGTTATTTAGTGCAATAAAACTCTAGTTAACGAATTATTAAAGAAATAAAGAAAATTTGAATTTGAGTCTGCAGGGAAAGTCATGTGCTGCCCACATCAGATTTTTACTTTCCCTGCAATACATAGCAATCTATAGGGAAAAATATTGGAATCATGCCGAAAACCATAACTCGAGTTTTCGACGGATCTACACGTTTCGAGACCTCTAGAATACGAAAAAACTATTTTTAGCGTGCCATCTGTGTGTGTGTCTGTGTGTCTGTGCATCTATGTGTCTGTCTGTGTGCCTGTGCAATGTATGTATCCACTCTAACTAAAAAACTAATGGACCGAATATCACAAAAATTTGGTATGTAAGTCACTTGGGTGAGACCCTGATGCTGATTAGTTTTGGTAGGATTCGTGAGAACAGAACCTGCCTTTTTGTGTGAAATGGCCCGTAAAAATTTTATTTATCCACTCTAGCGAAAATACTAATTGACCAAATTTTACAAAATTTGGTAGATACGTTACTTGTAGGATGATCTGGTGCTGATTAGACTTTGGTACGATTCGGAAAAGACCAATCTGTCTTTTTTTACGAAATGGCCTGGAAAAATCGCCAAAATCTAAAATTAAAAAAACTACGCATTCTCAAATATATCCATTAAATACTTGTTTTATACGTAATTTTTAAAGAGAAAAAGGTGAATAAAATCTACTTCATTACACTAGGACTAGCCGTTCTCGAGATATTTTAGTTTTTCGTACTTTCTCTACGCCACCTTTGAAAATAAGCCCGGTTACCGAATGAGAACGAAAATTGATTTAAAAGTAAATTAAATTTAAATAAAATAAGAAGAACGTGTATATAAGTCTGCAGGTGAAGTTATGTGCTGCCCACATCAGATTTTTATTTTAGGTACCACCTTAGTAGCAAGCCAATATTGGCTACAATATTGACCTAAGAGGACATAGTGGACATTTTGACGGAACTCGTCCAATATTGGCTTAAAATATTGGGACTATATTACGCCAATATTTCCAATGTAACACCAATACTGCAGTAATATTGTAATTAAATTATTAGCCAATATTGGAGGTCAATGCAACCTCAATATTTGCCCAATATTGGTATTACATTGAAAATATTTCCAATGTAATGCCAAGATATATAATGTCGGACCAATGTTGACCCAATATAAAATGCTACTAGGGCATATTTGATTTTAAAAAATCTGATGTGGGCAACATATGACTTTCCTTATATAATGCAATGAATTTACTGCTTTTACAGTTAAAACAGAAAGTTATTCTTATAGTTGATATTTATATTCTTTCAAAGATATTGAATTTTCTTGAATTAGTCGTCATTTTCATTGATTTAGCGTCATTTTTATACATTTGGCGATATTTTCGTTAATTTGGCAACACTTAAAAATGTGGCCAAGTTGGCGACATTGCACCAAACTCGTCGCCAAAATCTCGCCAAGCGTTATGGACGGAGAAATGAGTTATTCTTACAGCAGATAAATGACTATTGGCGTTCAAATACAAAAGAATTACTCAAAGTATCTTTTTCCATGAATGTAACGAGCTAGATCCACAAGAATAATGTCACCCAATTTATCGCTTGGTATTACATATGAAAAGTGAACATGTTTCTCAATAGGAAATATTTTTTTTTATTTTATATGACTTTTTGATATTTTTTTAATGTGCAATATCTCGAGAACGGTTCATGTTAGCGTTCTAAATTTTATGTCAATCGTTTTCTAAAGAAAAATTACGTAAGAAATATCTATTTGCGTAACTTGTTTTGATTTTTTGACGATTTTTTCAAAATTTCATTTGAAAATTTATGGGGAATCTGAACATTCGATTGCATATAAAAACAATAGTCTTCCAGTGTTTACGGATTGTGATTTTTGTACCAAATTTCGTTCGAATCGGTCCATTCATTCGTCAGTTATCGTCTCCACAGACTCACTGACACACACACACACACACATACTTTCACACACACACACACAGACATCACTTCAAAAATGTTTAATTCGTGATCAGGGATGCTTGAAACGTGCTCTCCCGTCGAAAACTTAAATTCGAATTCTCGACCCCGTCACAATACTTTCCTTATACATTATGTACATAAGGAAAGTAAAAAGAGCGCCTCAGATCTTTTGAATCCTGGAGAAATCCAGCTGTCTTGAAGGGAGATGAAAATTTTCTTACTGATAAAAAAATTCGAAAAGGATATCAGGTTTGTTAGAGGCTGAGTAAGTAAGTATCGTTAATTATGAAGATTGAATAATGTTTTCGATGACAACTGTGTGTGTCTGTCTGGTTATTCGCGTTAGAGATGCAAAGCCAAGCATTTTTCAAACTGGTCTGCTTGTATGTATATATATATATATTATATGTATATATATATATATATAAATATATATGCGTGTGTGTGTGTGTGTGTATATATATATATATATATATATATATTTACTGCTGGACAATTGCTAAGGACTGATCCCAAATTGCAATGTAGCACAACATTAAGTGCGGATGGAAGTCCAGCAGGATAAAATATTGTTGCCACACTGTTCGGACATTAGAATAAAGATCATTTATTGATCTTGAAAATACAGAAGGTTTTGAAACAACTAAAAGGGAAAAAGTGTTCATTTGATGCGGTGTACGGAGAAATGGAAAAATGCATATGAACGACAACAAGCACCTTTGAGAAATGTGTCAGCACGGGATACGTCCACCGTGGAGTGCGATGCAACATTCCACACGTCGTAACAGGCTTTGCACAACATTATCAAACAGCTGTTAAGGCAAGTTATCCCACTCATCTGTCGGTCCACGAACGAGGGTGTTCTTGTCTGTTGGAGGATATTTCGACCAGCAAGTCGCCTCCCCAAAACATCCCAAATATTTTCAATGGGGTTTAGATCCGGAGAACGCGATGGCCATACAAGGCATTGAATACCCTTGTTGACTAGAGAATCCTGAACAGCGAGTGTTCGATGACATGGTGTGTTGTCGTCCATGAAAACAAATTTTTCACAGACAGCAACACGGAAAAGGCGAACACGAGGCAATGGAATTTCATCAATCTATCGTTGGCCGGTCATAGTCCCAGTTGCAACCACATGTAGGGACGTGCGGCCATCGATCATGATGCCGGCCCATGATACTGCATGTCGGATATCGGTCCCATTCCTGGATATTTTCTGGACGATAAGCAGTACCACTCTCACGCCAGATCAGTTGGCGTCTACAATCCGTTAACAGACTGAACCTACTCTCATCTGAGAATAGTACGCAAGGCCAGTCCTGTTCGGGTCCAATTGTGATGCTCACTACACTATTGCAAACGGGCGGCACGGTGCAGTCTGGACAATGGAACACACACGACAGGTCCTCCTTCTCCCGAACGTCTGGCTACGGTTTTTCGGGAGATCCTGTGGTAGCAAAAAACTGATTTGCCACTTGCTGAGCTGTTAAGCGACGATCCCTTTTTGCCGATAGGATAATGTACCAATCTCCTGCAAGCGTCGTACTTCTTACACGACCTCCGTAACGCTTGCTACACATTCCAGTTGTCTTAAGTGCTTGCTACAGCCGTTAAACAACGCTGTGGGCGATGTCGAATTCCATAGCAACGTCTGTTATTTTTCGCCCTTCTTCGATCTTTCAAATAATGTTACTACGCGTAAAATCATCTAAGTGATATCGGAAAGACATACCGAAAATTTCAACTTCGTCAATTAAATCTTTTCTGTAAAACTTTCAATTGGAACAACAACTGTCCACACGCGTCAAATCCTTTAAATCTCTTATTAGCGCTATCACGTGACAAACAGGCGTAGAAATGAAAAATTTGCAAACGCACACCTCTTCTTATTCTATCCCGCGCTTATTCTAATTTTCCACATTTTGCTTCCTTTCATTTTGTCATTTTGTGGTTGCTATGGGTGATAGTGTCATCCGTCCTTAGCAATTATCCAGCAGTATATATATATATATATATATATATAAATATGTTGAAACACAATTTTGTGCACTCTTCACACAAATCGTATTTTTAGACATTAAACATATCATCGCAGTGTTACAGAGTTTAACTTATAACACCATCGCAGAGAGATCAAAGAACGCTCTTTCTGAGAACTTTAAACGGAATCCCTAGGACAATAAGTTCATTTTTAACACTTTCCAACATAGTTGAAGAGTGTTTATGACTTTGATCATTCTGTCTGTCTGTCCGTTCACGCGATAACTGCCGTAAAAATGACTTTAGTAACACTTTCCAACATAGTCAAAAAGTGTTTATGACTTTGTTCATTCTTTCTGTCTATATGTCAATTCGCACTATAGCTGCCGCAAAAATGATTATATCGAAATGAAATTTTAGTATGTTGTTGAGACTGCCTGTGGAATGTTTTGGAATGAAAATGAATTACATCACTTAATTAGTTTTGGATTTAACCCGGGTTGAAAAAATGAAATACATTAAACCCTGTGGGACTTAATTTTTCAAACATTTTAAGACAATTTAAAATTCATAAATTGCTTCGAAGAAATATTCAAATTATTACATAAAATGTGTAAAAAAATCAGCAAAATAAATTGGTAGCTATTTTAAATGAAAATTGAAATAAAAATTACATTCATGATATGTGAAGAGATCACGTGACTCATTACAAAATACAATAGAGCTTCCATTTTCCGCTATTACCATAGATTTTAAAGACCGTTCAAATTTATATTTAGTACTAGCAGTATATCCGTTCTTCGTACGGAAAATATAATATGAAGAAACTTAACATTCACAATCATGTGTAAATTCCTATAATATTCTAAATGACTTTGTTATTCAAAATATTCTATTAAAATATCTGATTTAATTCTTCTAAAATATGTATAAGAATCTCTTTGCTCGATATACAAAATTATCTTCACAGGCAGATCTGAAGAATAAAGCTTCCTGGTCCAGTTTGTATACAAATTTAGAAAACATATTTTTTAATTCTCACAAAACAACAGATTTATCTAGAAAAATCTTACTTAATTATACAAAAAATTGAATTTTCATGGAGTCGGTGTCATTTTGATGAATTTATCGTCATGTTATCAATTTGGAAACATTTTCGTCAATTTAGCAACATTTTAAAAAATCGCCATATTTATCGCCAAGTGAGACTGTAGAACTGATAGTCCCACTTGGCGACAAACTAACGAAACATCATCACAATACTATTCACTAACAAAACACAATTCATTTCATTTATTTAGTGCAATTTTATCAATTTCAAGATAATTTTATCTTAACAGCATAATAATCTTAACAGCATTGTGGGATGTTTGAAAACTCTTTGCCAAAGTAAATGAAAGTGATGTACGCTATCCGCAATTAATATAATGATAAGAAAAATCAAACAGTTCACTTATAAAATATATTTTATATCCATTTAATTATTATTCAAATTGAAAAACTAATAATAAAAATTAACAAACACATTTGATTTAATTCCATTGTTGAGCAACATGATATGAGAAAGAATCTTTCTTATAAAATGCTGATAATTAAATATGCATTTTGATTTCTTAATACATTTCACTGTTGAGAAAGAGTCTGTGAAAAATAAAACATGGTAATGGAGTTTCCATTAAAATTCAAGTTTCAAACCTGTGATTTTCAAAAGTGACTGATAAGAGCAATAAACTCCCACCAAACTCAGAGATAGAGTTTTAATTCACTTTCACGTTTTAAACCAGCGATTTCCAACCTTTTTCGTTTGGAGAAACTAGGGAGTTAAGAGAGTAGATCTCCTCGGAAAAAGTTTCGTCTTTCATTAATATCTCGACAGCCCCTGGCCTTAGAAACTCGAAACAGAGACTAAATTTAAAGTAGGGCTATTTCAAGGCTAGCCACAAAATTTCATTAAATTCGGTGGAGCTGTTGTTCTCCCGTAATGATGAGACAAATGAAAGTTTCGTTTTTCTTCAATATCTCAAGAACCCCTGGTCTTAGAAGCTCGAAACATGGACTAAATTTAAATGGGGCTATTTCAAGGATACCCACAAAATTTTATCAAATTCGGTTGAACCGTTCTCCCATGATGATGAGACAAACATACAGACAGACAGACGGACAGGCAGATTTTCAATTTTATTTATATAGATTGTATCAGCCATAAAACAGTTTTATTTTTGCATGTGCCGCCCAGGCGGTGAAGTGGATAGCGTCTTCGGCTGTTGTCTGGTGGGCTCGGGTTCGAATCCCGAATAAGGCATGGATGTTTATTGAGGCATGTCAGTCTTCCGCCTTTTGGGTCCTCGTCTAAATGTGAAGCTGCGCCCCCTCCGACCTTCGTCAGTGATGCTTGTTTGTAATAAACTTTGTTCTCTTGTCTTATGTGTCTTTCTTCATTCCTTCCGGCATCACTGGTCCTGTATCGGCTGTTCCGAAACAGGAGGTCATTAGAAACAACAACAACAATTTTTGTATGTTATTTATATATCTAAATTCCTACCAACGCAATTAAGATATTTTTGGTTTTAAATGATCACTAAACTTTGATTATTCCTATAACGAAACCTAATTTCAAACTTATACTATAGCATGCAGAATATAAACAGATCGAAACGATTGTAAAGAGAATAAGAATAATAAAATATATAAGAATAAAATGTATAAGAATAATAAAGTGTATAAGAATTGATGATTTTTTTTCACACAAAATTATATAGCTCCGGAGTCTGTAATGTAAATGATACGAATCAAATCAATGATTTTGCATAGAGAGGCAGACGATTTATATTTCGATGACGTCATTTGAATGAAGTTCATTTTGTGTAACTAGCATTGTCATTTTCGATTAAATTTGTTTTCAAATACAATAAATTATTGTAGTACTGTGACAATTTGAAAAATATCAGCGCTGAACGTGTTACATTTTAGAGACGTTTAAATAAAATTGCATTTCAGTTAGAAAGTGTTTCATAGTCAATACTTTATGCATTATTGATATTTCTTGTTATTAAATATTTTTTTATTTATCTTGAAGACCGAGATTATTTAACAAAACGTTATACTCGTATTTGAATTCTTCCATCCGCGAATTGAATATTCCTGCAATTGTGATTTTTTTTTCCGTAAGCATAGCAGGTCTACTAATAGATGAGAGAAATTCTCAAATATAATTTTCGCAATGAGCATGTTTAAAAGTATAAAATATTACAATTCAAATAAAAAAAATATTTTGATACAAAAGTAATTCTTTATATATTTACAAAGGAAATGGAATTCAGTATTGTCGACATAATTACTGCTTTTAGAATAATTACAATTCTCTATCTCAATTTTTTGAAAACTTGAAATTAAATTTCGTGATTGGAAAACTTTTGAAGTTAAAGCACATTTATTGCAATCTACATTCTTCAGTAACTACAAAATTCATATTCCTAAAAAATTTTTATTACGCAAGTAACTTTTTCCCGAATTGTGCCTTATTTTAAAGTATCCTTAGGCTTATTGGGTATTTGTTCAAAAAATCTGAAGAATGAACTTGTAAACAATTTCCTCTTATGCTTTCCAGTAATGCGATAAATTTTGTTTACTGACATGAAGTTCAATATATTTCTCGAAACTACGGAAACATTGTAATTTGATTATCACACAAATTTTCGACAGACGAATGATATTTGTTTTAAATTTATGTTTTTCTAATATATTAAACAGCTTACGTCTTTGTTTTTACATCCATAATGTCAAAGTTTATCCATAATTTTAAAGTTTGTCTCATCTACATCACATATCACTGTTTCAAAATATCGGCTTGTACACAATGAGAATAATTTGCATTTTATGTTTTATTTGATTATAATTTTGTTACTTATCGAGCACAGGGACATCATTTATGAAGGGATAAGGTAATCAAAAATCCTCCAAGAATTTTCAAGTTATTAAGTTCTTATAGAATTTTCCTTGCCAAATCATATGTTCATCATTTAGGACAAATGTCTATTAACTTTTCCCCCTTCCCCTGGACCTTAATTTTCCGTTTAATACATTATTTTACTCCCCGCATAAGAAATTCTTCAAATGGCACTTTTGATTACCATTCTCTAAAACAATTTTTGTTGTAAGTTGTTGCTTGTAGTGTAGTACATCTTTGGAAATAACGAAATACTCGATATATGAAGCTGAAGAAAATATTAATTTTTAACTTTGTATATGGAGTCGTTTTACGCATACATGAAAAGCAACTATGGTTACTAAATAATAACATAGTATACTTATGAAGTGTTAGGCTAAGAATTGCCAAGGAGCCTACAAGTGATGCTGTAAATAATTCAAACAGAAAACAGTAAGTAAAAGCAAAGTTTGAGCAAGGTCTGAGCAAATAAGTATACAAATTGGAATACAGGTTCTGAAGTAAATAGGAAAATTTTATGATCGCAATACATGAAACTGTCCAATATACTTTGGAACTATTAAAACAGATAAAGACAATTGTAGGCAATTTAAGTCACCAAGACGATTATTCGACCAATATCCAATCTCAGATCCAACCTTAAGCCTTTGGGCCAAGAGGCTTTGATAAAAAGGAAACTGCTACTTGTGAGAATAACACATTCGATACTTCCTTAAAGAAAGCCGACAAGTTCAAATAATCTTAACAACAATGTTTATTTACACACAGTCCTGTGCTTATTAACGAGAATAAATAGTAAATGTTAACGACAGCCGATAAGTTCATATAATCTTAACAGCAATGTTTATATATACACAGTCCCGTGCTTATTAACGAGGATAAATATTAAATGTTAACGAAAGCCGACAAGTTCAAATAATCTTAACAAAAATATTTATTTATACACAGTCCTGTGCTTATTAACGAGAATAAATAGTAAATGTTAACGAAAGCCGAAAAGTTCATATAATCTTAACAACAATATTTATTTATGCACAGTCCTGTGCTTATTACCGAGGATAAATAGTAAATGTTAACGAAAGCCGACAAGTTCAAATAATCTTAACAATATTTATTTATACACAGTCCTATGCTTATTAACGAGAATAAATAGTAAATGTTAACGAAAGCCGACAGATTCAAATAATCTTAACAAAAATGTTTATTTACACACAGTCTTATGACCGGTCGTCCAATTAGTCACTCAAGTCCTCTGGACGAGTCGGACGGCCTGGGGTTTCCACACAGTCTTATGCTTATTAACGAGGATAAATAGTAAATGTTAACAACCGTCTATATTCCAGAGACCCAATACCATTGTTGGTCCGGAGTAAAATATTACACGTATAATGTTATTCATAAATTGCTGATTTGTACTGAAAGATACTTAAAACATGGTAGTATATCAAAATACGAGAGTCGGATATTTTATACCATTAAAAAAAAGTACCTTTACATATTATAATATGTATTGTAAGGAAAGCAAAAATCTGATGTGGGAAGCACATGACTTTCCCTTCAGACTCATATCCATGTTCTCTTTATTTCTTCAATAATTCATTAAATTGAGTTTAATTGTATAAAATAACATCCATAATTGTTTCAAATGACACTGAATTTGCAATTTTAATTCAGTTTTCGTTTTCATATGGTAACTAGACTTATTATCAAAGGTGACGAAGCGAAAATGCGGAAAAACTAAAATATTCCAAGAACGAATAGTCCTAGTGCAACAAGGTTGGTCTTATTCTTTTCATCGTTAAAAATTACGTATAAAACAAGCATTTAATAGATATATTTGAGCATACGTAATTTTTTATTTCAGATTTTGACGATTTTTGCGGTCCATTTTGCAAAAAAAGGCAGGTCATTTTTTCCGAATCGTACTAAAATATAATCAGCACCAGGGCAACCCACAAGGGACTTACTTACTGAATTTTGTGAAATTCGGTTCAATAGTTTTTCAGCTAGAGTGGATACAGTCTTTTGCAGGCCATTTCGCAAAAATAGGCAGGTTCTTTTATCCCGAATCGTACCCAAAACGAATCAGGCCCAGATTCGCCCACAAGTGACTTACTTACCTACCACAAATTTTATGAAATTCGGTCAATTAGATTTTTATTTAAGAGTGGATACAAAATCTGCACAGACAGACAGACACACAGACACACACACAGACGTCACTCTAAAAATAGGTTTTTCGTATTATAGAGGCCCCGAAACGTGCAGATCCGTCGAAAACTTGAGTTGAGATTTTCGGTATGATTCCAATACTTTCCCCATACATTACCATGTACTGCAGAGAAAGTAAAAATGTTGTACTCGATTACTTTTTTCAATGCCTAAAATTAGATGTAATATGTACTTTAAAGTAAAATTAATCATTTACAGATTTTTATATTAAAACCAAATTAAAACTCAACAGGTATCTTGAAATGAACTATTTTAATGATATTTCTAATCTTATACCTTTAACATTTAAAACACTTCCTTTTAATATATGATTTCAAATTTCAATCTTTGTCCATTAAGTTGAGTAGTAAAATATTTTCCCACTCATATGATATGAGATTTATTAATCTTATTACATAATATAAAGCTCTTAAAAGCATTTCAAATATACTTAATTAAGAACACAAATACGTATGTAAAATGTTAACTCCTTAATTTATTATATGTCTTAAAGTGAGAGAAAAATAAAAAATATATATTTTCTCAAAGTTCGGATTAGTAATATAGTTAAACTCGTAAACAAGTTCCTTGAAGTGAGATTCATTCGAGGAATCTAACAGAATTATCACTTTTATGATGCTTAAGGCAACGAAATATTTGATTAATTTATTTCTTGCAACAGAAATAGGAAGAATGTTTTCATATAACATTAAAATAACTTCATTAGAAGCAGCATAAAATGCAAAGCAATAGTATCGTATTTAATTTTATTCTTTAGCAACAGTTTACGTTGTACATATTTTTATGATACTATTTTTATTGTATTTTATACTGCTTTTGACGAAGTTATTTTAATTTTGTTCTTCAGCAGCAGTCTGGGCTGTACGCATGTTTCCATAGCTATAAAATAGTTTAATGTTAGAGTAAATATGAATCATTTACGCAATACTTTTCAACAAAATATATTCGGTAAATATTGAACAAATTATAATGTTTTAAAATAAGTCTAAGGTTTTAAAATATTTCTCTCTAAATTAAATTATTTAAGAACAAGATAATATTATTCCAGGAATAAATTCATTTATAGTATTAAATATCAATGGTCAACACAAGCACCGGAACTTTTTTAGCTGTAATATTTTTAACAGTCACGTTTTAGCAGTTTCTTTATTAAGCAGTAAGTTTTTAGCAGTTACTTTATTGAACAATCACTTTTAGCAGTTACTGTATTGAACAATCACTATTAGCAGTTACTTTATTGACCAGTCACTTTTTATCAGTTATTTTACTGAGCAGTCACAAAGTTTTAGTCATACCTGTTACCTCTGGAGGATCTGGAAAGATTTAAAAGAACAATTTCCTCCATCCCTTCCCCTCTGGGTGGGGATAATTGGAAAACAGGCTCTGTTTAGTTATACCTTACGGTCGATACTGTGTATGTGAAAAATCGAAAAGTTTTTGAAGTCATCGAAAAGTTATTAAAAGATCTGAAAAGACTTTTCGTAAAGTTAGTTACGTAGATTTTTATTTTAGATTTGGACTATTTTTCGGGCCAGTTTGCAAAAAAGGGCAAGTCATTTTTTTTCGAATCGTATCAAAATCTCATCAGCACCAGGGTTACCCATAAGAAACTTATCTACCGAATTTTGTGAAATTCGGTCCAATAGTTTTTCAGCTAGAGTGGATACAGACTTTTTCTGGACATTTCACAAAAATGGGCGGGTTCTTTTATCCCGAATCTTACCCAAAACTAATCAGCACCAGATCCGCCCACAAGTGACTTACCTACCAAATTTTATAAAATTCGGTCAATTAGATTTTTAGTTAGAGTGGATACAAAATCTGCACAGACATAACTCCCCTTTTCTGCCCCCAAGAGGGGATCAAAAATTCTGATCCGTTGGATTCTATCCCGTAGTCCCGAGGGTGGTTCAAAAAGTAAGGTAACAAGTCCTCTAGGAGAAAATATTTATTCACGAAATCAAAGAGATAAGCAAAGTTAGCAAGGCACTGGTACATATTATTTTTCCACACAGTCACCATAGTTATTGAAGCATTTGTTCCATCGGTAAACTAATTTATCAAAACCGGCATAGAAGAAATCAGGGTCCAGGTCGCGGAACCACTCAACGACGGCTTCCTGAACTTCGGCATCGGTTGTGAAATGGCGACCTGCCAGGTGCTTCTTCAACTGTCCGAAGAGATGACATTCGCTTGCTGCGAGATCTGGACTATAGAGTGGGTATTCCAGTACATTCCATCGGAAACGCAGTACCAAATCACGTGTAACCAAGGCTGTATTCGGTCGGGCGGTGTCGTGCAACAACATGACACCTTATCTTGACATGAAATTTAATTTGCACACCGAATTTGGGAACCCGTGAGAGCTCTTGTTATCTTACTTTTTGAACCGCCTACGTATATGCAAAAATTCAATCTTTTAGGTCATTAAAGTCATTTTATATGTTAGGTCATTAGGTCATTTTATATGTTCCGAAAGACACAAACATGTTAGAAAATCATTATATAAATAGATAATGAATCCTTTTCGGTTTAGGGAGGGGGTGTTATTGTTTTTTGTGGATTTAAAATACTTTAGATTAATATATTTAAAATGTATTTTTAAAACGTAAATTTCCGATAATATGCAAGTAATACAACGTGCTTCGGACAGCAGTTTTAACACTTTTACACGCTGTTTGTAAAATATTTAAGACATCACCAGAAAATGATAGCAAATGCTGACTATGAAAGCAACGCCATTCAGATAAATAAAAGAAAGATTAACTGCGATACTAAGTCGTTAACTAAGGTGTTTTGTCCGGATCATTTCTTTCGGCGTCCATTTCTTCTGCTGTTCATTATCAGTAACAATGTTGTTTATCCTTACTAATAACCTTACTTTGGGATAAGTCAGAGGATGACCCAGAAAACTAATTGCTACTGTTTCTTTTGTAAGAATAGTTGAGAGGATTCTTAACAAATATCTATGTCATGTACTTTAAAGTAATGGAATTATCCCTATAGGGATTTTATATCTTCTGGAACAGTGGTTATTCTTCTTGTTTTATTATATATATTATCATAATATTTATAAACCTTAAATATACTAGTAAATTATGTCCATTATTACTTTCCTTGTATACATGGTATAATGTATGGAGTGTTGTTGTTGAGACACAGGCAGTCCGGCCTTCCAGAAAGGTGTAAGGTAACCGTTTGGACGGCCGGGAAGTGCCACCCAATTTAGACCGGAACCCAGTGTGGGGGGCATCCACAGGGACCGTGCCGCCTTCCCCTACCACCAACCTCTCGGAAGTACTTACGGACCCAAATGTGTAACGTGATCGTACTCCGCATGAACACGACGGCAGTTGTGGCAGCTTGCAAATCCAGCCCGCAAACCACCGGGCTACCGCGCCCGAAATGTGCCAGCAGCATGCGGTGTTCCCAGGTGGTCACCCACCTAAGTACTAACCGCGACCGATGCTGCTTGACTTCGATGATCTAACGAGAACCGGTGATTTCAGCACGGTAGAGCCGTTGGCCAATGTATGGAGTGTTGGAGACCCAGACCGTCCGACTCATCCTGAGGACTTGAGCAACTATTTGGACGGCCGGGAAAGGATGTATGGAGTGTTGTTGTTGAGACCCAGACTGCCCGACCTACCAGAAATGTGTAAGGTAACCGTTTGGACGGCCGGGAAGTGCTATAGAAATATATAGAAATAATCTAACTATTTCTTCAGAAACATACATATTTTGTGCTTATTTTGAGAAAATATTTGAACCCGACGAAGAGTTTTGTCGAAATGAACAATTTAATTATTTAGGCTTAGTCCTTCTCCATGTGTATAGCATTAGACGCTTGGATTGGACGTGTACGCTTGGATTTTTTTATTTGTTTTTCTATTATCGATTCCATACCATTGATATTTGTTGATGACCTTTAGCTTGATGACTCGAAATTTACATTTTCTTTTTCATTTGATTGAAGATTCGCTATTTAATACTTATTTTTATTTTGTATATTTTACATTAAGTTAGGATTTTTGAGTTGCAACTTCTCTCTATTCTATCATTGGACTTTCAAACTATTATTATTATCATATGTATATATATATATATATATATATATATATATATATATATATGTATATATATATATATATATATATATATATATATATATCGCTTAAAAATATTATACTTAATCAACGTTTTAGAATTTATAGATTATCAGATAAAAAAATTTCATGCTTTGCATGCTAATAACTTAAACATTACCAGTAAATTATAGGAATATCTAGCATATTTAGTAAATGGTATAGTTAATAAGTTTCGATTAGCCTAAAATTCTTAAAAATCTCTCCTTAGTATTTTATTTTAGCCATACATCAACATTCCCTTGAATATACATTACAATATATTTTCATCCCTTTATTTTGCAGCTTTTACTGTAGAATATCACATTTTACAGCATTTTCGTAGTACTGGTATTTATTACTCACAATTGGCAAAAGTAGATCTCTACTTTAAACTTTAACGAATGACAACGTTGGTCTTGTCATTTATTGCTCGACATGGTTGTACATTTGAGGTGCATTTTCAGGTATTTATATTTCCTATCTAATTTTTCAATATTTATGCTTGTCGTTCCAAATAACACGAGTTTATAGGTAAAATTTTTCTCGTGTTTGAGAAACAAGCATTTTTGTGTTTATTTCGATAAAATATTTGGACTTGAAAAGGATTTTTTTCGAAATGAACAATTCTTAACCTAGAGCTTTACCACTTGCAAGCTTTAATGCTTGGTATTTTTTGTATTCCTATTTTCGATTCCACACCATTGATATTTGTTGATTATCTTTAGCTTGATGACTAGTAATACGTATTTAATTTCCTCATTATAGTTGAATTTCTTTTCTATTTCTTTGTATTTTGTAGGCAAATGTTAAGTTAGTTAGTGTATTTTCAATTTTAATATATATATACATATATATATATATATATATATATATATATATATATATATATATATATATATATATATATTTTGGAATAGTGTATTATGAGTTACTACATACATTCTAACTTTGGATTTAATAATTTATTTTTATATATATATATATATATATATATATATATATATATATATATATATATATATATATATATATATATATATATATATATACATATATATACATATATATATATATATATATATATATATATATACATATATATATAGATACATATACATATATATATATACATATATATATATACATATATATATATATATATATACATATATATATAGATATATATACATATATATATATACATATATATATATACATATATATATATATATATATACATATATATATATACATATATATATATATATATATATACATATATATATATACATATATATATATACATATATATATACATATATATATATACATATATATACATATATATATATACATATATATATATACATATATATATATATATACATATATATATATACATATATATATATATATATATATATATATATATATATATATACATATATATATATATATATATATATACATATATATATATATATACATATATATATACATATATACATATATATATATATATATATATATACATATATATATATATATACATATATATATACATATATATATATATATATATATATATATATATATATATATATACATATATATATATACATATATATATATATATACATATATATATACATATATATATATATATATATATATATATATATACATATATATATATACATATATATATATATACATATATATATATATATATATATATATATATATACATATATATATATATATATACATATATATATATATACATATATATATATATACATATATATATATATATACATATATATATATATATAAATATATATATATATACATATATATACATATACATATATATATAAATATATATATACATATATATATACATATATATATATATATATATATACATATATATATATATATATATATATATATATATATATATATAAATTGGAAGATTTTAATCGAAAATTATGCATAAACTACTGTATGTACAAAAAACCCATCTCTAGCATATCTGTTACAAATGACTAACTATAGACCAAGACTAAGGATAAAGATAGAAGGTAACATATCACTACAATGGTAAAGGGGATGAGAAGAATATTAGGATACAAAATTCACAATTAAAAGTACATAAATAAAAATAAAAAGAAAACACGGCAAAAATGAGAAAAGGCAATAATAATTAACTCAAGATAAAAGATTAAGACATAGAGAACAATCAATTGAAACTACACAAAAAATGGCGCTTAGTTCGAAATTGCATTCTCATCAGGACAGCCATACAATTCGAATTAAAACCGATAGAATAGCCAGTTTCTGACAATGGCGATAGTATTTAACTATAGACACCATTGGAACTGTCTACTGGCTAGTGGAAGGAGAAAAATAAATCAATTGAATTACAAATCAGAAAAATAATACCTCCTCGAACAGAAATATGAACTCACAAGTAGTGTTACCACGTGTAAGTTGAACAAGCGACTGAGCATTTCACCTCACTTCGTCAATGCGAGTGGGCACCGGAATGAATACATTTGAACGATACATAATATGTATGGATACTTTCAAAAATAGTAATCAGTATTGGACACAGGACAAGTGGAAAATATTCATTCGAAAATAGTAAACAGTATTAGACTCAGGCCAAGTGGTAAGTTAGGTAATAAGAATGGCTGAATTCTCAAAACTGAGTTATCCAATCAAAGATAAAAAATGCATGTGTAAAATGATATATTTGATAATGATATATATGGTATATTTGAAATTATTACTAATATTATTTACAAATACTTCCGGATATTTGTAATTTTGACAAATGCGTTTAAGATTATTGATGTGGAGAAAGTGAAACCGAGGATCAGAAAGTCGATGTATTCGAAATAGCTGGTTTAAAATGATGTTTCTAAACAATTGAATAGAATTATAAGATTGATATGATAGCAGCTTTATGATAGTGAAGTTGTAAGAATCTTTTTTGTCATATATATTGGTGATTACATGATTATTGAGCGTATCTAAATTTAGGTCTAAAAAATTTACAGTTTGACTAGCGCTAGGCTCAGTAGGAATTAATTCTAGGTTAGATGGGTAAAAATCAATATTAATTGGATAGGAATGATAATACAAATTAAGTCGTCAACATATCTATATATAATATATGAATTAGAGTTAAAATGACATTCATAATAATAAAGATATAAGTTAGCGAGTATACTACTACTACAGCCACCTTGTGGTACACCAGATGTTTGTATATAAATGTTATCACCTTGGATAATATAATTGTTGTATAACACAAAATGTAAGAGCATAATATATAAATATATATATATATATATATATATATATATATATATATATATATATATATATATATAAATATATATGTATATATATATATATATATATATATATAAATATATATGTATATATATATATGTATAAATATATATGTATATATATATATATATATATATAAATATATATGTATATATATATATGTATAAATATATATGTATGTATATATATATATATATATATATATATATATATATATGTATAAATATATATGTATGTATATATATATATATATATATATATATATATGTATAAATATATATGTATATATATATATATATATATATATATATATATATATATATATATATATATGTATATATATATATATATATATATATATATATATATATGTATAAATATATATGTATAAATATATATGTATAAATATATATATGTATAAATATATATATATATATATATATATATATATATATATATATATATATATATATATGTATAAATATATATATATATATATATATATATATATATATATATATATATATATATATATATATATATATATATATATATATATGTATAAATATATATGTATATATATATATATATATATATATATATATATATATATATATATGTATAAATATATATATATATATATATATATATATATATATATATGTATAAATATATATGTATATATATATATATATATATATATATATATATATATATATATATATATATATATATATATATATATATATATATATATTATAATCATTTATTATTAAAGAAAAAAAATCACTATAATATGACGGTAATGTCTCGCAGTTCAAAGGGTTTCATAATTACAAGCCATTTCAAAAAAAATTTATTGTATTGCCAGAAATGCTTTGCTAGCAAGCGTAGACTATAAAATAAACGCCATTCAGATAAATAGAAGAAATGTTAACTGCGATCCTAAAACGCTAACTAAGTTGTTTCCTTCGGATCATTTATTTCAGCTATTTTTTACAGTTTTTTTTATAGGTAACAACGCTGTTTATTCTTACTAATAAAAGTAGTTGGGATAAATAAGAGAAAAGGAACCTCTGGGCCTCTTTTCTTTTCAGGTAACCCCGGAGATCAAGCTTCACTAGTTCCATAATAAATCCACCACTCCGGTCATAATACTTTCCTTTTACCCATACTATGTACTTCAAGGGATATAAAAGCTTAGCTTATTTATGACCAATCATCGTATCTGAAGCAAAACAAGTATAAAAATATGTATTAATGAGATGCAGAGCTAAAATAGAGTATCTTAGAGCATTTGTCATTTGCAAAAACTATTTAGGCTGACGAAAAGTTTATTGGAAAATACTTAAGGGATTCAAAACTGTTGACACATCAGGGATTATTTATATTTCAGTGAAATAGCTCATATTTTATGTAATCGACTGAAATGAATATGGTCCATATTTTTCGTACTGAATATCAATAGAAACCATTGCAAATGAGCAGATTTATAGATTATTTCAACTCACTCTAGTTGAATGTGTAGAGAAGAACAATGGACTTTTGCTTTTACACACTACAGGGCGTCCCAATAAGATTGAAACGCGCCTTAATTCTTTACCTGTTGGAGATAAGTGGGCAATGTAAATTGCAAAAATGTTGAAAGTAAGGAAATAAGACTGCGTTAATGAAATAGTCCTCCCATTCATTTTCAAAAAGTTACACTTTTTTAATTTTTATACGACCCCCTTAGACAAATTTGGTCAATCAGAATTTTTTTATTTTTAATACAACAAGATCATTAAAGAAAACCGCATATCTGTATCTTTAAAATTGACCGAGTTATATTTAATTGAAAATTGAACATTGTGAATGGGGACCCTATATCAAACTAGAAATGTACATTTGTCACATACCACAAAAAAGATAAAACTGGATGAGAATACAAAGGAGACATTTTTGCGAAGTCTGCGTAGGCTCACGATGCAATCACGAATTCTTAAGTACTTTCCACATTGAGACATGCCAATAAAAAAATTTTGACACATAGTAACATATTTTTGATCTAAACAATTTCGATCGTCAATTTGTTTATGAACCCTATTTTCACTGATGAAACAGTCTTTCACACGGTACGGAAAAGTGGCATAAGTCAGATTTTTCCTTTATCATGATTCTGTTCATTCTAAAGATACAGATATGCGGTTTTTTTTAATGGTCTTGCTGCATTAAAAATAACATTTTCTGATTAACCAAATTTGTCTATGGGGGTCGTATAAAAATTTAAAAAGTGTAACATTTTGAAAATTATTGGGAGGACTATTTCATTAAGGTAGTCTTATTTCCTACCTTACTTTCAACATTTTTGCAATTTGCATTGCCCATTTATCCCCAACAGGTAAAGAATTAAAGCGCATTTCAATCTTTTTGGGACACCCTGTATAAAGAAATTATTCTTTAACGGAAAATTTAAGAATTCGAGAATTTGACAGCAATGTCCGATCTAAAAACTCGTCAGTATATTTCGAACTTTTAGTTAGAAATTGGCATCTGTATGCAAATTGTACGTCTGTGATTGTGAGACCAGGAGGCACCATATGCAAGTTTTGATGCTTAAGACGAAACAAAGCACAGACTTTTTGTCACCGTTTTTCGGCAGCCTTGACCCGGAAATTCATGTCCCCAGTAAATGCACGTCACATAAATTGCAGATGTGGTTGGGGTAAAATATCCTAATACCAAGACGTAAACCAAGCTTAATTGGAAACTGAAAGAACCAATAATTCAAAGATACGACATCGCACTGAGAAGCGTCCAATGAGACTGAGGAGGGCGTATCTGAACCTCAGGCCAAATGATGCCGCTACAAAGAGGAAAGTCAACGAATAGAATGAAATTAGTTTTCAAGAGTTAAATAGAGAGAGTCATGATTTCAAGCAGTGTTATTCAGAGAGCGTCGTTAATCATTTTGAGTATTGGGAATGTTATAAAAAAGATGAAATGTGATTCCAAATGCCAGAAAAGGAATCGGAAAAGTTGACAGTCATGCTGAGATACAGACCCGAAATACAGAGGTATGTACCAATATTCATGTATGTTAGGTCAATTATTGATCTTTGAAATAAGGTTCAAAAGACCTGGTCTCACACGGTGCTTTTCTCCTCCTTAAGAGTTTGTTAATAAATTCGAGTAATTTCAATCATAATGATATAGAGGTGTGAATAAATGATAATTTATTTTAAAGGTTAAAATGTGGATTTTATGTGCAGTATTTTGGTTTAATGATTTTGCTAAGGAACTCGTACAAAAATGTAATGGTTCATTTTGCGACCATGATAGCGATATACAAATGTTACTATTCACGACCACTTTAATTAGGATTAATAATTTTATCCACAAAATTCATTTTAAAAAGTAAACATAATTCAGTTTTTTTTCACCACAGTGATGTTTGGATCTGAAGAACAAATGCAATTAATATAATGTGCATCTGACATCAGTTTTAACACTTTTACATGTTATTAAAATAATAATTTTTCAACGAAAGTTCATGAAAAGATACTTTTCTCTCTTTTTCATGTACATAACAGGTAATTACAAAACTTCGTCTTTTGAGTAAACACTTTTATAACTCACCATGAGGTATTCAGAACTTTATTAAGTGTATAAGTGTCACATTTAATGATAACTAACCACTTCGACTGAAAATGGCTTGTATAGAATATGTAGTATGATTAAGCCCAGTGGCTTATTTTGAAATTCAATTTCGGGGAATTCAGTTTCAAATTAAGTTTATATCAATCTGAAGGGGTCAAAGTTAGATGTCTGCACGAGCCTGGTCCGTAGGCTTAGGCACAATCTGGTCCACGGGTCGAGCCTCGATTTATTAATTTCGGGTCAGGCCAGGTTAAAATAAATGAAAAAGCCAAAATTTGATCAAAATTGAAATAGAAAAATTATTTTTATTTTATTTATTGTGGGTAAAAACGAGCTTTATTTGTAGTTCAAAGACTAGAAACTACAAATTGAGAAGGGGTTGACTAGACTTTTTATCATATGTGTGTTTAGACAGCATTTTGAAACTTTTCAATTTCGGAAGAGGGGGTTAAACCCCTTAAATACGGCGCTGATTAAGCCCAACGGAGCTTCACTTTTCAGGTAAATTTTATGTCCTTGCGTATATACACAAAATTAATTTTAAGAACTCTTATGACGATCGTAAGATTCACAGTAAAAATATTCGTTAATAGATCTTTCGTTAAAAAAATGTCAATTGTTTTCCTTGAAAAAATTGTTTTCCTTAGAAAATTGTTTTCCTTTATAAAAAAAATAATGCAGCACATGATTTTCCCTACATAATGTAATAACTTTTCTTCTTTCACAGCTTAATAAAGACCTACAAAATCAACAGCACAATGTTTTGTACGTTGAATTGAATATTAATATTGACGGTTTTCTAAGTGGCAACTTGTAAAACTATTTTAAAGTAACAAATTAACTTTCATTTTGCTAAATCTGCCTTGACAATTAGAAGTGTAGCTAACACCCGCTAAGAAATTTATTTAATATATTAAACAATTATGATAATTAAAAAATCTGATGTGGGCAGCACATGACTTTCCTTATACAATGCAATGAATTTACTTCTTTCGCAGAAGCGTTACAGACAGAGAAATGAGACAGAAGCGTTACAGACAGACAGAGAAATGGATTATTCTTATAGTCGATTCTTATATTCTTTCCAAGATATTGAATTTTCATCAATTAGTCGTCATTTTCATTGATTTAGCGTCATTTTTACCAATTTGACAACATTTTCGTCAATTTGGCAACATTTTAAAAAGCTGCCAAGTTGGCGATATTTCGCCAAATTTGTCGCTGAAATTTCCTCAAGCGTTATAGGCGACAAATAGGTTATTGCTATAGTCGGCAAATGACTATTTGTGTCCAAATAAAAAAATTAGTATCTGAACTATCTTGTCTCGTGAATGGAACGTGTTAGATCCACGACAATGATGTTAACAAATTTATCACATAATATTACATATGAAAATTAAACTTATTTTACAATAGTTAATTTTTTTTAATTGTATGCGATTTTTGATAAATTTATTTGAAAAATGTATAATATCTCGAGAACGATTAAAACTAGTGTTTTAATTTTTATGTTAATCGTTTTATAATGAAAAATTACATAAGAAATAATTATTTACTAACTTTACTAAAGGTATTGATTTTGGGCGATTTTTTCAAAATTTTATTCGGAAATTTAGGAGTTTTCTGAACAATCGATTGTGTTTTAAACAACAGGGTTCCAGTGTTCATAAATTGTAATTTTTGTACCAAATTAAGTTCGAATATCTTTATTCGTTCGAGAGATATCTTCTCCACAGGCTCACAGAAGCACACACACACATCACCTCAAAAACATTCGATTTGTGTTCAGGGATACTTGAAACGTGCTCTCCCGTCTTGCCTTACACATTATACTACGTATATAAGGAAAGTAAAATAATATTTTATTATATCAAACTGATGAAAACTGGGGCTAAATCCCAGAGACCTGTAAAGTCGGTTTTTTTTTTTTATCGTGCCAAATCGGCGATAACTCTTCATAATCATGGTAACCTTGACAGTTGATTGGATACTATGGCAACTGTCTCAACATCGGGTGCTAGAAAAGTCGCTAAAAATTCAAGACCGTACCGATCTTTGGGATAATGCCGAAAATTAACACAACTTTCTTGAAGAAAGCAGGATGTTACAGTTAGGTGACTGCAATTGTTTCAAGGACGTTACAAGTCCCTTCTTCGGGACAAATTCAGGTAGAACGGTATGCGCCCTTAATAACAGCTAAAAACGAAACAATTAGTTATGCAAATACATTACACAGATACGTTATGCAAATACATTACACAGATACGTTATGTAAGTACGTTATACAAAAATGTAAAATTTGGTACATTTGTAGAAGAATATTAAGAGCACGTTCTGAAATACACCATTTTTCGATTTAAACTGTAGTTTCTGAGACAATGACAAGACAGAATATTTGAGCTGCGAGTTCGCATCCAGGACAGACAGACTGTCAATAGTAAGTCCACGAATTCTTGCAGATCTATGCCTATATGGTTAAATTCTTGCAAGACGAATTCCTTAATTAAAATTTCGATTTAATTTATGGGTTACTCTATTTTTTACGCACTTCTGAACTGAAATTTTTTCTTCATTACGGAAAAAGATTTCCTTAGTGGAGCCCGATTTCCAATGTCTCTGCGAACTTTTCTGTAGAAACATCCCAATGATGGACGAGAACTTAATTATTGAAGCATTAAAAGTAAAGATATTTATTTCAGTATAAACTTGACTACAACGTTAGTTAGTACACTTAGGGCGAAGTGAAATGTAGACAATGTATTTTTTTATTCTTACAAACAAACAGAGTATTTTGCAACCATTGTTGTTATGAACAATTACAATTAAAATGCAATAAATATTGCACAACAATTGGGTCTAATTGTTATAAATATTTCTATATTAAAAAAGTATCCCGATTTTTTATCACTGTATTGCGAACAAGCGGCAAACGTTCAAATCGGAACTTCTACATATGAGTCCGTAGATGTGCAAGAAGAGGTTAGAATTTTGATTTAGGCTAATTAAATATTAATTAATTACATTTTCAATTCCCAGTAATAACAAAAATTTCACTGGCTGAGATATTTTGCGACTTCTCTCTGATTGGTGTAATCACGTCTACGTCAAAACACGGTATACTATAATGTTGGTTAGTACACTTGGAGAAATTTCAACGATAATGTGCGTATTGATCTAACTAATATTTACACTTTACGGGAGGAATTCAAGAGCTCGCGAAGTGAGATCCGACGAGCGCATTCTAAGCGAGCGTCAGCACTCAAGGGACGGATTCACACGGGGGTGTTAAACCTGCGTAGCAGTCTTGACGAAAGAGTTCGAGAAGTGAGCTCCTGTTGGTGAGAATCAGTGAATGAGAGGCTAAACCCTGAGCTCCGAGATTTAGCAAACGTCAGCAAGCTGAGGACATCGAGAGCGTGCGAGTTGAATCTGCTCGTAAAACAAGTTCTAAGTGTTGGTGAGCGTAAGCGAACAAGGGATGAAGCACCAACAGGTGTATTACGTCTGATACATAAGTGTAAAGCGTTTCCCAAGCGAGCTCCAGCGATTAATGATCCGCAGCGAACAGGAGCTCCCGATCTCAGGAGGTTTACGAGCGTCAGCGAGCATTAGACACGAAGACAGTCATGTGCGCCGTCCAGATTGAAAGAACTCGCGAAGCAAGGCTTAGTGGGCGCCAAAAAACTAAGTCCGACTCCAACGGGCATATTGCTCCGTAGTAAGCGGACGGAGGCGAAACGAACAGGGAACGGTTACGAACAGGGAACCCCTTAGTGTTTTGGAAAAATTAACAAAAGGGTAGTTTTAAAAAAAAAGAAATTAATCTTTCAAATACTTCCCAGATACATAAACGAAATAAAATTTCCCGGCCGTTATATTAGGCTGCTTTGATTTATCTGACATTTTTTTTCTCCTGAAAATTTTAAAATCCTGTAACAATTCAACGTTTCACAGTTAACAAGTAAAAAAAAAATATAAAATCCGAAAATGAAAATTTTTATATATTCAATTTAGGCTGTTCTTTTAAAGTGTTGCGCTTTAAATTCAACTTTATTTAACTCCTAAAATCTTTATCGCTCTAACAGATTCTTTTTAATGTTTGGAGAAAGAAAATTCTCTTGGGAAAATCAAACTGAGAATGGATGCATGAAATTGGGCTGTTGCTCATGAGCAGATGGTGAAAGTTTTTCTGAGTCATCGATCTTTTTGTCTCACCCTTTTCCTTTTTGCGAATCACCGCCAAAGAAAATTATATTTTTTTTTTGTTTTTACTCTTTTTGAAAGACACTGAATTTTCTTGATTACCGTAAAGGTTTGGGGATATGAACTAAAACTTATTATTTGAACAGACAACAGAGTCAAACATCTCCCCTCCTCCCCCCCCTTCCCTGGTTATTCTATGATCTACTTTTCCAGCCCTTCCTCGTTGCTTTTTACTTTCTGCTTTTAATGTAATTAAATAAACGTTATTATATTACCAGCGGTTTGATGCTGTGTATGCTGATTTGCACTCCTGTACTTATGTTTTTATTATATATATATATATATATATATATATATATATATATATATATATATACGCACACACACACACACACACACACACATATATATATATATATATATATATACAAAAGCCAAAAATATCTAAAACTACTTACTATAACCAAATGCAAACGATTCATTAGACGCCATGCAGCCATTTCATATCGTTTACTATATAAATCAAGAATATAAAAAAAGAAGTGAACCATAAAAAGTACCACAAATTGACCGGGGGAGGTTGTGACCCCCAGTTAAAGCATGCTTTGACCCGCAGCAACACTCCCGGAAGCCGGTACTAATTTACGAAGGTCATATACCAAAAATATATATTACACCACATATAAAATACAAACAAGAGAGGTAAAAACGATCATACTACAATTGAATATGATTAGAACTGAACTCAAAATAATCATTTACATCAACTAATTCAGACTTAGTTATTGTTAAATACACGTATAAAAACACTGCCTGTACATACAGCACCTACTTTCATATTTTATATATATATATATATATATATATATTACAATTAAGTTATATTTTAAATGCCTCGTATTTAAAAATGTAAAATTATTAATATGAAAATTCTATCTGGCGATTATAGACTGTATTTAAGCTCATGTTCGCCACTTATTTTGATTTTGCCAATGATGAAATGCATAATAATGCCCGAAAGGACTATGGCTGTGTAAATTTAGTACGTCGTAAAAGGAGATTTTAATAAAAGACTTTTAATTATGGCCAATATTTTGGTTGTCTTTATTTTTAAAGTATTAATTATTTTGACGTGTTTCCATGCAATTTTATTTATTTTAGGTTTTATTTCGAATTGAATAAGAGAAGTCGAGGTGAACCAACATCATGACAGCCTTGGATGATGCCATATAATCGACAAATGTTTCATTGTTTCTTATATTTACTGCTGATTGATAAAAACACTAGCTTCAAAAGATGAAATGCCGATTAAGATGAAACATTTCTTTCTATTATTTTAAAGGGGATAATTGTTTTCTAATGGAATACGGTATGTAATCACAATTCAGTAGCAATGCCTTGAAGATTGATTTTACTTATCCCTCGATTAATTTCCTCACACACACATGTTGGGTTGTTTTTGCTATTTAATAATTTTACGAATTTTGTTTATTAATCTAAATTGATTCAGGCGACTTGTTTGCATATTTTTATTTTATTTTCTTAATTTTGGTTATCTAGGTTTCATTTATTTAGGTTTTTTAATGTTCTTCTATTCAAAATGAATTCTATTCCATAGTTATTATGTTTCAAATTTTGAAACGTTCTTTTTAAGTTTCAGCAATTTAAATGTATTTAAATTAGCTAATTTGTGATTCCGTTTATTTCCCTTCTTATTCCCATTCATTTGATTCTAATTTTGATATTCTCAGTTAAGAATTCGTTGATTTCTCTCGATTTTTCATTTTTATTCTATTTTCAACTTCATAAATTTTTCAGAATCGTCCATTTATAAAATCTTGCTGAATTTTATTATTCCAAATCGTTTCACTTCATTAGAAACTTTTGGAGATAATATTGTTTTTAGGAAACTTTTGTTTTGAGAAACTTTTCATTACTTTTCATTACTTTTGGAGATCATACTGTTTTTTGGAAACTGTTGTTTTGGGAACTTTTTATTACTTTTCATTATTTTTGGAGATCATATTGTTTTTAGGAAACTGTTGTTTTGGGAAACTTTTCATTACTTTTCATTACTTTTGGAGATCATACTGTTTTTAGGAAACTGTTGTTTTGGGAAACTTTTCATTACTTTTCATTACTTTCAGAGATCATATTGTTTTTTGAAAACTGTTGCTTTGGGAAACTTTTCATTACTTTTGAAGATCATATTGTTTTTAGGAAACTGTTGTTTTGGGAAACTTTTCATTAATTTTCATTAATTTTGGAGATCATATTGTTTTTAGGAAACTGTTGTTTTGGGACCTTTTCATTACTTTTCATTACTTTTGAAGATCATATTGTTTTTAGGAAACTGTTGTTTTGTGAAACTTTTCATTACTTTTCATTACTTTTGGAGATCGTACTGTTTTTAGGAAACTGTTGTTTTGGGAAGCTTTTCATTACTTTTCATTACTTTTGGAGATCATATTGTTTTTAGGAAACTGTTGTTTTGGGAAATTTTTTATAACTTTTCATTACTTTTGGAGATCATACTGTTTTTAGGAAACTGTTGTTTGGGAAACTTTTCATTACTTTTCATTACTTTCAGAGATCATATTGTTTTTTGGAAACTGTTGCTTTGAGAAACTTTTCATTACTTTTGGAGATCATATTGTTTTAATAAAACTGTTGTTTTGGGAAACTTTTCATTACTTTTGGAGATCATATTGTTTTTAGGAAACTGTTGTTTTGGGAAACTTTTCATTACTTTTGGAGATCATATTGTTTTTAGGAAACTGTTGTTTTGGGAAACTTTTCATTACTTTTGGAGATCATATTGTTTTTAGGAAACTGTTGTTTTGGGAAACTTTTCATTACTTTTCATTACTTTCAGAGATCAAATTGTTTTTTGGAAACTGTTGCTTTGGGAAACTTTTCATTACTTTTAGAGATCATATTGTTTTTAGGAAACTGTTGTTTTAGGAAAATTTTCATTACTTTTCTTCCTAACACACATACACACACCGAAAAAAATTTCTATAAAATAATCCAGAATTTCATTGTAACAAACATGTAAATTGGAAGCATCTGTCTAAAACCAATACCGAAGCGAAAAAGCGAAGCAAACAATACGCTGAAACAGTCTGTATACAAAAACGATCTGATACAAACACACAAAAGTTATTAAAACCATTTCATGCCTTAAATATCACATTTCCGTGAAGTTTCAAGATTAAAAATTTTCATATAAAAAAATTTCATTTTTATAGATATAGTAAAAATAAACAAAATATTTCTTTGCATTTAGATTATTAAAAAAAAAATACCTCTGACATTTCTTTCGGATCAATTTCGACCTCAAAAATGAAGATTGCAATAATTTTCACAATCCAAAAGTCCGGAACTTTTCGAACTTTATTTTGCAAGGAAAGCAAGCAATATAATGAAGGACCGTATTTCCAGAAGACATAAGAACTTTTTGAAGCTTCAGCGGCTTGGAGTAGTTGGTGCGAAAAATTGGACTTCAACTCATAACAAATTGAAAAGAAAATCTTGAAGTCCATCTTATCAGTTTAACAACGGATCATTAGAGGACCCATTTTCTCTGCGGTATTTTTTTTATAAATGTCTATTGTATTATTTGGAAAATATATTTTTAATGCAATGTGTTTGAAAGTTGTTGATTATTAAAATTTTTACCTGCGATAATATTTTGTTGTCTTGTACTATTTGATGTTGTTGAGACCCAGACCGTCCCACCTACCAGAAAGGTGTAATATAATTGTTTGCACGGCCGGGAAGTGCCACCCAATTTAGACCGGAACGCAGTGGGGGTGGCATCCACAAGGACCCTACCCTCCTTCCCCTACAACCAACCCCTCGGAAGGACTTACGGAGCCACATGTTTAACGTGATCGTACTCCACGTGAACACGGCGACAGTTTTGGCAGTAGCGAGAATCGAACCCGGGCCTACCGAGTGCAATTACCGCGCGCTAACCACTGGGCTACCACGCCCTGTACTATTTGATGTGAATAAAATCTATGGTTGGGGTTTCTCTGGAGATAAAAGGGAGCGTTACGAAAAATGTAAATACTTTGGACGCTAGCACTCCGAACCTAATAGATAAAAATGCAAACACGTTGGACGCTAATACCCCGAACCTAATAGATAAAAATGCAAACACTTTGGACACTAACACCCCGAACCTAATAGATAAAAATGCAAACATGTTGGTCGCTAACACCCTGAACCTAATAGATAAAAATGCAAACACTTTGGACGCTAATACTCCGAACCTAATAGATAAAAATGTAGACACTTTGGACGCTATCACCCCGAACCTAATAGATAAAAATATGAACACTATGATCGCCAACACACCCGAACCTAATAGATAAAAATGCAAACACTTTAGATGGTAACACCCCGAACCTAATATATAAAAATGGAAACTCTTTGGACGCTAGCACCCCGAACCTAATAGATAGAAATGTAGACACTTTGGACGCTAACACCCTGAACCTAATAGATAAAAATGTAAACACTTCGGACGCTAACACTCCGAACCTAATAGATAAAAATGTAAACACTTTGGACGCTAATACCCCAAACCTAATAGATAAAAATGCAAGCACTTTGGACGCTAGCACCCCGAACCTAATAGATAAAAATGTAAAGAATTTGGACGCTAATACCCCGAACCTAATAGATAAAAATGCAAACACTTAGGACGCTAACACCCCGACCCTAGTAGATAAGAATGCAAATACTTTAGACGCTAACACCTCGAACCTAATGGATAAAAATACACTTTGGGCGCTAATGCGCTACGCCGAACCTAATACGAGGCATGTTTTTTATGTAAGTACCGTTTTGCGATTCCGCCGCCGCAGCGCTACGGTCGGCGTTCCGCGCATGCGCGCTGGTTACCTACATCTCTTGTCTACGCACTGACGCCATTACAGTCTGATTCTTCATTGTATACGTTGTTTACTGAGTGTTTAAGATGCCTCCGGCAATCGTGAGTCCCGCCGATTGTGAAGTACGGGCTGTTATACGATTTCTTAGTGCTAAAGGCGTAAAACCGATCGATATTCATCGTGAGATCTGTGAAGTTTACGGACAAATCATTATGAGTGATGGAATGGTAAGGAAATGGGTGAGAGCATTTAAAGATGGCCGCACAAATGTGCATGATGAAGAACGGAGTGGGCGTCCTTCGGTCTTTAATGAAGATTTGGTGCAGAAAGTGGAAGAAAAGGTGAGAGAAAACAGACGCTTTACAATTTCATCAATGTGCGACTGGTTTCCTCAATATTCTCGTAGTGTTTTGTATCGCATTGTGACCGAGAACTTGAATTACCGGAAATTGTGTTCACGTTGGGTTCCAAAAATGTTGACGGATTTGCACAAAACCCAACGTTTAGGCAGTGCATTGACTTTCCTTGAGCGGTACCACAATGAAGGTGAAGATTTTTTAGACCAAATTGTTACTGGTGACGAAACATGGGTGGCCTACGTCACACCAGAATCAAAACAACAATCCATGGAATGGCGACATTCATCATCACCCAAAAGAGTGAAGTTTAAGCAAACAATTTCTGCCCGGAAAATCATGTGCACAGTTTTTTGGGACAAAAAAGGAGTATTGCTAGTGGAGTTTCTGCCTCGTAATGAGACAATCAATGCAGCGTCTTATTGTGAGACATTGAACATTCTGTGTCGTGCAATCCAGAACAAAAGACGTGGCAAGTTGAGTAAGGGTATCGTTTTGCTGCATGACAATGCCCGTCCACATGTGGCTAATCGGACCAAAGATCTCATCAAATCTTTTAAATGGGAAACTCTAGATCATCCTCCATACAGCCCTGATCTGGCGCCCAGCGACTACCATTTGTTCCTGCACTTGAAGAAACACCTGGGTGGTCAGCGTCTTCAAGACGATAACGAATTCAAAACAGTTGTGATACAGTGGTTAACAAGTCAGGCGGCAGAATTTTATGAGGAGGGTATTCAAAAACTGGTGCCACGTTATGACAAGTGCCTCAATATTCACGGAAATTATGTAGAAAAGTAGATTAAGGTACAGGCTTTCATGTAGAAATAAAATTATTGCGATATCTTTGCACGTCTTTTTTTAATTCCAAAACGGTACTTACTTAAAAAACATGCCTCGTAGATAAAAATGCAAACACTTTGGACGCTAACACCCCGAGCCTAATAGATAAAAATGCAAACACTTTAGACGCTAACACCCCGAACCTAAAATATAAAAATGCAAACTTTGGACGCTAATACTCCGAACCTAATAGATAAAAATATAGACACTTTGGAAGCTAACACCCCGAACCTGATAGATAAAAATGTAAACACTTTGGACGCTAATACCTTGAACCTAATAGATAAAAATATAAACACTTTTGATGCTAACACACACGAACCTAATAGATAAAAATGGAAGTAATTTTTTATTGTTTTGTCGGAAATAGGGTCTGGATTATGAATATATAAAAATAATTTCAATATTTTAGCATTCTGATAAAGCAGCTAGCTCTCTGAGAGAATGTCTCTATTTTTCATTTTTCTAACTTCTACTCAAAATATGTAGCAAACCGAAAAAGATAGATATAAATAGCACACGGAAAAAATGTGCTTGAAAAATTTTAAAATACATATTTAATTTTAAAAAAATTCTCTTATTGTGTACGAGTAATCGTCTGGTCAAGTTGGAGAAGATTGACAATGTTCCATTTTTAATAACAAATATAGATTTATTATTTATGAATTTTAATAACAAATATAAGTTTGTAATGCTTATATCTCAAAAACAAAACTATCTAGCTTTGAACAATAAATAAGTGTTTGTAGTTCTTTAAAAGCCCTACAAATGTTTACAATTAGATTTTGAATAGAGCTCTACTTTTTTTAACTTAAAAAAGTATGTCTCCGAACGGTTTTTTTTTACATTTTTCATACTTTTATTTGTAATATTTTCGAAACTCGTTAGATATAAATAGTAAACCACAAAAATATGTATGAGGCAACTTAATTTCTAAATCTATATTTATTTTCAGAAAAAGCTCTTATAGTTTCAGAGTAATCGTCTTGTCAAGTTGAAGAAGTATGAAAATTTGACGTTTTCAAGTTTCTAATGCCTATATCTTAAACATTAAAAGTCATAGCTATAAACAATAATCAAGAATTTGTAGCTTTATCAAAACCCTATAAGTGTTATAAGTGCATGCAATCAGATTTTGGATTGAATTATTTTTTTATTTATATTACAAAAATTTAGTTTTTTTTTACAAAATCTTACTCACCCAAAGCCATTTCGGCTTTGTGGGATTGGAATCACCACCGATGTTTTGAATAAAATTATAGAAATGATTGTTCATTGTTTCATCAAGTTCTAGTATACAGGGTCTTTCGAAAGTCCGTATAAATTTTAAAAATTCATTAAAAATCAAAAAATCATCGCATTGAGGTACGGTTTGTACCATAAGTATTGCCAGGCCGGGTTTTTTTTTTTTTGGCGTGAAAAAATTTTGTAGTTTAAAAAATCACCTATAGCTGGCCCTTACCCGAATACATCTTCCAGAAGTACGTAAATGAGGCTGTTATAAAAGAGCTGTAGGTGCTCTGTAGATTCTTCATTTGATTCATTAGTAAACGGTGCAAAGAAGAAGTTTTTGCGAAAATGTTAACTTTATTCGAGAAAGCCTTGTTAGTGAAGCTGTATTACGTGAGCGGAGAATCAGCATCAGATGCTTTGCGAAAATTCTGATTTAGGAAGAATCTAAGGAAAGGAAAGGGTCCTATCACCTGCTCAGGGTTACTTAGGCTTGCCACACGATTTGACTCGTACAATAAGTTTTTTTAATTGTCTTTCCAATGCGTTCAGCGCCATCTATAGGTGACTTTTTAAACTACAAAATTTTTTCGCATCAAAAAAAAAACTCCAATCCTGGCAATACTTATGGTACAAACCGTACCTCAATGAGATGATTTTTCGATTTTTAATGGATTTTTAAAATTTATACGGACTTTTGAAGGACCCTGTATTTTAAAATTTTTCAAACTTCGACACGTTAGCAATAAATCGACAATTCTGACACCTCTGTCCGGAAAGTCAAAATATTGCAAACCTCACTTTCACGTAATAGAAATAATTGCTGCCTGTAAAGCTTGTTATACAGTGTAGGTAGGCAAATCACAGTGAAGGCATTTTACATGTTCCTAAGAGCATGTAGAAAAAGTAAAAACAGATATAACTATATCTAATAAATATACAGGGTGATAAAAAAATGGCTAAAAAAATCGTACTACTAATGCAACAACTGTCACTAGTGGACTAAATAGCAGGCGTTTCCACAGACTCGCAAATAGTCAGACACACAGGCAGACACCATTGAAGACAATTGTTGATTCATATTCAGTGATACACAAAGCCTATTGATCCATTGAGTTGGTTTAACCCCATCAGCATACCCTTCATATATACTACAGTGACCCCAAAAAGTAATCGAACAAAATCTTAGTACTAAGCATTTAAGGACTGGTTCTTTCTACACAGTGGGAATTACTGAAAATTTTCAAAAAATGATATTTTGTTAAACAAATTTTATATATTCTCTTACCGTTTATATTTTTAATTATATGCATTTTAACTTACATTTACCTTTTCTCAGTCACCAAAGAATAGCATTGTCATTAACATGAATGTTGCAGCAAAATCTTTTCTTTCAGTTTAGAAAGGTGTAGTAAATTTTATATTTTGCGGATCACTGATTGATCACCTATTGTTTTTCAACACACGTGAAATAATAGTACGTAATCACACATAATATATACTGGACCCATCATCAAATTCTTTAACAAATCAATCCCATCTTGTGGAGCTTATTGGCAGATAGCTGGAGAAGTCTTTTGTTGTTTTTTCAACCCACTTGAAATAATAGTACATAATCATACATGAGATATACTGAACCCATCAACTTCTTTAAAAGTCAATCACATCTTGTGGAGCTTCATGGCAGATAGTTAGGGAAGTCATTTGTTGTTTTTTCAATCCACTTAAAATAGTAATAGTACATAATCATACATGAGATATACTGGACCCATCATCAACTTATTTAACAAGTCAATCACATCTTGTGGAGCTTATTGGCAAATAGCTGGGGAAGTCATTTGTTGTTTTTTCAACCCACTTGAAATAAAAGTACATAATGGTTGGTTGGTTGGTTGGTGTCGGGTCCCTAACATATTTATTAAGGAAGAATGTCTGCACTGCTTCTGTTTAGTCAAAGACCCGGGGCACCCGAAGGTAGAAGTCTGACTTCTGTCTCAATAAGACATCACAACAGCCATGCCCGCAGGCGGGACTCGAACCCGCAATCTGGCAGCCGAGCCATCACGAGGAAACGCCTGCCTCTTTGACCGCTTGGCCACCACATCGGCAGAAGTACATAATCATGCATGAGATATACTGGACCCATCAGCAACTTCTTTAACAAGTCAATCACATCTTGTAGAGCTTATTGGCAGATAGCTAGGGAAGTCGTTTGTTGTTTTTTCAACCCACTTGAAACAATAGTACATAATCATACATGAGATATACTGAACCCATCATCAACTTCTTTAACAAGTCAATCAAATCTTGTGGATCTTATTGGCATATAGCTAGGGAAGTCGTTTGTTGTTTTTCAACCCACTTGAAATAATAATGCATAATCATACATGAAATATACTGAACCCATCATCAACTTCTTTAACAAGTCAATCACATCTTATGGTGCTTATTGGCAGATAGTTGGGGAGCCATTTGTTGTTTTTTCAATCCACTTAAAATAATAGCACATAATCATACATGAGATATACTGGACCCATCATCAACTTCTTTAACAAGTCAATCACATCTTGTGGAGCTTATTGACAAATAGCTAGGGAAGTCATTTGTTGTTTTTTCAACCCACTTGAAATAAAAGTACATAATGGTTGGTTGGTGTCGGTCCCTAACATATTTATTAAGAAAGAATGTCTGCACTGCTTCTATTTAGTCAAAGACCCGGGGCACCCGAAGGTAGAATTCTGACTTCTGCCCCAATAAGACATCACAACAGCCATGTACGCAGGCGGGACTCGAACCCGCAATCTGGCAGCCGAGCCATCACGACGAAACGCCTGCCTCTTTGACCGCTTGGCCACCACATCGGCAAAAGTACATAATCATGCATGAGATATACTGGACCCATCAGCAACTTCTTTAACAAGTCAATCACATCTTGTAGAGCTTATTGGCATATAGCTGGGGAAGTCGTTTGTTGTTTTTTCAACCCACTTGAAATAATAGTACATAATCATACATGAGATATACTGGACCCATCATCAACTTCTTTAACAAGTCAATCACATCTTGTAGAGGAGCTTATTGGCAGATAGCTGGGAAAGTCGTTTGCTGTTTTTTCAACCGACTTGAAATAATAGTACATAATCACACACGAGATATATATACTGGATCCATCATCAACTTCTTTAACAAGTCAATCACATATTGTGGAGCTTATTGGCAGATAGCTGGGGAAGTTGTTTGTTATTGCTTTTTTAACCCACTTGAAATAATAGTACATAATCATATATGAGATTGGACCCATCATCAGCTTCTTTAATATGTCAATCACATCTTCTAGAGCATATTGGCAGATAGCTGGGGAAGTCACGTGTTTTTGTTTGTTTTTTCAGTTTACTTAAACTAACAGTTCATGGATCCATCATCCGCTTATTTATGTCAATTACATCTTGTGGTTCATATAGGCAGATCACCTGTTGTATTCACTAATCCAAACTAGTTTTATTTTCCTACTTTCACTCGAAATATCTTTGAAACTAGAAAAGGTAGATATAAGTAGTAAGCGACAAAAATATATATTATTTACATGTCAAATTATCTGGATTATGGCTCAACTCAACTTTCTCATGCCATAATTCATTTCTTTTCAAATTTTACAAGCAAAAATTAGAAAAATTGGTATTGTGGGTCCGAATAATTACAACTATAGCGTGTAGCCCTTCACTTTAAAGGGCTTAAAAAATGTTACCGATTAATACCATACTTGACAATGTATCCCCCGGGGGATAATTTACTCTCACAAGGGAGGCTAATGACGTCATGAACAAAAAAATTTTGTTTCACGTCTATTTGTCGCAGCAATGATTGAAACGTTTAAGTCTCGCGATCATTGAACCATAAATAAATCCTTTTACGCATGATTGTGTCAAATTTTGTCCTATGCTGCCATGTTAAAAAATATATAATATTTCGAGTAAATTTCGAAATTTTCACTCGAATTTCAAAAAAGTCTATGCAGTTCTATATTTTTTATAACAAAGCAGGACATAAAGTTTCGTGAAAATCCATTAAATTTTGTGGGTACTGTTGTGCACGCAAGAAACTTGCCACAGACATCAGAGAGACAGACGGGCATTACTCCAAAAATAGCCAAAAAGTGTTCAGGGGGTCTTAAAACATATATTGCCACCAAAATCTTGAATTCAAAAATTTATGTGAAAACAATACTTTCTCTAGACTGTATTACATAGTATGAGAAAGAAAAAATTAAAAGTACTAGTTATAAGCAAGAATTTGTAGCTCTTTGAAAGCCCTACAAATTTATATATGATTGTATTTTGGATTGTATTTTGGATTATATATGATTATATATGATTGTATTTTGAATTGAGCTCTTCGATAGAGCTATCAGATTATCTTGAATCTAAAATCTTATCAGATATATATATATATATATATATTTTCAAATGGCCAGGCACTTTGACCTTCGTCATTCGCCTTTATTACAGCGGCCAGAGTGTGAACCATTTAGCCGTCCATTGACGTTGCCCCAGGTGCACCAGAGGGGGGCGGATCACATTGCGCCCACAACACAAACATCCATGCCTTACGTGGGGCTCGAACCCACAACGTGGCGGTCGAGCGATTTCTACGGAAACGCTTGCCTTGACCACTCGACAACCACGTCGGCTTATCAGATATATTGTATAAGTTTAATTTATATACACCAAGCAAGTTAGTAAAATCTTTGACGTGAAGTCAGAGTACCCGGATGAAATCGAGACGAAAAACATTGGTATGTAATCTGAAATTAAACAAATGACAAATTTTATAACACTATTAAACAATCCGCTAATTTTACAAAATATTATTAACGCAACACCATCGGACTGGATCCGATATTTTTTTTAATATTTTCCGGTAGGTAATGATTTATAGCATACATAATTCATTTACAAAAAAAAAAAAATCTGATGTGGGCAGCACATGACTTTCCTTATATAATGCAATGAATTTACTACTTTTAAAGTAAAAAAAAAGATTATTATTATAGTAGATATTTATATTCTTTGCAAGATATTGAATTTTCGTCATTGAGTCGTCATTTTCATTAATTTAGCGTCATTTTTATCCATTTGGCGAGTTTTTCGTTAATTTAGCAATATTGAAAAAGTCGCCAAGTTGGCGACATTCCACCAAATTCGTCGCCGAAATCTCGCCAAGCGTTATGGACGAAGAAATAAGTTATTCTTAAAGCAGATAAATGACTATTGGCGTTCAAATACAAAAGTATTACTCAAAGTATCTTTTTTCATGAATGGAACGAACTAGATCTAAGAGAATGATGTCACCCAATTTACCGCATGGTATTACATATGAAAAGTGAACATGTTTCTCAATAGGAAATATTTTTTTTATTTTATATGACTTTTTGATATTATTTTTAAAACTGTGCAATATCTCGAAAACGGTTCGTATTAAAGTTCTAAAATTTTTGTCAATCGTTTTCCAATGAAAAATTACATAAGAAATGTCTATTTGCGTAACTTTATTAGCGGTTTTGATTTTTTGGCGATTTTTCGAAATTTCACTCGAAAATTTGGGGGGGGGTCTGAACGTTCAATTGCGTATAAAAATAATAGGCTTCCAATGTTTACGGATTGTAATCTTTGTACCAAATTTCGTTCGAATCGGTCCATTCGTTCGTCAGTTATCGTCTCCACACACACACACGCACACACACACACATACTTTCACACACACACACAGCCATCACTTCAAAAATGTTTGATTTGTAATCAGGGATGCTTGAAACGTGCTCTCCCGTCGAAACTCGAATTCAAATTTTCGACCCCGTCACAATACTTTCCTTATACATTATGTATATAAGGAAAGTAAAAATTCACCAATTAATCTTTTTTCGCTCAGGATACGATAATTTGATTATATTTTTTGAAAGACTGTCCATATAATGGGGAAAGTAAAATTGAAATCCCGAAGGCATACCTTTTGGAGGCATGGCCTAGTTTGACTCCTTGCTGTTAATATCGGACTCACGTTTCTCTCTCTTGTCTGTAACCCAATGATGAATACACATATTGTCACTGAATTCCATGAATTTCAGCAATGTAGAGCAGCGTATAAGAATGCCTTGTAGATTTCATTTAATAACACTTCTTCCTGCTTTTTGATGTTTTTGTTCTAAAGAAAACTGATCAATTTCGTCAGAGAAAGTATTTTTAAAAATAAAAAGAATTTTTCGAAGCTTCGGTGACTGGAACTATTGGCGCGAAAAATTGGACTTCTACTGATGACAAATTGAGAGAGAGAAAAAACTATGAAGCTGGAATTTATTATTTTAACAACGGATCATTTGAGACAAATTTCTGCTTGGTATTTTCATTGTACATGTTTATTATATTATTTTTCCTTCTTCTAAATGACAGAAATATTTATATAAAAAAAGTCGGTGTGTCCAGTTCTTAACTTTATTTACATGCTTACAGGGTAAGATTTTGATGAAAAATAAGGAGATAGCTGAAAATCAGTATTTGATTGAATATTTTTTTTATTCTTAAAAGCTATTGTTTTAAAATATTTTATAAAAGTTGTCACGCCTATGCGTAATTACATGAAGCGAGACACAAAAGACTTAACTTATTCAATTTAGACACAAAAGAAAATATATATTATCAAATCAACGAAATTCGCGCGTTTCATGCTCTACGCTACTTTCATGCGTTACCATGCATAGGAAACAACGAGAAAGATAAATCATGCATAAAGCACTGATTATGAAACACTTTCCAACTGCAATGCAATTTTATTTAAACATCTATAAAATGCGATACACTCAGAGGGGATATTTTTTTAATTATCACAGAGCTACAATGATTTATTTTACTTAACTTAAAACCATGGAAGTAAAAGTACTTTCTAACTCCATGTTTAAAACTTCATCGAAAAAGGCAATGCTATAAAGTCGTCTGCTTCTCTGTGTAAAATCAATGAATATTTCATCCATATCACCTATATTAACAGACAGATAGACAGAATGACAAAAGTCATAAACGCTTTTAAACTATGTTAGAAATTGTTAAAAATTAGCAAACATCAAATCCCTCCGCCACCCCAACCCCCATCCGCTCCCAATATCCCCAGACACATGTGAGCCATACACCCCTCCCATTCAGTATTACTATATCTTATATGACTCCCTATCGAAACATACATAGTATACCAACCCCTAACATAACGCAATGAATTTACACTCCCACAGACCCTATAACAAACCAATTTAGCAAGCTTAATACCTCAAGCATTTTATCTCAAGTTTTCAATTTCTGGTCACCCTGGAAGAAAAGGGATTAGTTCTCTCTAACTTTATGGGTCATACAATTCAGCTCCAATCAGTCTATTTGTAAGCAAAGTTTGCATTAGTCGCATTGTTTAAAACACGAATTTGAAGATGTCCCCCTAACTTTAAGTTTTAAATATTCCTACTCTGAATTTTTAAATTGGGATGACTTCTCAGTATTAATATTTCTTTCATGGGCTGAATATAGTTTTCCTTTTATTTCTTCAGACTTTGGATCTCATGCTCATACAATTGCATTACATTGTGTCAACGTCTTCGTCCTGAGATTTTCAGCACAAAAATAGCAGAAAAAGGCCGTACTCTGAAAGGTTACTTCTCCAGATCCAAGGGTTAATTTGAAAAACGGATTTTAGATTAGGATTCAGCATGATCAGTTCAGTACTCTGGAATATATTTTGTGCTCTGACATGCTAACACTGCACTTTTAGAGGGATGATATATATACCAAAAGGAGTCAAACAATAGTTATCCAATACAATAAAACTACTAGCTTCCCCCTGGTAATTATTAAACAGTTAATAACTTTTTAACCTGTCTTATTGAGTACCAATTTGTTTTTAAAATTCTCATATACGCATATTGAAATCCAACTTAAGAACTCATCAAAATTCATATATAACAAAGTCAAATCGATGTAAACTTTCGAAAAATTGGAAAACGCTTAGGCATTATAGCTTTTGGCAGGTCTTCTCCAACGCTACACATAATGGAATTTTTTGCTTTCAACGCTCATGCTTGTTTGCAAATGGGAATATTACATTTATAAACGACTTTTTATCATTTTTTAATAAATAGCTTTAGAATTTATGTTTAAATTTGCTTCTTTAAATGACTTGGAGTATAACGATGTAAGTTTCCGTTATTTTCTGTATTGTGATAAGATATTTTTTCTAAATCTCAAAAGTTTTTTTTTTTTCAATACTTTCGAATCAACTAAATAAATTTAATATTTCGTCTTTTAAATTTAATTTTAATGGTTTATTAGGTTGCCTCGCAAGTTCGTTTACTTCAGGAAAATTTTCTTAAGCGTTGAGATTCATTTAGAAGAAAGTCAATTGTGTAAAAGTCCGTATACACGAGACCACGGCTACATTTGGCAAAAAAATATATGCAGTTACTACACCGTGGATTATAACTACTTAAACAACTATACTTGCAACTATACTTGCAAAATTCTAAAGTGAAACGATATAATCAGGTTATAAATATCTTGATCACATAAAGTTTGAATCCTTAATCACATAAAGTTGGGGCACTTGATCACATAAAGTGGGGGCACTTGATCACATAAAGGACTCTGCCTTGTTGCTTAATAGTCTTTAAATTTTCTGCTTTAAACAAATTATATTAAATAATTTGTTACGGAACATAACTTGGGGACAAGTATTTTTGCATTCTCGACAATCTATAGCAGGGACATTCAAATTTTTTTGATCGCGTATCACTAAACACCTGCGCCCATAGAAGGGCAAGAGGGGGCACTTGCTCTTTCCTGGAAGTTCTACTGACTACACAGAGGATTAAAACTACTTAAACAACTGTACTTGCAACTATACTTGTAAAATTCTAAAGTGAAACGATATAATCAGATTATAAATATCTTGATCACATAAAGTGTAGACACTTCATCACATAAAGTGAGGCCACTTGATCACATAAAGTGAGGGCACTTGATCTCATAAAGTGTGTCTTGATCACATAAAGGACTTGGTTTTGTTGCGTAATAGTTTTCAGATTCTCTGCTTTAAACAAAATTATGTTAAATAATTTGTTACAGAACATAATTTGGGGGCAAGTATTTTACATTCTCGGCAATCTATAGCAGTGGCATCCAGACTTTTTCGATAGCGTATCCCTAAACACGGGCGCCCATAGGGAGGGCAAGAGGGGACACTTGCTCTTCCCTGGAAGTCCAGGTCACAAAAGTGGATATCAAACTAGTCTATGTTGCACATCTTATCCCTATAGTTTGCCCCACTGACGTCAGTGGTTTGCTTCTTACTGGGAAAAGTTATATAGGTGCCCATGTCCCTAAGACCTACTCACGTACTCTTATAGTGCGGGAGTTTTTTATTCTGCTCAAAATTTTCATTGTAATTTTCGACCCCATCACAATACTTTTCCTATAGGCTGGGAATGGTACTAGGTGTATATTCAGCTACGCATCGCATAGTTTAGGCAAGAATCCCTGTGTCTGTATGCTATAATCACCTGCAGAATGAACATACCTGACAATTTCAAATCCATAGAGAATTCAATAATGGCATCTACAATAGATCACATGTGTGATTTTATAATAAAGATATAAATAGCGAATTAAATTTACTTTTTCAAGACTCTCATTTTATGCAATCAGAAAATAAAACATATACTTATTACTGCATTTAGTAAAATAGTAAAACTTATGAAAATATAAATTAATTATAATATATATTTCGATGCAAATCAATTGTGTATGCCAGTCTGTTTGGTCAAAAAGTGAACTACATCATGTTATTGAACTAGAAAATCAAAAGAATACATACGATTATCAAAGAGAAAATAACAGAATTATAATTCAATTTTACCATATACCAGATAATACCAGATACTCGTATTATGTACTGCAGCTAAAGATAAACAGAAAATTAAGAAACTCAGTAATTAAAGATAACTTATATGCAAAATATATGAAAGCTTTGTATGTTAACATTCAGTAAATAAACTATTATTAAAAAATATGATGTGTGGCATCACATGACTTTGCCTGCAGACTCATATTCACGTTCTCTTTATTCATTCAATAATTCATTAAATTGAGTTTAATTGCACAAAATAACACACATAAATATTTTAAATGACACTGATTTTGCACTTTAAATTCAATTTTCGTTTCCATTTGGTAACTGGACTTATTTTGAAGGGTGGCGTAGAGAAAATGCAAAAAAATACAATATCTCGAGAACGGCTAGTCCTAAAGTAATGGGGTTGCTCTTATTATTTTTATCGTCAAAAATTAAGTATAAAACAAGTATTTAATTGATATTTTAGATTTTGACGATTTTTGCTTACCATTTCGCAAAGAAAAGGCAGATTCATTTTCTTGAATCGTACTAAAATCTAATCAGCACCAGAATAACCCACAAGTGACTTATTCACCAACTGTTGTGAAATTTGGTCTATTAGTTTTTTAGTTAGAGTAGATACAGTTATTTTTGCGGTTCATTTTGCAAAAAAAGCAGGTTTTTTATCCCGAATCTTACCAAAATCGAATCAGCATCAGGGTCACCCATAAGGGACTTACCTACCAAATTTTAAGAAATGCGTTCAATTAGTTTTTCAGTTAGAGTGGATGCATACATTGTATAGCCAGACAGACAAACAAACTCACACACACCAACATCACACTAAAAATAGTTTCTTCGTGTTCTAGCGGTCCCAAAACGCGTACATCCGCCAGAAACTCGATTTGCGATTTTCGGCATGATTCCAATGCTTTCCCTATGCATTACCATGTATTGCAGGGAAACTACAAACAGATGTACAACAGAAAATCGCATCTAAATCCAAAGTAAAACGCTCTGTCCCTTTGTTCCCTCTCTTTAATAATAACCATGGAAGTGGGCTTTAAATTTACATCTAATTCTTGAAAAGTTGATTCCGCTGCTCTATAGTATTCAAAGTATTTTAAGTTATAAAGATGTATACAATTAAAAATAAATCACAAATTAAATCCTGAACAATTAAAATGTAACAACAATTAATTGATTGTTTCTAAAACACGCTTTCTAAACCATCATCAAATTCTTACATTTCATTTGACGTTACGATTTACGTTATGATATTACGTTATGGTTTACTTATTGCTTATGTGCATAGTATTTATGCATACAAATGTCTGTTCTTTGAGATTTAGGATAAACTGTTTTGTTTAAATTCATGCATAACAATAGTCATTTTCATTATTACTTTCCCTACAATATATGGTAATGTATAAGAAAAGTATTGGAATCGTGTAGAAAATTTTGCAACTCGAGTTTTCGACGGATCTACATGCTTTGGGACCTCTTGAAAACGAAAAAACTAATTTTAGCATAACGCCTGTGTGTGTGTGTCAGTGTGTGCGTCCGTGGGTGTACATGTGTGTGTGTCTGCGTGTGTGTACGTCTGTGCGTGTATATCTGTGAATGTGCGTATGTGCATACGTGTGTGCGTGAGTGCGTGCGTGCGTGCGTGCTTGCGTGAGTGTCGGTACAATGTATGTATCCACTCTAATTCAAAAACTAAATGACCCAATTTCATAACATTTTATAGGTAAATCAGTTGTGGGTTACCTTAGTGCTAATGATTAAATTTTGGTACAATTTCAGATAAAATAACTTACTCTGTTTTTGCGAAATATGCCACGAAAATCGTAATCCACTTTAGCTAAAAAAGAACTAATTGACCAAATTTCAAAACAAAGTATTTGATAAGTCACTTTGTGGGTTACCCTGGTGCTGATTACATTTTAGTACGATGCGGATACAACGAACCTGCCGTTTTTCGATATGGCCCACAAAAAGCGTCAAAATCTAAAATTAAAGACCACATATTCACAAATATATCAATTACACATATGTTTTATATGTAATTTTTCACGATAAAAAGAAAAATGGCCAACCCCTTACTAAGACTAGCCATTCTTGAAATATTTAAAATTTTGTAATTTACTACACCGTCTCCACAAATGCGTCCAGTTACCAAATGAAAACTAACATTAATTAAAAAGTACGAATTCAGTGTAATTTTAAATAATTGTGCATATTACTTTGTGCAATTAATTTCAACTTAACGAGTTATTAAAGAAATAAAGGGAAAATGAATTTGAGCCAGTAGGGAAAGTCATGTGATGCACACATCAGATTTTTTTAATTTCAAATAAAAATTAAAAGCTTGTGAAATAATGAGAAAGCTGTTTTTAATCACATTCTCTAAGAGCTTTGGGTGTTTCAAAAACCCGAATAGAAAACTTTAGAATAAAATAACCACAAAAAAGAAGACATCTTTGTTTCTCAGCAATCTCATCGGTAAACGCACGTCCGGGACATTTTTCAATTTTACAGTGGATCTCATTGTTTAAAGTGGCAACAAAGGAAACTTTCAGTTTGGCTGAACAGTCAAAACAGTCAGGAGAATTGAAAGTTTTGCAAGTTTTTCACGCAGACTATATTGGATGGAGAGTGCTAGAATATATTCGAGGATTCGATAAAAAGAGCCGAATTGGAAAATTTTACCTTAGAGGGAAAATTCTCTTCAACCACTGTGAATAAAATTGTATTTGAAGGATACAAAGTTGAAGTAGATAAATTTTGATCATAAATAATTTGTAGAAAATTTTCTCCGAGGGAATTTTCTATTTTGTTCTTATCGTAGTAGGTGGCTGAAATTTTCCATTGGTAGTTTAATTAAGAATAGAGCCACGAATCGGTTCTAGTTACCTATTTTTTTCAATCTGCGGGTCAGAGTCTTCCCGAAAGAGTTGAGGGTCTTCCTGAAAAAAATTTATGTAAAAGAACTATACATAATTACACTTTTTACTTTCAATGCAATACATGGTAATGTATAGGGATAGTATTGGAATCATGCCGAAAATCGTAACTCGAGTTTTCGACAGATCTACGCGTTTCGAGACCGCTAGATACGAAAAAACTATTTTTAACGTGATGTCTGTGTATGTGTCTGTGTGTGTGTCTGTCTGCCTGCGTGTCTGTATATCTGTCTGTCTGTCTGTCTGTGCAGATTTTGTATCCACTCTAACTAAAAACTAATTAACCGGATTTCATAAAATTTGGTATGTAAATCACTTGTGGGCGAATCTGGTGCTGATTAGTTTTGGGTCAATTCGCGGTAAAAGAACCCGCCTTTTTTTGCGAAATGGTCCGCAAAAGTTTGTATCCACTCTAGCTGAAAACTAATGGACCGAATTTTACAAAATTCGGTAGATAAGTCACTTGTGGGACACCCTGGTTTTGATTAGATTTTGGTACGATTCGGAAAAAAATAACCTGCTCTTTCTTGCAAAATGGCCTGCAAAAATCGCCAAAATCTAAAATAAAAAACTACGTATGCTCAAATATATCCATGTTTTATACGTGATTTTTAACGAAGAAAAGAATAAGACAAACTCCAGTATAGTAGGAGTAGCCGTTCTCGAGATATTTTAGTTTTTTGTATTTTCTCTACGCCACTTTTGAAAATAAGTCCAGTTATCAAATGAGAACGAAAAGTGAATTACATTTAATTAAAATAAAGAGAACGTGAATATAAGTCTGCAGGAAAAGTCATGTGCTGCCCACATAAAATTTTCTATAACTGTTTAAATGTGTAAACAGAAGTTGCAAACTGTAAATAGCCGAAAATTCGATACACAATTCCGTTGCGGACCGGGTAATCGGGTCAGACACTGTGGGTTCGGGCCCAGTTGCGGGTAGAAAACGTTATTTGTTGCTAGTTTGTGCAGTGTTGCGTATCGACATTTACTGGTCGGTTCAAACCCGATCCAAGCAAAACTCTAGCCCAGACATATTTTAGGAATAAGTGCGCAATTAAAAAGTTATATGAATTCCAGGCTTATTTATTTCATTTAAAAATAATTTTTAAATATTAAAAATTTATAAATATCTTCATTAAAAAAATCAACTTAATAATGCAGTGTAAAATAAGCAAAAAATGGGCTAATTCATTTTTATAATTTCTAAGCAATAATTCAACCTATTTTGTGAATTGTAAATCAACCTATCATGTAAAACTATTCTGTAAAGTGCCAAATATGACAAAGTTTAAGAGCAGTAAAATTAAATTCCGTAGGTATATTCCTCATGAAACATAGTACTTTACTAGCAAACATGTTATATATATATATATATATATATATATATATATATATATATATATATATATATATATTTCTATATTTTTCTTTCAGTTTTATATGTTTTCTTTTTCAGTCCTATATTTATATTTATGATACTCTATGGTCATGGCCTTCAATCATCAGATATTAACCTTTTAATCAGAATCAACCCTCTCCCCCCACACACACACACGCACAAAACATAGTTTCTACTCTAGTTTTAGATAATTGCTTCATTTCTAACTTGTGATAACAGTATTAAAATCTAATGACAAAATTACACTAAAAATCCTTCCAAAGAACACTTACCTTTATTCTACTGTGAACTTTAGCTGAAACCATCATCCCTCAGCATTTCCTTAATTTGGTTATAAATAGATAACATTGGGTTTAATGAATATGCTCTATCAAAACATTGTTTGGTTCATTGTAGTAGTGCTGTTTAAGATAACATTGGGTTTAATAGATTCATTGTAGCATTGTTGTTAGGGTTTAATGTATCTGCTCTATTCAAACATTGTTTGTCTCATTTTTGCATTGTTATTATAGATAACATTGGGTTTAATGGATCTGTTCTATTAAAACATTGTCTGTTTCATTTTAGCATTATTGTTATGGATAACATTGAGTTTAATGAATCTATTCTATCAAAACATTATTTTTTATTGTAGCATTGTTATTATAGATAACATTGGATTTAAAAAGGATCTCTGCTATCAAAACATTGTTTGTTTCATTGCAGTGTTGTTCTTGTTTCTGCGTTATTTTATAATAGATTTTATAACATATTTTGGATGAAATAATTTCTTCCTAATAGTATTCCAACATTGGAGAAAATACAAATTGATGGCATTATTTTTATACCTACTAAATAAATAATTGTTTTATTTTTGACGAAGAAACGAACGCAACCACTCTCAATACGCTACGATAAATCGATTTCATCATTGATTTCATTATCGTACACTTCCACTCTAGCTATAATCATGATTTCGATCCCATTCGATCCGTCTCAGCTTCCAGATCAACGAAAAAGCGAAGGTTTTGAAAATTCGAATTAGGGGTAACGATGCACTGGAATAATTGAAAAATTCGAAACCATTTTCTAAAATTATCGAGAACTCTCATTTGAGTGGGGAAACTGGATTTTAGCCTCGCTCGATCCGTCTTAGCTTCCAGATTAACGAAATCAATCGAAAATTTTGAAAATTCCATTATAGGGTGACGATATAAAGGGATTTAAAATAAAACAATTTGCACCGCAGTATCTCTAAAAAGTATGCACCATTTCTTTTTTATGCTTCAATTTTTCAATGGTTTTGATATTCAGATCATTTATTAAGTACACAAATGTCACATTTAGTGATTAGTAGCCATTTAAAACTCGCAAAGCTTGGGTGAAATGGTGTGTTTCAGAAATATACTCTGCAGATTCCACATCAAAAATAAGAGCTTCTTCTTCTTCGACCCAGACAGTCCGACCTACCAGAAAGGTATAAGGTATAAAGATAAGAGCTTGCCGTATCGTCCCAGTAGCTCAACGGTAAAGCGTCGGCTGGCCAGTTCGGAGATCCGAGTTTCGATTCCCGGTTGGTGCAGCAAGGCTCTTTACAATGGTGCCCGAACAAATCAAACCTGAAGGTTAGTTCAAACATATCGGAGGTCTGAAAGTGTCCATTAATACGACTAGCACGATTCAGTGGACTCTAGGATAAAGAGAGCTGATTTCAAAGCGAGAAGATAAGAACCCCACAGGATACTAACCTGCGCAAAAATAGTTCGTTCGTTACTACTTAACCCGTGGTGACGGAGCGCCTACGCACCACGTCCACAAGACCCCCCCAGGGTGTCCCATGGCGAAGGGGAGGAGAATTGCTGCTTCACTTTTATAGAGGCCCCCGAAGGGCGGAAGCCTGACTTGACCTCGACATGACAACATCCATGCCCGCTGGCGGGATTCGACCCGTAATCCAGCAATCAGACGGAAACGCATGCCCCTGAACGCTCGACCACCGGATCGGCGTAAAAATAGTTCTATCAGGAGGCTAGCCTGAGGTATAAATAGAAGAAGGTGGTTAGTCAAATTGTCAGTTACACGCCAGTCTGACATTAAAGGGTGGAGAATGCAAAGTCCACTTCAAAGATAAGAGTTTGTAATATCATCCCAGTAGCTCAACGGTAGAGCATCGGCTGGCCAGTTCGGAGACCCAGAGTTCGATTCCCGGTTCGGGCAGCAATATTCTTTACAACTCTAATTCGAAAACGATCGGGTGTAATTTTACGAAATTTGACAGTTAAGTCCCTTAACTGTTACCCTTAGTTCAAGTCCCTTAATTGCCCACTACATTTTTGTAGGGTTGTAAAAATTTCTCTTTTATTTTTTAGAAGTTTCTCAAAATTGGATAGAATCTTAAATTAAAAAATATTTTTGTTCAATTATATTACTAAAATGCTTGTGTCGTACATACATTTTCTTTGAGGGGACAAGCGTCCAAAGTGTTTACATTTTTTGTAGGGTTGTGAAAATTGCCATTTTATTTTCTAAATATTCCTCAAGAATGGGCCGAATCTTAAATTAAAAAATAAATTTGTTCAAATATATTACTAAAATGCTTGTTTCGTACATACATTTTCTTTGAGGTTATAAGCGTCCAAAATACTTACATTTGTTTTAATGCTTCGTCTTCTCCGCCAGAGAAACCCCAACCATAAATCTTATTCACATAAAAAGAAAATTGAGTCTGTTGGGCAAAGTAATTTGTTGCCCACATTAGATATTAAAACGTAGAAGCAAATTACACCCCTAGAACATTTTACTTGCAAATTTTCAATAAATACTATTGTTTAAAGTGACAACAAAAGAAACAGAATTTAGTCGAATAGTCAACAGAATCACAGGAAGTTTTTCCTTCAACTCTTCCATAATGTGGTTATTGGAATACGAGAGTGAGATGATTCTTTGGGAATCAAAAAAAAAAGAAAGTGAGTTGGAAGAAAAGGTGAATTTTACTTTAGAAAGATATGCCTCTTAAATTAAAGTGAATGTAAATACATTTAAGGAGTGAAGTAGAATAGAAGTAGAAGTGTGACGTCTTTGATTTAAATAAAAATTGTTGAAAATATTTACAGCTAAATTCCATTCTGCCTACGATTCATTTTAAATTTTGATTTCGTAATATAATCCACGCTAACTGTATCACTTTAAACATTGATATTTTTATTTCTCATAATATAGAATATAATACAGAAACAGTACAAAAATTTTCAATTTCCAGATTTTGATGTAAATATATGTTTTAAGACCGCTTGAATGCGTTTTGACTATCTTTAGAGTGTTGTATGTTTGCTGTCCGTCGTATATCGCCTATCTGTGGTTAATTTCTTGTATATAGGATTGCTTATACAAATGTTAATGGATTTTCACGAAACTTTGATCCGGCTTTGTTAACGAAAAGTCCAGAACGACACAGAATTTATTTTAATTTTAGCGAAAACTATGAAATATATATGGCATTTTATATTTTCTTAATATGGTAGCATAAGACAAAATGCATAAAAGAACTCATTAATCACTAAACAACAGTTTAAATCATCATAGTGGAAAACAGAAGCGATACAATACCTGTGTTTTGTGTTTGTGACTTCGTTATCTCCCCGGGGGGGTGCGGGAAGCTGTTCTAACAAAATTTGCATATATATATATAGATATATATATATATATATATATATATATATATATATATTTAAAACACAGCCTTTATATATGGATTCTGGTGTGCGATAGTAGATTTGAACCCCATTCCAGATAACTAAGTGGGAAATATGCTCATGAAAGTATTTCAATAGTAGAAGTAACCGAATTTGGTAAACGAAAACCAAGGTACCGAATTTGTCGCCAAGGTCAAGCGACTCAGACCTTCAAACTGTAAAAATGGCTTTCTGTCACGTATTCGTAACAATATAAAGTCACTTCCTTTGCATACTTCAGTTTCATTTGAGCCACATTTCTTTCAAGATTCACCTTATAACACACCCTAAGATGTTTCACATAAAAAATAGTAATCTGCAAATTAAGTGTAATTTAAAATATGTACCCATTTTATGTGGTATTTTCTAAAATAAAACTCAAATTAATGCATTGTGAAAAATATATAAAAAAAAATGAAATTTAGGCTGTAGGGAAAGTGATGCGCTGCCCACATCGGATTTTAAAATTTAGACGTAATTTAAACCTTTAAAATCTCTCATGATTGTTCGTTCCTTCAGAATAGCAGACGACAGAATGTTCAAGAGGGAAGATATCTTTATTTTTTAGCGATCGGGGTAAACTGACATCCGGGATATTTTTGTAATTCTTGAATAAATTGCTCTGTTTAAAGTGACAACAAAGGAAATAGGGTTTAGCCGAAGAGTCAACAGAGTCTTGGGAATTGAAGTTTTGTGCTTCAACTCTTCCACAAAGGTGGTTATTGGGATGGGAGTGAGAAAATACTTTGGAATTCACAATAAAAGAAGTTGAGATAGGAGAATGGAAAAATCATACTTGAGAGCGAAATTTCTCTAAAATAAAATTGAATGTAATTATAAATTGAGTATGGAAGTGAAACAGAATTCTAACATATTTGATTCAAATAAAAATTGTTTAAAATATTAACAGGTAAATCCCCTTTTGACTACGACTGATTCATTTGGTGATTCAAATTTTTCTTTTTTAATATAATTCAAGTAAACTGTGCCAAATTAAACACGGATATTTTTAGGTATGAAATATATAATTAAAAATAATTTAATATTAGGGGTATTTAAACTACAATATTTTAGATAGTTTAGGTTCATAGGAATCCTCACATTTCATAACTAAAATATTTTATTGATGCAAATAAAATATTTTATTACTTTCCCTACAATACATGGTACTGAGTATAGGGAAAATATTGGAATCGTGTCGAAAATCGTAACTCGAGTTTTCGACGGATCAACAAATTTCGAACATTCTGGAAAAATGAAAAATAATTTAACGTGACTTCTGAGTGTCTGTCTATCTGTGCAATGCATGTATCCACTCTAACTCAAAAACTAATCCACCAAATTTATAATATTTGGCTGGAAAGTCACTTTTTGGTTACCATGGTGCTGATTAGATTTTGGTGCGAATCGGAAAAATCTATGTCTTATTTTTTGCAACATGTCTCACCAAAATAATCAAAATTAGAAAAGAAAAGATTACATATGCTCAAATATATGAATTAAATGTTTGTTTTATGCGTAATTATTTACGACAACAGGAATAAGACCAACTCCATTACCACAGAGCTAATCGTTCTCGAAATATTACAGTATTTTTTGCATTTTTACAACGTTACATTTGGAATTACATTCCGTCCCTAAATGAAAACGACATTGAATTTAAACTGCAAATTCAGTGCAATTTCAAATAATTTTCAGTGTTATTTTGATCAATTAAACTCCATTTAATGAATTATGAAAGGAAGAACGATGAAAAAATTTGATGTGGGCAACACATGACTTTACATATATAATGCAATGAATTTACTACTTTTACAGTAAAAAAAATAGGTTTTTCTTACAGTAGATACTTATAATCTTTCTAAGATATTGAATTTTCGACAATTAGTCGTCATTTTCATTGATTTAGCGTCATTTTAATCCATTTGGCGAGATTTTCGTTAATTTGACAACATTTCAAAAAGTCGCCAAGTTGGCGACATTCCGTCAAATTCGTCGCCAAAATCTTGCCAAGCTTTACTGACGGCGAAATAAGTTATTCTTATAGCAGATAAATGACTATTGGAGTTCAAATACAAAAGTATTACTCGAAGTATCTTTTCTCATGAATGGAACGAGCTAGATCCACGAGAATGATGTCACCAAATTTAACGCATGGTATTACATATGAAAAGTGAACATGTTTCTCAATAGGAAATATATTTTTTTTATTTTATATGACTTTTTGATAATTTTTTTGAAAAATGTACAATATCTCGAAATCGGGTCACGCTAGCGCTCTAAAATTTATGTTAATCGTTTTCTAATGAAAATTACATAAGAAATGTCTATTTGCGTAACTTTATTAGCGGTTTTGATTTTTTGACGATTTTTTCAAAATTTCACTCGAAAATTTAGGGGGGGTTCTAAACATTCGATTACGCTTAAAAATAACAGTCTTCCAGTATTCATGGATTATAATTTTTGTACCAAATCTCGTTCGAATCGGTCCATTCGTTCGCCAGTTATCGTCTTCACAGACTCACTGACACACACACACACACACACACACAGACATCACTTCAAAAATGTTTGATTCGTGATCAGGGATGCTTGAAACGTGCTCTCCCGTCGAAAACTCGAATTGGAATTTTCGACCCCGTCACAATACTTTCCTTATACCTTATGTATATAAGGACAGTAATAAATTTAAGTCTGTAGGAAAAGTCATGAGCTTCTTACATCAAAATTTCTTGCTTTGGTTTTCTAACAACCATTTACTAGATACAATGGTATTAACACAATTTCAGTAATAACCCATTTTGCCGTTAAAGATGTTTCCCTGCGCAACAAGGGTGTAGTTTACTTTATATTTCAGAAACGTAAGCTCCTTTAAGCTTCAAATATGCAATCACGTTATTATATAATATACCGGGTGGTTAGAATTAAAACACCCCTACTCTGAGCTCTCTATAGGTCGAACTATTTAGTGTAAAGGATCCAAAATTGTTGAACATACTATTCAAGACATGGGGAAAGGGATTACGCGAAAAAAAATTAGTTCCAGAAACACCGATAGGTGGCGCTGTGCAACAGAAAATATGCTGAAAAGACACAAAATACACATTTTATTCGAACATACCAAACATTCATATCACAAGGACCTTATCGATGCAGGGAATGCTGCGTATAACGTTATCCATTGATTGTTCAACAATAGCGGTGGCAACATCGTCAACGACATCTGAACGAGTCGATTTGCGTCCTCGACCCGGCTGAACTCCAAGATGTCCACTTTTCTCGAATCGAGCGATCTTTCTCCTGAGAGCTTGTGGAAGTAATAGTCCTTTGCGCAAATTCTTAAGTCGACGAAACTCTCGAAGTGCAGCCGCAGCATCTCCTTTGTTTTCATAAAACAGCTTCACAAGAAAAGCGCGTTCTGGCAGTGTGACAGCCATCGCTGATAAGAATGAAAATTTCCCAGTTTTATCCCCTTTTATGTCCAGAACATAGTAGCTGCAAACCAAGGGTTTATGCAAATTTTTGTGCTTACAGTGCAAAATTGCAGTTACAATGACAGTTTAAGTTTCTTCACTTTTTTTATCTTCTTTTTTTTCATATCAGCAAAAGTAATTAAAAAGTAAAAATTCCATATCGCATGTGTTTGTTTTTTTGTGATTATTTTGTGTCTTTTCAGCATATTTTCTGTTATACAGCGCCACCTATCGGTGTTTCTGGAACTATTTTTTTTCGCGTAATCCCTTTCCCCATGTCTTGAATAGTAGGTTCAACAATTTTGGAGCCTTTACACTGAGTAGTTGGATGTATAGAGAGCTCAGAGTAGGGGTGTTTTAATTCTGACCACCCGGTATATATATAATATACAGGGTGATCCAAAAGTCCTTGACACATTTTAAAATTGAATATAAACTCAAGTAATTGACGTACGATAGTGAGGTTTGGACTAAAATGCTTTTCACGTTGAAAAGTTTTGGTGAAGCAAATGAACAATTCAGTTTCAAACTTTGCCCATAGATGGGGCTACTTGTTCAAATGGTTGTATATCTGTCCCCCCCCCCCCCCAGATTCATTTTGACACTGTCACCGAGAACGGTTACCTTACACCTTTCTGGTAGGTCGGACGGTCTGGGACTCAACAGCGACAATAACTGTCACCGAGAAGTAAGAAATGACAACTCCCATCGAAGAAGTTCATTGCGTAGGTTGGTTCTTCATTACTCGTCTTCCATTTTTATGTTGTTGTTTTTTTTTTACATATTTAATTTTTACATATTTATTTTTTTTTTTTTACATATTTTACATATTTACCTTTGCCCATAGCGCCATCTATGGGCAAAGTTTGCAACTATTTTTTTTATTTGCTTAACTAAAACTTTTCAACGTGGAAAGCATTTTAGTCCAAACCTCACTATCGCACAGCAATTATTTGAGTTTATATTCAATTTCAAAATGTGTCAAGGACTTTTGGATCACCCTGTATTACGTTATTATATAATATATATATATATTATATTATATTATATCTATACAGGGTGTCCCAAAAACATTGAACCCGGCCTTTATTCCTTAAATAATGATCTTAGACATATATATATATATAATGAATTACAAAGTTGCGTAAAAAAAGTTACAGAATTTTATTAAATCGATTAAAATTTTCAAGAGAATTAAATTTTAAGAAATACAAAATTCAAATTTTTATACGGCCTCCGTAGAAAAACATTTCCAATGAGGAAAATGTGCCCCATACACTATTAAGGTGATGTACAAAATTTCAGAATTTTATCATAAAAAGTCCCAGAGGTAAGAAAAGGCAAAAATGCTGACTTAAGCTACTTTTCGATGTATCGACATGGGTTCTCAGAGTGGAAAAATCGTGTCGGCAGATCGCGTTTCAGGGGTCATACACAAATTACGAAAGAAAACAATGATTATATAAATAAGTAATAATTTTGATATTTATTGGTACAAAAGTATCTACACTGTGTAGAAATAATAACTTTACACAAAGATTATAAAGCTTGTACAGAATGTTTTCCATCCATGCCAATACAGAGCTGCATTCACCTGATAACAAGCCTATGGTGTATTTCTGCATTGCGTCATTTGCACTCTTGCTGTAAACATTTAAATTTTAATTTGCGATTAATCCCTCACCAGTTTGGTTTAAACATATTTCTGGGACTATTTATAATAAAATGCTCAAATTTTGTACATTACCTTATTAGTGTATGAGGCACATTTTACTCATTGGAAATGTTTTTCTTCAGGGGCCGTATAAAAATTTAAATTTTGTATTTCTTCAGATTTTATCCCCTGAAAATTTTTATCGATTTCATAAAATTCTGTACCTTTCTTTGCGCAACTTTGTAAATTATTATATATGACTAAGATCCATATTTAAGGAATAAAAGCCGAGACCAATGTTTTGGGCACCCTGTATGTATATACAGAGTGTGTATAAACTGTTTTGACAAAATAAGAGGGATGATAGTACCCATCAAGAGGAACAATATTTAGTATGGAACCTAGGGTCGCATTCCACTCTGAGTGCCAGAAAAGAACAACTTCGAAACACGTTCAACAAGCACAAGTCGCCAATTCAGACGACGTAGCTATCGTGCCGGAGAAGTATCACATCTCCAGAACATCACCGTCACTTCCAGTCCTCCGACACTTCTTGAATGCACATATCCCGGACGATGGATTGGAAGTAGTGGACCTATGGCTTGGCCTTCACGCTCACCGGACCTCCACCCACTGGACTTCTCTTGGGGGGCACATAGAATCATTGGTGTACGAGACGCCTATGGACTCCGTAGAAAATCTTGTCGCGAGAATCGTTATGGCAGCGATAAACACGACAACAGGCGCCTTCGACAGAGTGCGCCAGTCGTTCATTCGCCGGTGTGAATTGTGCAACAGCACCCTTGGCCGTCACTTTGCGCATCTACTTTGAGTCTTTCTCTGGTGTACATAAATGGGATTGTGCAACTTATGATTACGCGTTAACTCTTCTTATTTTCACTGTTGAAAGTTCAGCTTTAATTTTACGCTTTATTCTGACACTTAAAGTGGAATGCGACCCTAGGTTACATTGTAAATATTGTTCATCTTGATGGGTACTATCACCCCTCTTATTTTGTTAAAACAGTTCATAATATACACCCTGTATATATATATATATATATATATATATATATATATATATATATATATATTAGAAATATGTAATAATAAAAAAAATTCAAGTTATAATAACATCACCATAGAAGCAAATTCATGGCCATAATGCCGATAAGAGAACAGCTCCAGCCCAAATTCGATGATTAGTCAGAGTTAAATTCCTCCTCAAGTCTGAGTATTTAACTCTAACTAACCCAAACACATGCCTGTTTCAGATAGAGCAATACAACATTACTATAAATACTCTAACTCTGACTACAGGCATCAAAAAATGAAAAAATGAAAATAGGATACATTAAGAAAATTTGTATTACCATGCGGCATGAACCCTTCTTCTTCCACCACGTGTATACACGATCAACCTCAACAGCTTAATTATCTAGAAGCACCGCAATGAACAAGTCGAAATTTTACCAGGGAGGCAGTACGAACGTTCACAGTAATACTCCCAGACCCGTCCAGTGAGTCTAAGCTGGAGAACGGACAAGCAATTCAGAATATGAACAACCCATATACGCAATCCTAAATATGAACATGAATCAAAGATGAAAATTCTTACTAAACAAGTAATTCATAGGAAAACTAGATAAACGAGAATGCAACTATACACCATTATAAGGGAGCTGAAATCGTAGTTTCAATACTGGCAAAAGTTACAATTTATATAATTAATAAATAATTATATATATATATATATATATATATATATATATATATATATATATATATATATATATATATATATATATTCTTTTAATGTATGTTAGCCACTATAATTGGGAAAGTTTTCTAGGATGTTATCGAGTGAAAGTTGATACACTGAGTTGATAATTTTAATAACAAACTTGGGAGGATATGCATTATTAGTCGCTGTACTCAATAATTCCATAAACTGTGCTAATTATATATATATATATATATATATATATATATATATACATATATACACTGCTGGACAATTGCTAAGGATGGAAAACAAAATGCAATGCAGCACGAAAAAATGCAATGTAGCCCAGTAGGATAAAATATTGTTGCCACACTGTTCGGATATTAGAATAAAGATCATTTATTGATCTGGAAAATACAGAAGGTTTTGAAATATCTGAAAGGGAAAAAGTGTTCATTTGATGCTGTGTACGGAGAAATGAAAAAATGCATATGAATGACAACAGCCACCTTTGAGAAAGGTGTCAGTACGGGATATGTCCACCGTGGAGTGCGATGCAACATTCCACACGTCGCGTCATGCTTTGCACAACATAATCCATCAGCTGTTGAGGCAAGTTGTGTCACTCCTCTGTCAGCGTACGGATGAGGGTGTTCTTGTTTGTTGGAGGATATTTTCGACCAGCAAGTCGCCTCCCCAAAACATCCTAAGCATTTCCAATGGGGCTTAGATCTGGAGAACGTGCTGGTCATACGAAGCATTGAATACCCTTGGTGACTAGACAAATATGAACAGCCAGTATTCGATGACATGGTGCGTTGTCGTCCATGAAAACACATGTATCACCGACAGCCCCACGGAAAAGACGAACATGAGGCAGTAGAACTTCATCAATGTATCGTTGGCCGGCCATAGACCCAGTTGCAACCATATGTAGGGGCGTGCGGCCCTTGATCATGATGCCGGTCCATGCCTTGATACTGCATGTCGGATATTGGTCCCTTACCTGGATATTTCCTGGACGATAAGCAGTACTACTCTCACGCCAGATCCGTTGGCGTCTACAACCCGATGACAGACTGAACCTACTATCATCTGAGAATAGTACGCAAGCAAAAAAATGCATATGAATGTGTAGCAAGGACCTTTTCGGTCCAATTGCGATGCTCACGATGTCATTGCAAGCTGACGGTAAGGTGCAGTCTGGGCAGACAATGGGACACACACAACAGGTCTGCGGGCGTATAGTCCTCCTTCTCCCAAACGTCTAACTGCAGTTTTTCAGGAGACCCGCTGTCTTGTGGTAGCAAGAAACTGATTTTCCATCTGCTGAGCTGTGGTGCGCCAGTCTCTGTTTTCGGATAGGACAATGTACCTATCTCCTGCAGGCGGCGTACTTCTAACACGACCTCCCCCGTGACTCTTGCTACACATTCCAGTTGTTTTAAATGCTTGTCACAGCCGTGAAACAACACTGTGGGCGATGTCGAACTCCCTGGCAACATCTGTTATTTTTCGCATTTCTTCGATCTTTCCAATAATACGGCCCCGGGTAAAATCATCTAAGTGATATCGGAAAGGCATACCGAAAATGTCAAGTTCTTCAATTAAACCTTTCCCGTAAAATTGTCACTTAGAACAACAACTGTCCATACGTGTCAAATCCTATAAATCTTTTATCAGCGCGGAGAACAGGCGTGGATATGAAAAATTTGCATACTCACTTCCCTTCTTACTGTATTCAGCACTTAGTCTAATTTTCCACATTTTGCTTCCTTTCATTTTGTGGTTGCTATGGGTGATGTCCGTCTTTAGCAATTGTCCAGTAGTGCGTATATATATATATATATATATTGAAAGAAGAAAACAATTTGAGTCTCATTTCCAAAACTAAAAACAGTGTTAAACCTTCTTATATCATTCATGAATATTTCTTTAGAAACTAAATATGTCTTTAAGTGATCAAGAAGAAAGGTGGCTTTGTTTTCGAGCTATCGAGGTAAACACACGTCAGGGATATTATTCAATTTTTCAGTGGATCGCATTGTTGAAAGCAGTAACAAAGGAAATTCAGTTTACGAGAATATTCAAGAAAGTCTGAGGAATTGAAATATTTTCGCTTCAAACACTTCCACAAATGTGATATTGGATGAAATGTGTGGAATATTTTCAGTTTCAATAAAAGGAGTAGAAAGAGGAGGAATTTAGATGAAAATTCATTTAAAAGGAAAGTGATCGAAATACATTTTAATCACACAGAAATGATGTCAAATTTTTATATCTTACTGTAAAACGCTGTTCGATTACTTTTTAAGATAAAAAGACAGTTCGATTACTTTTTAAATTTAATTTATATTTTCTCGTTTCATGAGTGAAACCTCTTTTTAGCAGTTGATAGTTCCGCAGTTTGATTGTATAATAGCTTTTAAAAAATACAAATTAACCCCCTAACGTACTATCCCGAGTTAACTCTAGTTTGTTTTGTTTCATAATGCCATCTAGTGCTAAATCAGGCTTAAGTTTCTCACACATTCTCTATCAGCCAACAGCCCTACCGTGCTGAAAACACCGGTTCTCGCTAGATCACCGAAGTCAAGCAGCATCGGGCGCGGTTAGTACTTGGGTGGGTGACCACCTGGGAACACCACGTGCTGTTGCACATTTCGGACGCGGTAGCCCGGTGGTTTGCGCGCTGGATTTGCACGCTGCCATAACTGCCGCCGTGTTCATGCGGAGTACGATCACATTAATAATGTGGGTCCGTAAGTCCTTCCTAGAGGTTAGTGGTAAGGGAAGGAGGGTACGGTACCTGTGGATGCCTCCCCCACTGGGCTCCGGTCTAAATTGGGTGGCACTTCCCGGCCGTCCAAACAGTTACCTTACACCGTTCTGGTAGGTCGGACGGTCTGGGTCTCAACAACAACAACACGTTCTCTATCGAGTTAACGCAAAATAATAATAGTAATTGTGAGACCAGGAGACAATTATGCAGTTTTGAGATTTACGACTGTACAATGAAACAAAGCGCAGACTTGTCGGCTTTTTTAATTATTTAATTTTAAAAAAACTGCAAGCTACAGGACATAGTCCCAGTTACATCGTGCACGAATAAAAATACATTAAAAAATACAGTTTAAACAATTATAAAATACATTAAAAAATTAAAATACATTAAAAGAAAAGAAAAGCCAACCCTTAACAACAAATTATCTTCAAAAACGGATGCACATGAATAAATATAATAAAATACAAGATGTTTACAACAAATGCTTTTTAAAATCCATCTCCGATGAAAAAAAAAATATCCAAATAATCAGGGAAATTGTTGTATAATTTACAAAAACTAGTAATTGCACAATTACATCCAATATTCGAAAAATTCTTAGCAGCAAATAGATTAATGCTCCTGGTTGTATTCTGAGGAACCCGAAACTCTATCTCACCCAAGACAGGGGAACAATCAACTCGTTCACTGTACAGATTCCTGAAGAATGAAAACAGAATGTAATCCCTTCTGCTCTGTAAGCTTTTTAAACCAAACAAATCACGTAGAAAAGTAGCGAATAAGGCATAACAAAAAATGCAAGTTTTCCTATAATAAAGATACCTCAAAAAATTATTTTAAATGATCTCGATCCTGTTTGAGTGAACGACATGAAAAGGCCTCCAAACCACAAACGCATATTCAAGCCCAGACCTGATCAGGGCATTGAAAAGAACAATAATGGTATCCTCATTATTAAAATCCTGACTAATTCTCTTAATGTAACCCAGTTTTCTATAGGATTTAGAACAGATATTAGAAATATGAGGAGAAAAGGAAAAATCGGACGTATAAATAACTCCAAGATCAGTAATAGAGAATTTTCTAGCCAAAATAGATTTGCCAAATTTTATGTCAGTCTTGGTCCGGGAGGTCATGACCCCAATAAATTCAGTTCACATAAATTGCAGGTGTGGTTGGGGCAAAAATCTCCTTGGGACCAAGGCGTAAACCAAGCATTATTGGATAATCAAGTAGCCAATGATGTAATGTTGCTACATCGCACTGAGGAGTACCCAATGAAGATATGGAGAGTGTATCTGGACCTCAGGCAAAATTATATGGCAACAAGGAGAGAATGCAATACATATTCAGCCAATGACCGTCCAAGAGTGTTGTGACAAAGAATTGGAATTCTAGAAGAGAGAGGGAGCAGTCAACAAGAATGACATCCCTGTGACGTTGATATTCAGGCAATGAATATCCAAGAGAGTGTTTCATAAGCAGTGATGGTGCAAAAGCGTTGAGATATACGAATATGTAGTGCTTATGTTGAAGTTTGAGAGTGTGTTAGAAAAGAGAAAGCTGACCTCAAAATGTTAGAAAAAGAAACAGCCAATATTCCAAGCATGATGAGCAACAGAACGACAAACGGGGATATGTGCAAATCTGCATATACACTATATGGCCAACAGTATCCGGACACCTACCGTTGTAGAATCAGAGACGCATGTTGTACATATTAATAGAACGTTGATTCACCTTTTGCATCAATCACAGCCTGCACTCCTCTGGGGAGACTTTCCACCATCTTTTAAAATATATCCGCAGGAATTATCTTCGCTTTGGCGATGAGAGCTGCAGTGAGCCCGGCCACGGAATACGGGCGATTTGGTCTTGGGCGTATTCTGCGTTCCAATTCATCTCATAGGTGTTCAATGAGATTCAGATCCGGACTCTGTAAAGGCCAGTCTAATTTTTCGGCACACATCTCGGCAAACCACGTCCGCACAGCTTTCGCTGTATGGACAGAACTGTTATCCTATCTGACACAGAAACTACCCTTCTCCGAACTGTTGCCAGAGAGTTGGAAGTGCTGAGCTGTCAAGAATGTCAACATACATTGCAGTGTTCATGTCTCCCGCCACAGGAACTAAGGAGCCCAGGCCTTAACCACGATAAACAGTCCCAAACCATGACGCTGTCGCCATCAAACTTTACAGTTGACAAAATACACCCTGGCAGGAAGCGTTTGCTTGGCATGCGCCAAAAACCCAAACGCGTCAATTGGACTACCAGCCAATGTAGCGATATTCGTCACTCCAAAGTACTTGTTTCCACTGCTCCACAGTCCAATGGCGATGAACTTTTCACCACTGCTTCCGACGTTTCGAATTCACCGTGCTGATGTTGGACTAGTGAGCGGCTGCACTACCGTGGAAATCTATTTTCTTTAGCTCCCGACGAACAGTCCTGGCACTACGGACGACCCCAGATGTATTTTGAAACTCACCAGTGACCTCTGAGACTGGTGCCTTGCGATTCTTCAGCACCACCCTCTTCAGGGTTCGACGACTGCGATTTGTAAGTTTCTGCAACCTACCACTTCATTTTCCACCAGTTGCAGATCCTAGACGTGTCCATTCTACAATGATATCACTTGCAATTGATTGAGGCACCTGTACTAACGCCGAAATATCACGAACCGATCTATTGCAACGATGGCATCTAATTATCATGCCACATACAAACTCGCTCAGCTCTGATGACTTACTCATTGTCTTTTTAACTCACGTTTATAACCGCCCGAGGTTGTGGTGTTCACTTTTACCTCATTCTATGACGTACATAGCCACATCCACTTCTCCGGTGGGGTGTCCAGATACTTTTGGCCATATAGTGTACATTAGGTCAAATACATGACTTTGGAAAATATAAAAACCTAGTTGATCTCATACCTGTATTTTCTCCTCCTTCAGAGTTTAATAAAGTCAATGTAATTTTAATAGTAACAGTAATATGTGTAAATAAATAATGCTTATTTTAAAGGTTAAAATTGTGGAATTTAATGTGTATTGTTTTAACTAATGATTATGTTTTAGGAGCTCATGCAAAGAGGTAATGGTGGGTCATTGCGGCAACGACAGTAAATGAATTAATATTCGATTCACAACCACGTTAATTCTGGGTAATTTCCTAATTATAAACTCCAATGTTTCATTATCTTCCACCACAGTAACATAGAACCGTTCCAACCTCAATTATATGCTTAGTTTAAAAAAATTGGATAATTATTATTAATTCAAATACCCTCTATGCAAAGAAATTCTAATGACAGCTTTAAAAAAATTATGCCATTTTTACACATTTGAGAAGAAAATAGGTATATTAGGGTGTTAATTATGTTAAACTTACCCACAAGTATTTTTACTTTTCTTACAATGCATCTATATTTATTCAAAGGAATGAGGTAGTATTTGAACTTGATAATTTGATGGACTTTTACTTTTTGAGCACTTTATACGAATAATTTTATAGGAATAATTTTATCGTGGAGAGTGTATGCGGATATGTCGATCTATCAGTCTGTGCAATGTATTATTTACTCTAGCTCAAAATTTATCCGAAGAAATTTAATTAAATTAGGTAGTTGAATAACTTATACATTATCTTCGTGCGCGAACAGCCCTACCGTGATGAAAACACCGGTTCTCGTTAGATCACTGAAGTCAATCAGCATCGAGCGCGGTTAGTACTTGGGTGGGTGACCACCTGGGAACACCGCGTGCTGTTGGCACATTTCGGGCGCAGTAGCTCGGTGGTTTGCACGCTGCCACAACTGCCGCCATGTTCATATGGAGTACGATCACGCTAAACATGTGGGTCCGTAAGTCCTTCCGAGAGGTTGATGGTAGGGGAAGGAGGGTACGGTCCCTGTGGATGCCTCCGCCACTTTGTTCCGGTCTAAATTGGATGGCTCTTCCCGGCCGTCCGAACGGTTACCTTAAACATTTCTGGTAGGTCGGACGGTCTGGGTCTCAACAACAGCATCATCCTAGTGCTGGATAATTTTTAATACGATTCTAAACATAATTCCGACTTTTGTTCCGAAATGGCTCGATAAAGGCACCATTACACTTGAAAACTCCGTCCTCCAGATATTTCAGCTCTTTTGGAATTTCAGTGCCTTTGCAACATTTTAAAATGCGTCAAGTCACCGAATGAAATGGAAAATATTTTTAAAATACTAAGTACACTGCTCACAACTGAAATCGCAAAACCATAAAGTTTAGATGTAGCTTTATGTAAATCAGGCAATGGAAACAGCAAGGCGAGATATGCAAGTGATCACAATTTCGTTAAGCATAGTGGCGTAACACCTTGGAGAGCAGTATATAAGTGTCAGGTCAAGGAGGAGCGATATCACAGCTACATTGCAGCTTCATTGGTTTCAGGTTATAAAAATCATCACTGTATGCCAAGAGTACGTCGACATAATGCATGTGTTCAGTTGGCAGCAAATCATTGTTTTACGTGAGGGGGGAATGAGCCTTCGAAGGATAGCTGAACTATTTGGTCATGATGTGAGCACAGTTCATCGGTGTGTGTTACGGTTCGTGAGAGACAACGAAACAACCCGAAGATCAGGTAGTGGAGCTTCCAAGTGTACCGCACCACATGAAGATCGTATGCTTCTGAGAAACGCTGCGCGGGATCCGTTTACCACAGCAACCGTGTTACAACGACATTTATCCCACACTACAGGTAACGTGGTTTCATCGCAAACAACTCAAAACCGTTTGCAAGACGCAGGACTCCGAGGTAGACGACCTTTTCGACATCTACCGTTTCAACGTCTTCTCCGGTTACGTCGCCTCCAGTGGTGTCAAATGAGAAGCAATTGGTAGATAGAATGGCAAAACATTCTGTTCACGGATGAACCACGATTCTGCTTTGGCATGCCAGATGGACGTACTCCAGTATGGCGGTGCTTTCAACGACACCAGGGAGCTTTTTCTATCAGTCGCCACACAGTCCCCCAAAGTAGTACCATGGTTCGTGGCGGTAAACATTTGAGGGACGAACACCTTTGGTTCACGTTTCTGGCAGTATCACGGAACAACTATACGTCTCTGACATTGTGAGACCTGTGGTACAGCCATATCTGTCAACCAGGTCTGAACTGCTTTTTCAGCAGGATAATGCCAGGCCAAATACTGCACGAGTTACTATGAATAGTCCACAAGGTTTTGATATCCTGCCTTGGCCAACATATTTTCCGGATTTGTCGCCAATTCTTTGGAACATCATGAGTCGCCAATTCCATCATGACAATTCCAGAAAACCATGTTCAGTTACAAGCCCAATTGCATGCTGTGTGGGATGTCATCCCTCAGCATACAATTGACCATATCAATGACGGGATGCCTCGTCGTATTCAGTCCTGCATAGCCGCTCGCGGTGAGCCTATTCCATATTGATATAATGTCAATAAAGTTCCATACTTTCATTTTCCAGGTATGATTTTTTGATCATATGCACATATCCATGTTACAAGTATATTCTGTAAATTTCATGAGGATACATCAATTTCTTCATGGTGTTGCGATTTCAGTTGTGAGCAGTGTATTTCAGCTTGTCAAGAACACGAAAATTAACACTTAAAAAAAAATGAAGCTGCAACTTTCTTCTTTAATAAGTTTTATTTTGCGTAACAATGTGTAATGTTTAACGTCAAAAATAGTTGTCTGAATTAAAAATTGGTCCAGTTAGGTTCTGTCCCGTGGTCGAGTTTCAGCCTTTTAAGTCGCCGGTTGGAGTGCCGGTTAGAGCTTCAAGGTATGGAAAGACATTAAAACAAAAAATCTGATGTGGACAGCACATGACTTTTCATGCAGACTCATATTTACGTTCTCTTTATTTCTTCAATAATTCATTAAATTGAGTTTAATGCAGAAAATAACATCCATAATTATTTTAAATTACACGGAATATGCACTTTTAAATTCAATTTTTGTTTTCATTTAATAAATATATCGAGAACAGCTAGTCCTGTACTAATGGTGTTGGTTTTATTCTTTCGTAGTTAAAATTAAGTTTAAAATAAGCATTTCATTCATATATTTAGCATACGTAGACTTTTATTCTTAGATTTAACGATTTTTGCGGGCCATTTCACAAAAAAGGTTATTTTTTTCCGAATCGTACCAAAATCTAAAGCCTAATTAACACCAGGTTAACCTTCGAGTGATTTATCTACCAAATTTTGTTAAATTAGATCTATTAGTTTTCAGCTAATGTGGATATAGGCAATTTTTGCGGGCCATTTCGCAAAAACAAGCAGGATCTTTTATCCCGAATCGAACCCAAATCTAATCAACACCCACAAGGATTATACCTACCAAATTTTATGAAATTCGATTAACAAGTTTTCAGTTAAAGTGGAAACGAAAGCTGCACAGACACACACACACAGAGACGTCACGCTAAAAGTCCCGAAACATGTAGATCCGTCGAAAACGCGGAAGGCCCAAAAGTATACTAAGCCAGAAAGCCTTCTTTTAAATCAGACGCCAAACTTCGTTTTATCGCCAGCGTGATACGCGAAGGAGCGCTCTCTCTCTCTGTCAAGGTTACTATAGCAGCCATATCAAGAGAAAGGACTCTCGCAATTTGGTTTATCTTTTATAGGATATATATATATATATATATATATATATATATATGTATAACTTACAATTTAACAATAGAGACACGTTTTAAATGGATTGTCTCTTAGATTGGAATTAAATTAATTTAATACTGATTAGATTAAAGAAGCCGATATATAACTTACAATTAAGCAATATGGGCTTATCGCCGATATATAGCTTACAATTAAGCAATATAGACACTTTTTAAATGCATTATCTCTTAGATTGGAATTAAATTAATTCAGTATTGACTCAATTAAAGAATCATTTTATTATTTTCTAATGCTATTGTATAGAGGAAGTTCACGGATAATCACGGCATTTAGATGAAAAAATACACTTAAAGACACCATGAACACATTTCGAACATTTTTGTAAATATTTCCACCAGTGTGTGTGTGTGTGTATCTTTAGGGTGCGAATGCACGTATCACTATGGCAATTTATATGTAGATGCATTCTGTAGAAAATTAGAAACAGGTGGAATATTTTATAATAAATGGGATTAAAACATTATTCGAAATTAGATATTTTAAATTAGAGAGAGTACGCACAGCCACGAAATTCTATATGTAGCTACATTCTGAAACAATTAGAATTAGGTACATCATCATGTAATTAACGTGATTAGAATACGGGTGAAAGGGAGGGAGGGAGACACAGAGAGCGAGAGAGAAAGAGTGTGGTTGTGTGTGTGTCAAAATATAGTGTGATAACTGCAGGAGAGGTCGACCTTGTTTCGAACGAGTAGACTTCAAAGGCGCCCATAAAACTTATTCCTGAGATAGCCAAACTCAAGGATGGGAGGTAAATATCTATTAACTTAATACCTACATTTCTGACCTTGAACGTTCGAGGGAGCGAAAGTGCCCCCTCGCGCTCCCCTATGGGTGCCCATAGAACATTTTCCAGAGGGTAAACTCATGGATGAGAAGTATAATATTGACTAGCTTGATACCTACATTTGTGACTTTGAACGCCCCTATGGGCACCCATGACTATAAGTGCTGAAGACCTAGACCATTTGACTAGCCCTATAGGGCTTACAGCAGCTGTTTGAGTGGCCGGGAGAGATGGCTATAAGCACAGACTAATATAGTATTCTGTGGCTATAAGTGTTTCAGACCCAAACCACTCGACTGACCCAGAGGGCTTACAGCAGCTATTTGAGTGGCCGGGGTGGCTATAAGTGTGTAAAGCTTTTGACTTCACGGAAACTTTTGCGGGGTCTGGAAAGACTCCATTTTTCCACCCCTTGGGAAATCGAAACTCAACTCCGTTAGGTTCTGTCCTGAGGTTACTAGTATAAGCAAGGAGTTTTTTCAATGAGTGCCCATAGGGGAGGGAAAGGAGGCACTTCCGCTCCCCTGGACATTCAGGGTCCCAAATGTGGGGATCAAGGTAGTCGATATTGTACATATCATTGCGTTTAACTTCTAAAAAAGTGCTATGGGCGCCCATGCTTATAGTATCGACAACGGGACAAAATCTAACGGAGCTTAATATTTTTGTTTCTCACTCGAGGGCGAATAAAATGGGTGGGAGTGTCAAAAAGACTTTATCAATCAATGACTTTGAGTCCTTCACAGCTTAACCAAATTAACTTTTATTTTGTGCAAATATTGTATTTGAAACGATTATAACCGCGAAACTCAACATATCTTAAATCAAGAATATTAATTTCCCCAAAGGGACAGGATTTATCAAATAAATTAAACTTCATTTTCCAAGATATTGACTATTCATCAATTTGACATCATTTTTATTAATTTTAGTGTCATTTTTGTCAATTTGGAAACATTTTAAATAAAATGTCAAGTTGACGATATTTTGTTAATTTATCGACAAGCATTACAGACAGACAGACAAACTAATAAATTACATTTGACAAATTGTTTGATGTCGAAATACAAAACTATTGTAAAACAGTGTTTCGTGAATGAAACTTACCAGAATGATGCTAACACCGTTGTCACATAATATTGTACATGGAATGGAAACATATTACGGTAGTTAGCACTGTTTTAATTTCAAGTATTTCTTAAAATTTATTTGAAAAACGTACAATATATCAAGAACGGTTCATGCTATAATCCCAAAGTTTATGTTAATCATTTTCTAATAAAAAATTAAATAAAAAATGATATTTCATGTAACAATATTAAAGGTTCTGATTTTTATGATTTTTTTCAAAATTTCATTTGAAAGTTTGGAGCTAGTTTCCAAATATTCGATTGCTTATAAAATCAATAGACTTCCAGTATTCACAGATTGTAATAATCGAATTTTTTTTTTGCTTGAAGCGTTCCATCCGTTCGTTAGATATTGCATCGACTGACTCAAGGATTCACACACTAATATACATACACACACACTAATACACATACACACACTAATATACATGCACATACTACATACATTAATATACAGGCACACACACACACAGATATCACTTAAAAACATTCAATTCGATTTCAGGAATGTTTGAAACAAGCTCTACCGTCGAAAACACTAAGTAGAATTTGAGTTTTCAACCTCGTCATAATACTTTCCCTATACATTATATCAGTGTTTTTCAAATTTATTTTCTCACGAAACCCTTTTGAAATTTAATTTGATGGTAGAACACCAAAATAAGAAATATCCCCATTTGTCCAAATTATGCATCAAAATTTTACACGTTTTTAAATTTAAGACAATTTACATGAAACTAGCACGTCGCGGAATACCAAGAGTTCCGAAAACCTTGAAAAGTCCACCTTGAAAAACGATGCATTGTTCTAGGTATGTCAGAAATTAACATTTATTGCTCCAACAAACCGAAAATTTCAAGCAAATTTCCTTAAAATGTCACAAATTTTGCATTTTTAAAATGACAAATATTCCTTCCTTTCAAATAATCTTCAATTTCCGTCACTGATTCTTGTACAATATAGGTATTGAACAACATACGGATCCTACACATATATTTACTCCAAAATCTCGCATATAAAGGTTTTATTCAAATAATAAATTATATATGTGGGTGGAACATTTCTTACACTCATTGCAAACAATCTGTGTGCAGCACAAAAAGGTCTTAAATACATGTATTTTTATAGTATTACTTTAAAACCAAAATGTACACAAAACGTGATTTAAATAATGGGAAACAAATGTATCTAATCTGTCTTCATGAACAATATCGCGGATTAAAAACAATCGTCTTTCTCTCCGCTTTTGCAGGAGTTGCAAAAATAGTGTACCAGAACTGGCGATAAAACGTCGTTTGGCGTGTGATGTGAGAGAAGTTTTCTGAATTGGTATACCTTCGGGCTTATCACGTCGAAAACTCGAGTTGCGAATTTCGGCACGATTCCAATACTTTACCTAAACATTACATCTATTGCAGGGAAATAAAAAATCTGATGTGGACTGCACATGACTTTCCCTGCAGACTCAAATTCACATTTTCTTTATTTCTTTAATACTTCATTATATTGAGTTTAATTGCACCAAATAACACTAAATTTGCATTTTTATTTCAATTTTTGTTTTTATTTGATAATTGAACATATTTTCGAATTCGGCGTAAAAAAATGCAAAAAATCTCAAATATCTTGAGAACGGTTAGTCCAAAAGTATAATGGAGTGTGTTATATTATTTTTCTCTTCAAAAATTGCATATAAAATAAGAATTTAATTTATACATTTGAGCATACACTACTTGGTAATTTTTTTTTTAGATTTCAGCGATTTTGGCGGGCCATTTCGTAAAAAATGGCAGGCTGTTCTTTTCCGAATTGTACTAAAATCTAATCAGCGCCAGAGTATCCCACAAGTAACTTATCTACCAAATTTTGTGAAATTTGATCAATTAATATTTTAGCTAGAGCGGATAAATGACATTTTTACTGGCCAATTCGCAAAAAAATGGTGGGTTCTGTTTTTACGAATCGTACCAAAAACTAATCAGCACCAGGGTCACATCCAAGTGACTTACCTACCAAATTTTATGAAATTCGGTGCATTAGTTATTGAGTTAGAGTGGATACATACATTGACAGACACACAGACAGATACACAGACAGACACACAGACAGACAGACAGACACACACACACTCAGACAGACACACAGACAGACACATAGACAGACACACTCACAGACGTCACGCTAAAAATAGTTTTTTCGTATTCTAGAGGTCTCGAAACGTGTAGATCCGACGAAAACTCGAGTTGCGTGATTACATGATTCCAATACTTTTCCTATACATTACCATGTATTGCAGGGAAAGTAAAAAGTGTGCTTTTACAACCTCCAAACAACTTCCAAGAAATGTCGCTGTCTTTTGTAATTGTTCCTTTGCTGTTTTTCAAGCCTCACTACTTTTGAGTAAGGGATCAAAACAGTCTGAAAATAACTGTCACCTAATTTTCCTTTACCTGTATCCTTCAAGTAAGTATTAGAAAATTATATAAGTAAAATATAGTTTTAAATAAGCAATAATAATATTTTACGATAAAAATAAATTATATCATTTTCAATAAATATATATAAACCGGCGCTGGATGAAAAATAATTGGAATCACATTTCTAAACTTAAAGACAGTGTTAAACCATCTTTATGCCATTCAAACATTTTTCTTTGGAAGACATAATAGAATGTTCAGGAAGAAATATATCTTTGTTTTTCAACGAATCGAGGTAAACGCACTTTAAGGGTATTTTTCAATTTTTCAATGGATAGCATTGTTTAAAGTAGTAGCAAAGAAGACAGAGTTCGGCTGAATAGTCAAGAGAGTCTGAGGAATTGAAAGTTTCGCGCTTCAATTCTTCCTCTGAGGTTATATTGGATCAAAGGACGGGGATATTTTTGGATAAAGCAGCCACAAGGAGAGACTTGAGAAAATTTACTTAAAAAGGAAATTTCTTTTAAATAAAAGTGAATGCTATTGTATTTTAATTATACAGCCATGAAGCGATATTCTTAAACATTTGATATAAATAATTATTGTGGTATTTCCCAAAAAGGTAAAGCACTGTGATGAATTAAAAAAATTCTATTCACAAATTTTCTAAATTCATCAAATATAAATCAACTGTTTTATGGATAGAGATTACATTGAAGATAACATCATCAGTGGACCGGTTTCGCACTTTTAACACTCTGCCACATATAATAGTAAGTATCTGCAATACTACCAAGAAAATTTGCTATGTGCAACAATTTCTCGAACTTCTACGAGAGCCGGCAAATTCAATCTTGTTTTTCTTTCACCACAAACTGCCAGATCTACCCGAAAGTCTACGATATCTCTTTGGATGACCGGGTCAGTGCCACCTAATTTAAACCGACATTCAGTAGAGGGCGATTTCCACAAGGACCAGACCGTACTTCCCGGCCACCAACATCTCAGAATGACATTCGGATCCGCAGATTTAACGTACCTGTACTCAGCGTAAACACGGAATAGTCTGGGCAGTGCCGGGAATCGAACGCAGCTCATGCGAGTGCATTCACCGTGCTTTAAACACTGGGCTATTCCGTTCCATGACAAATTCAGTCTATCATGAAGCTGAAAATATCGAATTTTCGACAGAAGACAGAATTACAATTTTGTTCTCCCCGAACTTTTGAATCCAATGCATTTGATACAATGTGATGTTTGTGTATATGAGTGTGTATGTGTGCATGGACAGTATATTTAAAAAATCTGATGTGGGCAGCACATGACTTTTCCTGCAGATTTATATTCGCGTTCTCTTTATTTTAATAAAATTTAATTCACTTTTCGTTCTCATTTGATAACTGGACTTATTTTCAAAGGTGGAGTAGAGAAAATACTAAAAAACCAAAATATCTAGAGAACTGCTAGTCCTAGTGTAATGGAGATGGTCTTATTCTTTTCTTCGTTAAAAAGTAGGTATTCAACATGCATTTAATAGATATATTTATATATTTGAGCATACATAGTTTTTTAGTTTAGATTTTGGAAATTTTTGCGGGCCATTTTGCAAAAAAAGGCAGGTTATTTTTTTTCGAATCGTACCAAAATCTAATCAGCACCAGGGTGTCCCATAAATGACTTATCTACCGCATTTTGTGGAATTCGGTCCATTAGTTTTTCAGCTAGAGTGGATACAAGCTTTTGCGGGCCATTTCGCAAAAAAAGGCGGGTTCTTTTATCCCGAACCATAGCAAAAACTAATCAGCACCAGATTCGCCCACAAGTGACTTACCTACCAAATTTTATGAAATTCGGTCAATTAGTTTTTTAGTTAGAGTGGATACAATATCTGCACAGACAGACACACAGACAGTCACACAGACACACACACAGACGTCTCGCTAAAAATGGTTTTTTCGTATTTTAGAGGTCTTGAAACGTGTCGATCCGTCGAAAACTCGAGTTGCGATTTTCGACATGATTCCAATACTTTCCCTATACATTACCATGTATTGCAGGGAAAATAAAAATAAAAGAAGCTATTCGAAAAAAATGTACAATTATTACAATATGTGGAAGTGTGCACAGTTCACCGTCCGTTGCGCGAGCCGAAGGGCGTAGACAGAGAGGGGGATCTAAGGCACCGCCCCTCCCTCCGAAATCAATACCAATCAATTTTTCCCAATTAAACTACAACAAATATTAATTATACATATATATTTACTTTCCCTGCAATACATGGTAATGTATAGGGAAAGTATTGGAATCATCGCAACTCGAGTTTTCGACGGATCTACACGTTTCGAGACCTCTAGAAAACGAAAAAACTATTTTTAGCGTCACGTCTGTGTGTCTGTCTAGGCGTCTGTCTGTCTGTCTGTCTGTGTGTCTGTCTGTCGGTGTGTCTGTCTGTCGGTGTGTCTGTCTGTCTGTCTGTGTGTCTGTTTGTGCAGATTTTGTATTCACTCAAACTAAAAAAGTAATTGACCGAATTTCACAAAATTTGGTAGGTCACTTGTGGGAGAATCTGGTGCTGATTAGTTTTGAGTACGATTCGGGATAAAATAACCTGCCTTTTTTTGCGAAATGGCCCGCAAAAGTTTGTATCCACTCCAGCTGAAAAACTAACGGACCGAATTTCACAAAATTTGGTGGATAAATCACTTGTGGGACACCCTGGTGCTAATTAGATTTTGGTATGATTCGAAAAAAATAACCTGCCTTTTTTTTTGCAAAATGGCCAGCAAAAATCGCAAAAATCTAAAATAAAAAACTACGTATGCTCAAATATATCCATAAAATGCTGGTTTAATACGTAAATTTTAACGAAGAAAAGAATAAGGCCAACCCCATTATACTAGGACTAGCCGTTCTCGAGATATTTTAGTTTTTTCGTATTTTCTCTACGCCACATTTGAAAAGAAGTCCAGTTATCAAATGAGAACGAAAATTGAATTAAAAGTGAATTAAATGTAATTAAAATAAAGAGAACGCGAATACAAGTCTACAGGGAAAGTCATGTTCTGTCCACATCAGATTTTTACTTTCCCTGCAATACATGGTAATGTATAGAGGAAGTATTGGAATCATCGCAACTCGAGTTTTCGACGGATCTACACGTTTCGAAACCTCTGGAATACGAAAAAACTATTTTTAGCGTGACGTCTGTGTGTCTGTCTGTGTGTCTGTCTGTCTGTCTGTGCAGATTTTGTATCCACTCTAACTAAATAACTAATACACCGAATTTCACAAAATTCTGTAGGTAAGTCACTTGTGGGCGAGTCTGGTTCTGATTAGTTTTGGGTACGATTCGGGGTAAAAGAACCCGCCTGTTTTTGCGAAATGGCCCGCAAAAACTTGTATCCACTCTAGCTGAAAAACTAATGGACCGAATTTCACAAAATTGGGTAGATGAGTCACGTATAGGTCACCATGGTGCTGATTAGATTTTGGTATGATTCAGATAAAAATAACCTGCCCTTTTTTGCAGAATGGCCCGCAAAAATTGTCAAAAACTAAACAAAAGAACTTGGTATACTCAAATATACCAATTAAATGCTCGTTTAATATGTAATTTTTAACGACGAAAAGAATAAGACCAACCCCATTACACTAGGGCTAGCCGTTCTCGAGATATAGTAGTTTTTTTCGTATTCTTTCCACGCCACATTTGAAAATAAATCCAGTTATCAAATGAGAACGAAAATTGAATTAAAAGTGAATTAAATTTAATTTAAATAAATAGAACGTGGATATAAGTCTGCAGGGAAAGTCATGTACTGCCAACATCAGATTTTTACTTTCCCTGCAATACATGGTAATGTATAGGGAAAGTATTGGAATCGAGTCGAAAATCGCAACTCGAGTTTTCGACGGATCTACACGTTTCGAGACCTCTAGAATACGAAAATACCATTTTTAACGTGACGTCTGTGTGTGTGTCTGTGTGTCTGTCTGTCTGTGTGTCTGTCTGTCTGTCTGTCTGTGCAAATTTTGTATCCACTCTAACTAAAAACTAATGTTCCGAATTTCACAAAATTTTGTAGGTAAGTCACTTGTGGGCGGGGCTGGTGCTGATTAGTTTTGGGTACGATTCGGAATAAAATAACCCGCCTTTTTCTGCGAATAACCCGCCTTTTTCGCAAAGTATCTTTCATTGAGCGTCGACAATACTTTTAAAAAGTATCTTGTTCTGACAACTTCTCTTTTACTTTCACTGCAATACATGGTAAGTATTGGTATAGGGAAAGTATTGGAATCATGTCGAAAATCGCAACTCGAGTTTTCGACGGATCTACACGTTTCAAGACCTCTAGAATACGAAAAAACCATATTTAGCGTGACGTAGGACTAGCCGTTCTCGAGATATTTTAGTTTTTCGTATTTTTTCTACGCCATCTTTGAAAATAAGTCCAGTTACCGAACGAGAACGAAAATTGAATTAAAAGTGAATTAAATTTAATTAAAATAAAGACAACGTGGATATAAGTCTGCAGGGAAAATCATGTGCTGCCCACATCAGATTTTTTATTCAGCTACTGTGCAACAAATATGCATATAATTAATTTTCACTGCTGAAAATTTTAATTTTCAAACAAAAAAATGTCCCCCCCTCCTCCCCGAAAATAAATCCTGGCTACGCCCGTGAGCGAGCTTAATAAGCCCTAAATAAGCGGTTGAACTCTCCACCAACAGCTGCATAGAAATCAACATGCGGCTACTTCACGCCTATTATGCTGCAACACCTTCAGTATCGCCCAAAAATTAAGGGTAATAATCTACAATATCTGATGTGGGCAGCATATGACTTTCCCTGCAGACTTATATTCACGTTCTCTTTATTTTATTTCAATTTAATTTACTTTTATTTCAATTTTCGTTCTCATTTGGTAACTGGACTTATTTTCAAAGGTGGCGTAGCGAAAATACGAAAAAACTTAAATACATCGAGAACGGCTCGTCCTAGTGCAATGGGGTTGATTTTATTCTTTTTATCGTTAAAAATTACGTATAAAACAAGCATTCATTTGATATAATTGAGCACACGTAATTTTTTATTTTAGAGTTTGATGATTTTTGCGGGTCAATTCGTAAGAAAGTTATTTTTTCCGAATCATGCCAAAATCTAGTTAGCAACCTACAAGCGACTTATCTGCCAAATTTTGTAAAATTTGATCTGACAGTTTTTCAGCTAAAGTGGATACAGACAATATTTTTGCGGGCCATTTCGCAAAAAAAGGCAAGTTCTTTTATCCCGAATAGTATCAAAAACTAATCAGCACCAGGGTCACACACAAGTGACTTACCTACCAAATATTATGAAATTTGGTCCATTAGTTTTTGAGTTAGATTGGATACATACTTTGCACAGACAGACACACAGACAGCAGTCTCAATAAAACTAGTTTTTTCGCTTTCTAGAGGTCCCGAAACGTGTAGATTCGTCGAAAACTCGAGTGGAGATTTTCGGTATCATTCTAATACTTTCCATATACATTACTATGTATTGCAGGGATATTAATAATTGCAATTATTATCCTATTCAAGAGATTTTCTTTTTACAGAATATGCATAATAATGAAAGAACTGTATGTTTAAAAAATCTAAATTGTATCTTTAAATATCACGAAATTAGAAAATCTCTAACTTTATACCACTTCGTATCTAGAAGTTACCTAAAATATCGTTCTTCAGAGTTATCAGATAATCAGGCAGGAAATAAGAGTACGCTTTCGTCTGCCACATCCCATAGCAACCGCCACGCATGTGCTGTCTTACGGGTGAAAAACTTGCCATTTACAATCGATATTATGACAGTCAACATTTATAGATACACTTAAAAATTCTTAAAAATTCAAAAATAAAGTGATTACAAATGAAATCGTTAGAGTTAAAAAAAAACATTCCATATTCACGTAAAAAGTTAGAATCGTGTGAAACATTAATGCGTGAATGGACAAATTCAAAATTAAACTTTTTGATAAATCGTGTTTTGTGAGATAATTTCACAATATAATTTAAAAATGAACTTATTGTTTTACATATTCTGTTCAAAGTTCCTTAGAAAGGGCATTCTTTGGTAAGGGCATAATCCGATGGTGAAACAATGAAAAAGTTGTTGTATTATTTTTGGTCTCTGAAAACAGATTTCTATAAAAACTGCTCAAGATTGCGCTGCAGACTGTGCAGGTAATTTTGTATAGCGAGAACAGATATTACTATTTCTTTTTAGAGAAATTAAATAAAATATTTTAATAAGAGTGTTTCGAAGACCAATGTTATTTAAAATATCCCAGTAATATACACGTATTTTAAATCACAAGCAACGACGTGTGTACTGCTAGTGATGTATAAAATGATGAGTTCACTATTTCTCACCTGTACATCCTGTATATCTATATAACTTAATCACGTTTCTGAATTACCAAAATTATCAAAAATCGTGCCTTATATTATCTATAAAATATCTATTTCATAGAATCTCAGTTTTTAATAGAACAATGAAACTTTTAATGTTTCAAAAATATTTTACTCTTGGGGAAAATAACTTTTACTCACCGATGACTTTTACTCACCTTGTTTTTAACCAATAAACCTCGAACACAAGAATCAAAGCGTTTTCAATTTTTTAAAGTGAGCTTCCTCTTGTTTGAAGTGTTTCTGGTGTAACAAATCGGGCAAGATCAATAACAGCAGAAACTTTAAGCAACAATCTGGAGACATGCAGGTACATCGTATTTGTTGCGGTTCAGTTGTTGCCGAAGGTGATATCTATTACGTACGATTTCAGAAATGTATAAAAGAAAATGAAATGTAAGAAAAGTAACATGATATATATGCAGGGAATTTTATTTATAATGGAGTAGAAGCGTGAGTATCTTTTTACTCTCTTAAGATTATAAAAGATAATCTAAAGCCAAATATAAGCCAGTTTATACACCTATATGCACCATTTAATTATTCTGATTGTAAACAATAATAATAAATAATTTAATCTTCATACAACAATTTTGATGTGCTTTTTGAGATTGTAAGAGTAAATCTTATATTAAAGACTAAACCAGTTTATGTTCGTATACGCATCATTTAATTAGCTTGATCGATAAAATAATTAATAAGTAATTAAATAATAAATAATAAAATCTGTCCCAGAAAATCTGGCTACATTTGAGGTTATAAGGGATGATGTTATATCAAAGTATAAACCAGTTTCTGCTCGTATATGCATAATTTAATTACTCTGATCGTTAAAAATAATTAAAAATTAATCAAATAATAAATACTTATATCTTTTAAAAGCAATTTTGATAGGTTTTGAAAATTACAAGACAATCTTATATTTAAGTATAAAGGCCAATTCGTAAAAAATGCAGGTTCTTCTTCAAATCGTAGCAAAATTTAATCAGCACCAGGGTTTACGTTAAGTAACTTATCTGCTAAATTTTGTGAAATTTAGTTAATTAGATTTTTAACTAGAGTGGATACATGGGATTTTTGCTGGCCATTTTGCAAAAAAAAGGCGGGTTCTTTTATCCCGAATCGCACCAAAAACTAATCAGCACCAGGATCACACACAAGTGACTTATATACTAAATTTTATGAAATTTGGTTTATTAGTTTTTGAGTTAGAGTTGATACATACATTGCGCAGGAAGTCAAACACACAAACAGACGTCAAGTTAAAAATAGTTTTTTCGTATTCCAGAGGTCCCAAAACGCGTCGATCCGTCGAAAACTCGAGTTGCGATTTTCGGCACGATTCCAATATTTTCCCTATACATTACGATGTACTGCAGGGAAAGTAAAAGTGTTACTATGCCTCGTGAAAGTTTAAAGTAGAAATCAAGAGTTAAATAAAGTTATTCCTTTATTAAATAATTACTAAAAAATATTCGTACAACTAACATCCATTACTAAAAACAACATTTTTTAACACTTTACAAAAAAGTTGAAAAGTGTTTATGACTTTGTTCATTCTGTCTGTCCGTTCGCACGATAACTGCCGTAAAAATGACTTAATCAAAATGAAAGTTTAGTATGTCGTTCAGACAGTCTGTACGACCTATGGGAATATAAATGAATAATATCACCCAATTAGTTTTGGATTGAACCCGGGTTGAAAACATGAAATACATGGAACCCGAAGGGACCTAATTTTTCAAACATTTTTAAGCGGATTTAAAATTTACAAATCACTTCAAAAATTTTAGGTAATATTCAAATTGTTCTATAAAATATATAAAAAAAAAATTCAACGAAATATATTTAGTATTTTTTTAAATAAAAATTAAAATAATAATTACACCTCTTATATGAAGCGATCAAGTGACCATGATATGAAAACATCACGTGACTCACTTCAAAATGAAATATGGCATCCATCTTGTCTCAAAATCGTGATTTTTAAAATTCTTTATAATTCATATTGAGTGTTGTATCCGCCCTAAAACCACTTTATTTTTTCTTAAATTCTGTGCATCTACATACTGAAACAACGCAATTACGATATATTTGGGTTTAAATGATCATCCAAATTTGATTATTTCTACAACGAAGCCTATTTTTTCACTTATGCAAAATGTAAACAGCAAAATATGTAGAATGAGTTGTATAAGAAATACTATATTTCTTTAACGCAAAATTACTTAGGTCATGCAGTCTGCATAGCTGATATGAATGAAATATTCATTGATTTTATTGAGAGAAGGACGATCTTTTTTCGATGAAGTTTTAAGCATAGAGTTTAATTACTTGTAGCTCCATGGTCTTAATTTTTAAATAAAATAAATTATTATAATATTGTGATGAATTAAATGAATGGGAAATTGTTTATGAATGAAATGTTGCATTTATAGAGAGAGCCAGGCGTGTTATTTTTTCTATGACGTCATTCGAATGAATTTCAGTTGTTTTCCATGAAGTTTTCAAATATGATAAATTATCGTAGTATTATGATAATTTTAAAAATATTACCAAGGAATGTATCGCATTTTAGAGATGTTTAAACCAGGCAATTTATATTTCAATACCGTCATTTGAATGAAGTTCGTGTTTTTCGATGAAGTTTTAAGATTTCAAATATAATAAATTATCGTAGTATTGTGATAAGTTTTAAAATATTACCGAGGAATGTATTGCTTTTTAGAGATGTTTAAATAAGATTGCATTGAAGTTGGAAAGTGTTTCATAATCAATGCTTTAAGCATGATTGATCTTTCTTGTTTATTATTAAATTAGCAATATAATAATTAGTACATGATTACATTATTTGGGGGTGGAGTTAAAAGTGAAATGTGGTACTCAGAATATAAAGTTTAGGAACACACAGGATTATTTCTTTCATATTATGAATGTATTCATCTTTCATATTATGTTGTAACAAAAGTATTCAACAAGTCAAACTTACTGCCGAAAAGTACGCTGGGTACACGTAACATACTACAAAAAGTATTATATTTTACAACCCGAAACATGCAAATATCGTCCAGGGAAGGCAATTTTAAAAGAATCCTTATAATACAGAGAGAGAAGGGGGGGGGGGGGGTGAGACAGAACGAGAGAGAGAAAGAGATATTAGTAGATAGATAGTTAGAGAGAGAGGGGGGGTGGAGAGAGATGAGAGGGAGAAATTGGTTGATAGATAGATAAATAGAAAGAGGGATATTGATAGATAGATTAGATAGAGAGAGAGAGAGAGGATAAAGAGAGATGAGGGTGAGAGATATAAGTAGATATATATATATATATATATATAGAGAGAGAGAGAGAGAGAGAGAGAGAGAGAGATTTTGGTAGATAGATAGCTGGGAGAGAATGCAGAAGAGAGATAGAGAGAGAGATTTTGGTAGATGGATAGTTAGAAGAGAGAGATAAAACAGAGAGAAGAGAGAGAAATAAAAAAGAGAGAAAAGACGGAGATAAAGAAAGAGAGAAGAGAGAGATAAATAAAGAGAGAAGAGAGAGATAAAAAAGAGAGAAGAGAGATATTTGTAGATGTAGAGATAGATATATATATAAAAGATATTTTGATAGATAGATAGTTGGGAGAGAGAATAGAGAGATAAAGAAAGATAGAAGAGTGAGATAGAGAAGAGAGATATTGGTAGATAGAGAGATAGACATATAGACATATATATTGGTACATAGAAAACGAAAGAAGCAAGAGAGAGATTGGTAGATGGATAGATATATAGATAGAGATATTGGTAGATAGATAGATAGCAAGAGAGAAGAGAGGTAAATAGAGAGAGAGAGAAAAGAGAGAATCTGGTAGATAAAGAGACTGATAGATAGAGAGAGATTTGTAGATAAACAGATATATATAAAGAGAGATTGGTAGATATCTAGATAGATAGAGAAAGATAGAGAGACAGATTGGTAGGTAGATAGATAAATATAGAGAGAGATTGGTACTTAGACAAAGATATAGGGATATATATATCTATATATAGAGAGAGAGTGAGAGAGAGAAAAAAAGAGAGAGAGTTGTGCCTAAATTATTTCCCACATTTTCTATACCTATTTAACGGCATAATGTTTGTAAAGTACCGAAAGATAACAGATTTTACCATACCCTACGAATGACCAAAAATCTCACCTTATTCTGACGTTAAAAACATATAATTACGTTAGCTAATATCATTTGAGGTATTTTAAACATTGGACATATTTAATAAAATATAAGGTATTAATTTTCTACATAAAAAATAAGCATTCAAACTTTCAAAACATCTTCTTGATACTCTTCCTATGGCTTTATTCTAGACACTTTTATTACAAAGTTAAGCAAGGCCTTTGCTTTGAATCAATAAGGCACAAACACACGTATCAACGTACTTTCAATTTATAAAAGTGAGTTAGTTCCTTTGAAGTCCTACCGGTGCAACTGAAGTGACAAGATCAATAGCAGCCGAAACTTAAGCAATATTCTGGAGAGGGAGGGTTATCGGAATTGTTGCGTTCAACTGTTGCACGAAGGTGATATCTAGGATATAAGACTTCGGGAATAGATAAAAGGAATTGGAATAGATGAGGACTAATATAATATGTATTAGGTGAAGTTTATTTATATTGAAACAGAACTGCGCGAAAAGGCTTAAAGAATGAAAAGTTATATATACGAAGTTAAGCGTTGACTTTGCTTTTAAAGCAATAAAGCCCACACCAGGTCTCATAGAGTCTTCACTTTTTTTTTAAATCAATGGTTCTGCTGAATGCACAAGATTAATCATTCTTAAAATTTAAGTAACATTCTATAGAGGCAGTTATATTGCGGTTCAGCAATTGCATTAAGGTGCCTATCTTGGATGTAGAAGTTTTGGAATCACTATCATGGATATAGAAGTTTCAGAATCGCTATTTTGGATGTAGTAGTTCTGTAATTACTATCTTGGATGTAGAAATTCCAAAACCACTCTCTTGGATGTAGAAGTTTCTTAATAGATAAAAAATATGATGTCTTATAACTGAAGGATAACACCTTTCTTATTACCAATATTTGAAAATATTATGAGTGGAAGAGCAGAAAGCGATTTCGACTCCACGTGTGCTTCTATTACTTTCCCTGCAATACATGGTAATGTATAGGGAAAGTATTGGAATCATGTCGGAAATCGCAACTCGAGTTTTCGACGGATCTATACGTTTCGAGACCTCTAGAATATGAAAAAACTATTTTTATCGTGACGTCTGTGTGCGTGTCTGTGCGTCTGTCTGTCTGTGTGTCTGGCTGTGCAGATTTTGTATCTACTCTAACTCAAAAACTAATGGACCGAATTTCATAAAATTTGATAGGTAAGTCACTTGGGTGTGACCCTGGTGCTGATTAGTTTTTAGTACGATTCGGGATAAAAAAATCCCGCCTTTTTTGCGAAATGGCCCGCAAAAATTGCCTGTATTCACTCTATCTGAAAAAAGAATGGACCGAATTCCACAAAATTCGGTAGATAAGTCGCTTATAGGCTACCCTGGTTCTGATTAGATTTTGGTACAATTTAGAAAGACATAAACTGCCTTTTTTGCAAAATGGCCAGCAAAAATTGTCAAAATCTGAAATAAAATATTACGTATGCTCAAATATATCCATTAAATGCCTGTTTTATACGCAATTTTTAGCGAAGAAAAGAATAAGGCTAATCCCATTACACTAGGTCTAGCCATTCTCGAGATATTTTACTTTTTTCGTATTTTCTCTACGCCACCTTTAAAAATAATCCCAGTTACCGAATGAGAAAAAAATAGAATTAAAAGTTAATTACATTTAATTAAAATAAAGAGAACATGGATATAAGTCTGCAGGGAAAGTCATGTGCTGCCCACATCAGATTGTTTATTTTACGATCATCTACAGTCTGTTTATGCCTATATTATAACATAAATAAGATTTGATGAAAATATTCTACCAGTAAGTTATATCAACGGCGAACAAAATCTTTGTTAGTAAGGAGGCACTAACAAAACATCTACTTATTAACACCAGCAAATTATACAAGGTTTTCCTTCAGGAAATTGTCCATACAAGAAAAAAATGTGTTGTTGTTGTTGAGACCCAGACCGTCCGACCTACCAGAAAGGTGTAAGGTAATTGTTTGGACGGCCGGGAAGTGCCACCCAATTTAGACCGGAACCCAGTGGGGGAGGCATCCACAGGGATCGCACCCTCCTTCCCCTACCACCAACCTCTCGGAAGGACTTACGGACCCACATGTTTAACGTGATCGTACTCCGCGTGAACACGGCGGCAGTTTTGGCAGTGGCTGGAATCGAACCCGGGCCTACCGACTGCAATTCCAGCGCGCTAACCACTGGGCTACCGCGCTCAAGAAAAAAATGTGTAAAGGTGTTTTGCCGGGAACAAAATTGCATCTTTAAAAAATTATAAAGTGTAGTCTGTCCAAGAGGTAACCTGTAGTCATCTACCTGTGCTAAGGCTAATCATTTCGAATAGCGAAAAATCCGCCATTATATTAGTACTAAGTATGCCTGTTGCAAACATCTACTGCCGACGCAGCGACTGAAGTAATTAAAAAATAATAATAATGTGGACAACACATGACTTTCACTAAATCATTCAATGAGTTTACTTCCTTTATAGCGAAAATAATATTATACAAGATTCACGACACAATGCATTAATTTTGAACTGAAGATTTGGTGCCTTTTCTGTATAACAACATGTAAAACTAATTTGAAGTATCCTATTTATTTATAAATCTAACTTGACAAGAGTCAATCTAACTTGACGAGCAAATCTAACTTGACAATTATCAATATTGATAGCATCCGCTACATAATGAAGTCCATACATTATGAAATTTTGATTAATTCCTCTATTTGGAGTAATTTTCGCTAATTTAGCGTTATTTTTGCAATTATGGCGATATTTTCGACAATTTGGCACCATTAAAAATGTCGTCAAGTGACGATATTTTGCCAAGTAGCCAGGTTGCTCATATTTATCGCCAAGCGTTACAAGCAGATAGCTAAAGGGTGTTTTCTTATATAACTAAATGACTATTGGAACATACAAAACTATTGCACAAAGCATTTTTCTAATGAATGTAAGAAACTAAATCTATAAAAATGGTGTTACAACATTTGTAGCATAATATTGCATATGAAAAGTAAACATATTTCACGATAGTAGTTAAAACTTTATAATATTATGGAATTTTATATTACTTTATTTGAAAAACGTGAAAATTTTCGAGAGTAATTCTTGACTATATATATATATATATATATATATAATAAGAATAATTGTTTGAAATTCCAATGATAGAATAGAGGGAAGTTGCAACTCAAAAAATCCCTACATTAAAAAATGCCTAACAAATAAAAAAGTATCAAATAGAGAATCATCAATCAAGTGGAAAATAAAATGTAAACCTCTAGTCATCAAACTAAAGACAAACAACAAACATCAATGGAAAGGAATCTTTGATAGAAAATCAAATAAAAGCATTAAAGTTTTACACGGGAGCAAGCCCTAGGCCTAAACAAATGAATTGTTTATTTCGATAAAACGCTTCTTCCAAGTCCAAGTATTTTATCAAAATGAACACAAAATGTATGTTTCTGATATCAGTGATAGATTATATCTATAAACACTGATAACTTGAACTGCATGCATAAAGATTGAAAATTATAGGCAACAAGAATACCTGAGAAAACACTCCATATGTCTGATCCATTGAAGCCTTGATTAAAGAGACTAATGTTGCCAATCGCAAAAAATCAAATTTTCGAAATGCTATTGCCAATCGTGAGAAATAAATAACAGTAATGCAAAAAGGAGATAAAAAGTGATATTCAACGGTAAGAGCTACAAAATAATGGGACAGATAATAATAGAAAACATAGAGGCTAAATTATAAAGAGATGTATATACATGGTAATGCTTATTCAAGAGAAAGTGGATGTCTGGCTAATATAAGATACTAAGGAGAGAATTTAAGTATATTCAACCATTCCAAACTTTTTCACTATACCATTTACTAAATATGCTGGATATTTATATAATTTGCTGGTAATTTTTAGCTTATTAATATGCATAGAATGAAATTTTTTATCTGATAATCTATAAATTCTAAAAAGGTGATTAAGTATAATATTTCTAAACAATTGAATCGAGTTACAGGAATTAAATGGTAACATTTTATTAATGTTAAAGTTAAAATAGTCTTTTTTATCATAAAAATTAGTAACTATCCTATTTGTAGGTTCAATAATTAGATTTAAATCCAAACAATTAATGTTATTACTAATAGTGGCTTCATTAGGAATTAGTTCCAAATTATCCGGTTAGAAATCTATATCTATGACACAGTTGTCTGTAAAAACCAAACAAATCAGATCATCAACATATCTGTAAATTTTATAATCTGTTTATTTTATAATATGTAAAAGATTTTTCATAATGATAAAGGTATAAATTAGCTATTATACTGCTACTACAGCCAACTTGTGAAACCCCTGAGACTTGTAAGTATAATTTATTACCTTTATTGAAAAGAACAAAGTGAAGAAGTTTAGAAAAGTTGATAAATATAGTATGAGTAGAATGATTAATAATATAAGCATTATATAGAGCTAAAATTACTACATAAAGATCAGAGATCTTAGTATTATTAAAAGATCGATAAAATCAAATGTTTGAAATCCAATTGGTTTATATATATATATATATATATATATATATATATATATATATATCGATATGTTAACGACTTAATTTGTATTATCGTTGATGATTCCAATGCAATTAATATTCATTTTTACCCCTCTAACCAAGAGTTAATCCCTAATGAGCCTAGCGTTAGTCAAACTGTAAATTATTTAGATTTAAATTTAGATACCCTCCTAATCATGTTATTACCAATTTATATAATAAAAAATCTGATGTGGGCAACACATGACTTTCCTTATATAATGTAATAAATTTACTACTTTTACAGTAAAAAATATAGGTTTTTCTTATAGTAGATACTAATATTCTTAGTCGTCATTTTCATTGATTTAGCTTTATTTTTATCCATTTGGCGAGATTTTCGCTAATTTGGCAAAATTTAAAAATTCGCCAAGTTGGCGATATTCCGCCAAATGCGTCGTCAAAACCTCCAAGCGTTATGGACGAAGAAATAAGTCCTTCTTACAGCATATAAATTACTATTGCCGTTCAAATACAAAAGTATTACTCAAAGTATCTTTTTTCATGAATGAAACGAGCTAGGTCCACGAGAATGATGTCACCCAATTTATCGCATGGTATTACATATGAAAAGTGAACATGTTTCTCAATAGGAAATATTTTTTTTTATTTTATATGACTTTTTGATAATTTTTTTAAAAAATGTGCAATATCTCGAGAACAATTCATGTTAGCGTTCTAAAATTTATGTCAATTGTTTTCTAATGAAAAATTACATAAGAAATGTCCATTTGCGTAACTTTATTAGTGGTTTTGATTTTTTGACGATTTTTTTAAAATTGCATTCGAAAATTTAGGGGGTTCTGAACATTCGATTGCGTATAAAAGCAATAGGCTTCCAGTGTTTACGGATTGTGATTTTTGTACCAAATTTGGTTCGAATCGGTCCATTCGTTTGTCAGTTATCGTCTCCACAGTTTCACTGACCCACCCACACACACACACACACACTCACAGACATCACTTCAAAAATATTGGATTCGTGATTAGGGATGCTTGAAATGTGCTCTCCCGTCGAAAACTCGAATTCGAATTTTTGACCCCGTCACAATACTTTCCTTATACATTATGTATATAAGGAAAGTAAAAAGATTCTTATAACTTCATCATCATTAAGCTGCTATGATATAGTTCTTGTAATTCTATTCAACTGCCTAGTAACATCATTTTAAACCAGTTTTCTCGAACATATCGACTTTCAGATCCTCAGTATCACTATCTCCACATCAATAATCTTAAACACATTTGTCAAAATTGCTACTATCCGGAATTTTTGTTAATAATATTATAATTAATGTTAAATACACCACTTAGTAAATTTACAATCGCATTATTTGTTCTTGCTTGGATAACTCATTTTTATTAATTTCAGCCATTCTTTTAATCTAACATTCCACTTGTCCTGAGTCCTATACTGATTCCTATTTCCGAAAGACTAATGTTAAAAATATTCCGTTCACGTTCACCCTTATGTTCAATCCGGTTTTCATACGCATTGACGGTTGGGTGTAGTGTGCTGTTCTATGCGTTCAGTCTGCAAGCACTTCCTCTTACAAGTGGCTATTAAATATGTAAGTTTCTTATTCTTTTTTTTTTAATTATTTCGGATTTTATTATTTTTACTTCCAGTAGCCAGTAGATAGTTCCAATGGGGTTTACGGTTATATACTATCGCCATTGTCAGAAAGTGGGTGTTATTTCGATTTTAATTCGTATTGTATGGATGTCCTGATGAGTGTTGTTGTTGAAACCCAGACCGTCCGACCTACCAGAAAGGTGTAAGGTAACTGTTTGGACGGTCGGGAAGTGCCACCCAATTTAGACCGGAACCCAGTGGGGGAGGCATCCACAGGGACCGTACCCTCCTTCCCCTACCACCAACCTCTCGGAAGGACTTTCGGACCCACATGTTTAACGTGATCGTACTCCGCATGAACACGGCGGCAGTTTTGGCAGTGGCTGGAATCGAACCCGGGCCTACCGAGTGCAACTCCAGCGCGCTAACCAATGGGCTACCGCGCCCCATCCTGATGAGTGTGCAATTCCGAATTAACCATCATTTTTCATGTTGTATGCATACAGTCTAATGGCATGGTCTGGTCACCATTTATTAGTTTCAACTTATTGTTCTCATTGTCTTGATCTTTTATCTTGAGCTAATTGTTATTGCTTTATCTTTTTTTTTGCTATGTTTGCTTTTTCATATTTTTATATATATATTTTTATATATAATTATATATTTATTATATTTATTAACGATTTTTGCATACATTTATACTATTGTATTTTATCATCTCATTCATTCTTCCCCTCATCCATATTCTTACCATTATAGCGATAAGTTACCTACTATTTTTATCGTACTAGTCTAGTTCTATAGTTAATTAGGTTAACACTTATATGTAACGGATGTAGGGATGTAGTAGAGATGGGTTTTTGTATTTACTGTAGTTTATGAGTAGTTTTCGTTTCTAAATATCAATTATATTATATATATATATATATATATATATATATATATATATATATATATATATATATATACATATATATATATATACATACATATATATATACATATATATATATATATATGTGCATATATATATATATATATATATATACATATATGTATATATATATATATGTATACATATATGTATATATATATATATGTATACATATATGTATATATATATATATATATATATATATATATATATATATATATATATATATATATATATATATATATATTATATATATATATATATAATACATAAATCTTGTATCTTCATCACTATTTTAATAAACACAATATTTGAGATCATTTTATGCTAAAAACAGCATCAAATCTCCAAAATACCAATTTGAAACTCTCATATAGATTATTAAACGACACAAAAATTTCAAGAACGAATTTCAAATGTCTCCAGTGATCGATAGTAAAATTTCTAGATATCTGGACTTGGGAGTAAAATGCAATTTTTCAAAAAGCCCATAACTTTCTTTCCCGACAATACAACAAAAACGCGTTTTATAGAGATTTTTCAATTTCGAAAGTGAGTTTCGATTGTTTAAAATACCTCAGGTGCAACAGAATGAACAGAAAATGCGATACTGTTTGGACACACTGTTCCGAAGAGGCAGGGGTTGCGCTTCAACTCTTGGACAAAGCGTTTAAAGAGTATGAAACGTGTAGTCTTTCTTCACAGGAGGAAATAAAACTAGGAGGTGGGGAAGAGAACTTGTGAGTGTCTTTAGGAAAGCTCATCACATTCATGTCAAAAATTCATGTGACGTTTAGAACAAAAGGTAAAATTTAAAGAATTTTTAATCAGTTTTTCATAAATATGCACCGTCTTATTGGAAACTATGGTCTCGAATATTTTTGGATGGCTTAAATTTAAATACCATGAATTAAATTTATAAATACAGCTCTGTATTTCAACACATACTGAAAAGAATAAACTAAAATTTTGCGCTCCAATGTTCCCGACAGTGATGAATCGATTGTTGTCGAAATTTACACAAGTTTCTTTTCGAGCCAACGGTCCTACCGTGCTGAAAACACCGGTTTTCGTTAAATCACCGAAGTCAATCAGCATCGGGCGCGGTTAGTACTTGGGCGGGTGTCTACCTGGGAACACCGCGTGCTGTTGGCACATTTCGGGCGCGGAAGCCGCTAGACTATTTTTCGCGCTGGATTTGAACGCTACCACAGCTACCGCCGTGTTCTTGCGGAGTACGATCACGTTAAACATGTGGGTCCGAAAGTCCTTCCGAGAGGTTGGTGGTAGGGGAAGGAGGGTACGGTCACTGTGGATACCTCCCCCACTGGGTTCCGGTCTAAATTGGGTGGCACTTCCCGGTCGTCCAAACAGTTACCGGTTGTTGTTGTTGCTTATCCTCTTTAACAGATCTGACATAAGTCAGATCATCTCCTTATGAGTTTGTTGACAGTTACCTTACACCTTTCTAGTAGGTCGGACGGTCTGGGTCTCAACAGCAACACGTTTCTTTTCTTTTTTTTTTCAAATATGAACTTTATTATTAATAATTAATATTAAAAACTTGTTTGAATATGAAAATTGGAATATATTTTGTTTGGGTTATTTAGTATCACAATATGATATATGAATTAGTTCCATATATTAATTATTTCATTAAATATAAAAAAACTATAACACCTATTTAAACAATAGGAACTCGAAATTTCAAGCAGTCATAACTCCCTGACGACTTCAGTAAAATATAGACACTTTATATGAATTCGACGGATTTTGATCTGAAACATCATAATATATTATTAAAAGTGGGTGTTAAACTAATGCTCATATAAATATATTGTAATCTATATATCACGTAACAATCAATTTTCAATACATCAGTTAATTTATTCTTAAATGTAAAGTATATAGATTCTTTATAACTATATATTATATATTTTTATTGTTATGTCACTAGATCATTATCTGAGGTTTCAGAAATACTGCTTAATTGAACTCTATAAAATATAAAGTTAGTTAATAGGATATCTAATTTCAAACAAAATAAGTTTATAAAATGAAGGCTAATATTATGTTTAATGATTTAATAAATGATGCACTCATGATAATATCCTTTCTCTGCTCTTTGGTATATCATCATTAGAAGAACGACTTTTCTCTTTCTTCCTTATTCCTTTTCTGTTTCATTAATGGAAGCCACCCTATTTGTTACCCGGGGCTATGACAAAAAGACTAAGCTTTCTATTTGCTTATTCAGATAATCTTTATTACCTCCAAAAGAAAGAGATTATGTGCTTTGGATACAATGCATAAACAAAAATGATTCATCTTTCACGTTCATAATGTGATTGGAAAATAAATTAAATTCAGCAATTAGCACGATTGTTTCAGTCATTCATAACCGTCCAATTTTAAGTTATTGGGATCTCTCTCTATATATATCTATCTATCTCTCTATTTCTATCTCTCTCAATCTCTCTCTCTCTATCTATCTCTCTATCTATCTCTCTCTCTCTCACACATACACACACACACACACCATCACACACGACACAAACACACCATCATACACACACACCAGCATCCATCCACACACACACTAGCATCCATCCACACATACACACAGCACCCATCTACACACACTCAAGCACCCATACACACACACACCAGCACCCATCCATACACACACACCAGCATCCATACACACCCACCAGTACCCATACACACACACACACATATATCCTCACACACACACACACACACACATCATAACACATACACATATATCATCACACGCACACACACACATCATAACACACACACACATATCATCACACACACACACATCATCACACACACACATCATCACACACACTCATCATCATACACACACACATCACACACACACACATCATCACACACTTCATCACACACACACATCCTCACATACACACATCATCACACACACACATCTTCACACACACACGCATCATCACACACACACATCATCACACACACACACATCTTCACACACACACGCATCATCACACACACACATCATCACACAAACACACCATCACATGCACACCATCACACACACACAATCACACACACACACAAAATCACACACCATTACGCACACACCCTCACTCATACACACCTTCGCACACACACACGCACATTCTCATATACTCACATTCTCACACGCACATTCTCATATACTCACATTCTCACACACACATACACACAACACACATTCTCACACACATACACACATTCTCCCACACACATACACACAATTGTCTAACGAGTTTTTGTCTTTACACACCCAAGCTCCCACATGACCTATGAGGCTTAAACGTTTGTACGCTTACAATATCGATTACTGTTCAGAACATAACAAAAAAGAACGGAAAACGGAGGGTTTTAAAGCGGCTTAAAAGACCTTTTAAGAAGAGCAAAAGATTACCTTAAAAGACCTTGTAAGAGCTTCCAGAAGCGCTCTTGTGACGCAGAAAGCTGAATCTTTGCACATTTATAGGATCGACAATCGGATAGAACTTAATGGTGCCGGATTTTCGATTTATCGAGAATTAAAAAAAAATCTTACGATATGTGGATAGTGCAGGGGAAATAGACACTTTGTTAATTGGGTACCTCCAGCAATTGACTACTTTGCCTTCTATGTAAAACGGCATTATTAAGTATACGATCGTCGTTTTGTGAATTAGCTAAGCATTTATCGTTTCTAGTATCCGAGCTGTGACCGTATACATCGTTAGCCTGTGGAAACTATAAAAATGCCTATTAAAAGAGTCACCCCTAAAAATGACAACTAAATAAATTAAACGCTAGCTTTGGGCGCCGCAAATATTAAATATCAAAACATGTTTTAAACATAGATTGAAAACAAAAATAAATAAAAAGCTGAAGTTCAAATAAATCTTACGAATATTTTAGAAATATGAATTACAATTAAAACATTTCAACACGCCCTTGTTATAGCTGATGCTTAAATGTTGTTAATTTATGTTAGAAGTTCTTACAAAAATTGTAGAAAATTCAAATAATTACATTTATTTAAAATATTTTATTAAAAAGCGTTTACGGGTTACAAAATTATTCCACAGTCCGAGCAGATTGGATTAAAACTGTACAGACATATTATTTAAAGGCCATCACGAAATAGTGGTTAATTGCTCTTCATTAGCATTGTGTAAAATTTTAAACAACGCTTCGCAGTGGATTTCAGGGCAGAAAAACACGTTTCCTTGTAACCAGCCAAAATGTTTCGTAAGAGACTGGTTAGCCTTTACTTGGTCTCCCAATTTCATTTTGCTGCGGCCGTATTCGCCACAGATTTCTCGAATGGTTCGATATCAGTTGTACATATCTAGATTAAACAAAATAATTTTTAACACTTTACAACAAAGTTGAAAAGTGTTTATGACTTTGTTCATTCTGTCTGTCTGTCTGTCTGTCTGTCCGTTAGCACGATAACTGCCGTAAAAATGACTTAATCAAAATTAAATTTTAGTATGTTGTTCAGACGGTCTGTAGGACATATGGGAATATAAATGAATAATATCACCCAATTAGTTTTGGATTGAACCCGGGTTGAAAAAATGAAATACATTGAGTCCTATGGGACCTAATTTTTCAAACATTTTTTAAGCGGATTTAAAATTCACAAATTGCTTCGAAAATTTTAGATAATATTCAAATTGTTCCATAAAATATATAAAAAAAAATTCAGCGAAATATATTCAGTAGTTTTTTAAATAAAAATTAAAATAATAATTACATCCCTTATATGAAACGATCATGTGACCATGATATGAAACGATCACATGACCCACTTCAAAATGATATATGGCATCCATCTTGTTTCAAAATCGTGATTTTTTAAAGTTCTTTTTAATTCATATTGAGTATTGTATCCGTCCTAAAACTACTTTATTTTTGCTTAAATTCTGTGCATCTACATACTGAAATAACGCAATGACAATATATTTGAGTTTAAATGCTCATCTAAATTTGATTATTTCTACAACTAAGCCTATTTTTTACCTATGTAAAATGTAAACAGCAAAATATGTAGAATGAGTTGTATTAGAATTCCTGTATTTTTTTAACACAAAATAATTTAGTCCATGGAGTCGGCATGGCTGATATGAATGAAATATTAATTGATTTTATAAAGAGAAGGACGATTTTTTTCGATGAAGCTTTAAGCATAGAGTTTAATTATTTGTAGCTCCATGGTCTTAAATAAAATGTTTATATAAAATAAACTATTATAGTATTGTGATGAATGAAATGAATGGGAGAAAGTTATGAATGAAATCCTGTTTTTATAGAGAGATCCAGACGTGTTATTTTTTCTATGACGTCATTTGAATTAATTTCAGTAGTTTTCGATGAAGTTTTCAAATATAATAAATTATCGTAGTGTTATGATAGTTTTTAAAATATTACCGTGGAATGTATTGCATTTTAGAGATATTTAAACCAGGCAATTTATATTTCAATGCCGTCATTTGTATGAAGTTCATTTTTTTCAATGAAGGTTTAAGTTTTCAACTATAATAAATCAATGTAGTATTGTGATAAGTTTTAAAATATTACCGAGGAATGTATTGCATTTTCGACTTTTTTTAAATAAAATTGCATTGAAGTTGGAAAGCGTTTCATAATCAATGCTTTAAGCATGATTGATCTTTCTTGCTTATATAAAATGTAATTCTAAAATATTATTGATTGATATCGATAGTAAGTTAAACGATTTTAAATTTTTGTAATTATTCATTATGTGGAGATAGTTAAGCCCATAATGATTAACTATATTCTAAAGACTGTCTGAGTGAATGAAGATAAAAAACTTACCTACCACCAATCAATTTAGCAAAATTAAATGGAGTGTTGATCAACTCGTCTTTCTCATACCTGAATCCATGTTTTTTTCACTGAGTCATAAATAAACCCTTTCTCATTTCATGATTATGTCAAATTCTGTCCTATGCTATCATGTTAAAAAATATATATAAAATTTCGAAATAAGTAAATATAAAATTTCGAATAAATTTCGAAATGTTCGTTCGAATTTTAAAAAACTATGTAATTCCAGATATTTAATTAAAAAAAAACGAATCCGTTTATTGGGTTCACAAAATAAATCGCTTTTAACAGCAGGTCCCCTTTAGTCTGTTGCGCATGTGCCTGAAATCTGCGTACGATATATGCAGAAAAAATTGCCTAGTCCATACGATCGCTACGCTTCTGCACTTGTAGCTGGTTCACAAAATCAATTACAGTTCAATAATATACATATAATTAAAACATTCATTTGGTATAATTAACATTAAATAAATAATCTTAAAATAAATGCAATATGGCCTGGGCGCAACGCACCTGAATAGTCAATGCCGCAACGAACGCCTAATTAGAATATTGCATAATTGATTATTCATATCCTATTGTTTCACTTATCCTAACAATCAACACTTTTACCATAGAAGCCGATCTTGGTATACATAGTAAAGATCGCTTCATGGCGGAAGTTAAAATAATGTAATACATTGATACCTTATAAAAGTCGCATTTAAATAACATATAACCTATAAACAACATAATTATTGTTTTTAAAATGTTGTGCAATAATCAATTTTACTAATGTTAAATACTGAACATCAGATTTGAAGGATTTTTCAATGAAGGAATTTTAAAATTAATTACGTATTCATTTTTTCCCAAAGTTTTATATATTCGCAAAAACTGTGCTATTGATGTTACATATTTTGTTCAAAGATTATATAAAAGAGTGCTCTTAAACCTGTCCGGTGGTATTATACTCTGCGGTAATATTTTTAGATCACATAGGAACTGATTAGCATAAAATCGCACAAAATTCTGATTCAATATTGAATACTCTAATTATTCAAATACTAATAATAATAATAATAATAATTAAAGCCGCTCCAAAGTGTTTTGGGACCTGAGCTGCACTATTATTGAACTGAATTTCATAGTTGCAATTATATAGTTGCAATATAGTTGCAATATAGTTCCAATTATATAGTTGCAATATAGTTGCAATATAGTTCCAATTATATAGTTGCAATATAGTTGCAATTATTTTTCACTATGCATCGCACAGACAGACAATTCAGCAGACACATAAATTTATATTATTCTCCTTTATTATTATAGACAACCTTCCAAAACTAAAAGCTCTTAAATTACAATAGCTGTTTGGCAGTAGTCGACTGCAAACTGAAAATAACGGTCGACTTATTATAAACACTCTATAAGTGAATCATATTGTTTGTTTACATTATTAATGGGCTCTTCCCACTGTTCACTACGCTCACTAACCTCTAACTCTTGGCTCTAACTACATCGTCAATGCAGTCTTGGATATATACATTGCTCTGACTCCAACATCTGTACCTATGTCGTGTTTCATCTTCTTATTATTTTTTTTTTGTTTTTGTATTTTTAAAAAGACAGCAAAGATCAAGAATATCCTTAAAAAGATGTATGCAGCGAAGTCATTTAAAGTTCTCTTGATTACTTTGCCCAATTTTTATTTATCTCTTGCACACTTTAAAAGAAAATATGCGCATTTTTGTTCTATAATTTCTACAAATTCTACAGTTCTACAATTCTACATACAGACAAATATGAAACAGTAGATGTGAAAGATGGACTTGGAATTTTGATTTAAGCCCTAGTTAAATAAATATTACATTCCAAGTGTGGGGAAAATTTGTAAAAGTCGACCCGGCTACCAATTTCTTTGTGATTGGTTGCTGGCTGGCAGAAACGTCACAAAGATGACAAAAGACTGAATTATCGAAGCACTGATAACAATAAAAGATTAATATAGAGATCTCTTAGAGATTCGCGAACGTAGCGAATAGAGGTGGAGATCCTAGTCTAACTTAATGAAGATGACTATGATTCTGCTCTGTTTGTGTAGGCTATAGACTAAAATATAAGCATCCTACGGCCATGAAATTTGTAGCATTCGAGAAGGTACTTCATGATATTATTATTTTTCGAATTGGTTTTATGGATCTTTTATATTCTAGCATTTTCACACAAATCGATTCCTCAGCGGCTGAAAATATTATTACAGAGTATTCATATTCATACCATCAGAAAGATCATAGAATGTTCTTTCCAACGATGTTTGAACCAAAAACGTGGATAATTCCTTCATACTTATTAATTTTTCAAAAATACATCGAAATTGTCATTTTTTTACTTTATTTGATATATCATACCATCCAAAAAACTAAAATTTGCACAATTCTATATGTTTGCTAAAACTCATCATATATCTTAGCAGTATAGTAATTTTTTCTTTCGATTTCAAAAATAATTTTAATTTTCACAATTCCTTAAGTGATCGGCTTCATTGAGTGATCATTTCCATGCAAACCCTTTCCCGAATGAAGTTTTTCAACCGACTGAAACGACGCTTACGGAAGAGGGAATCATGTTGTCCATTCGCGCATGCGCGTTATAGATGTGTACGTCCTGATGTATGATCATAGACCGTGGGAGATTTAGAGATTCTATATTTGTATAATCAGAAAATTTTAATTTAAAACAGGTAATTTGGAAATTGAGTATGGTATTTTCTGTATCTGTATAATTTAAGTAAAAAACACTTATTTAGGACCTGGGCAACGGCGGGGGATTTCTTTCTAGTTATTAAGAGAATTCATTAGCTGAATAAGACAAGTGCCAAATTTTGCTGTAAAAAAACTGTACAGTATTTTTCCTCAAAATTAATTTGTATGAATCCATCCCTCTTTGTTTAGAATGAATATTTATTCAGTTTTAAACTGTTTCTTAATTCAAATTATTCAATATATGCACATGGCTCTAATGCTTTTCTCCTTTTACTCCATTTGCCATATTCAATTTTCCCTTTTCGTAGAAAATTTTAGAATTCTGATCGGAATTCATTTTCCTACGATAACTCCATTATCTCTTAAGTGCGAAACAATAGACCACGAGTACCTTTTATGATAAACTCGGAAGTTTTCAAAGCTTTGGAGAAACTTGTTCAAAGATATAGTTTAAAGATACATTTTCAGTTATGGAGATTTGTAAGTGCCTTAGAAGCTTTGAATTGCCAGTCCATTTCAGACTAATAAGTAATTGTTCAAGCTTAAAATATTGCCACAATTGTTCGTTATACTTCGTTCTTAGATATAGCATCCAATTTAAGATCTCAGTTAGAACATGTATATTCTAGAACGAATTTAGATTCCAAGTGGAATATGCAAGTAACATTTTCTGGATAACATGCAAGAATGTGCACAGTTTACTGTAAACGTACATTCATGAAATAATACCGAGAAATGGACTGGAAGTAAGCCCTCTTTTCCTAATCAATTGCATCTGGAGACCAACACTTTACAGACTAAATTTCCCGAGCCATGTGATGACACCTCACATTCTCTGTGTATGAGACCAACACTTTACAGACTAAGTTTCCCGAGCCATGGGAGGACACCTCACATTCTCTCCATCTATGTATGAAACCAACACTTTACAGACTAAATTTCCCAAGTCACGTGAGGACACCTCACAATCTATCTATGTATGAGACCAAACTTTATATATTAAGTTTCCCGAGCCATGTGTGGACACATCACATTCTCTCTATCTATGCATGAGACTAACACTTTATAGAATAGGTTTCCCAAGCCATGTGGGGACACCTCACACTCTCTCTATCTACATATGAGACCAACACTTTACAGACTAAGTTTCCCGAGCCATGGGAGGACACCTTACATTCTCTCTATCTATGTATGAGACCAATACTTTATAGACTGAGTTTCCCGAGCCATATGAGGACACCTCACATTCTCTCCATCTATGTATAAGACCAACACTTTACAGACTAAGTTTCCCGACCCATGTGAGGACACCTCACATTCTCTCTATCTATGTATGAGACCAACAGTTTACAGACTAAGTTTCCAAACCCATGTGAAGACACTTCACATTCTCTCTATCTATGTATGAGACCAACACTTTACAGACTAATTTTCCCGAGCCAAGTGAGGACTCCTCACATTCTCTTTATCTATGTATGAGACCAACACTTCACAGACTAAGTTTCCCGTGCCATGTGAGAACACCTCACATTCTCTCTATCTATGTATGAGACCAACACTTTACAGACAAAGTTTTCCGAGCCATATGAGGTCACTCACTTTCACTCTATTTATGTATAAGGTCAAGACCAAAGCGTCATATAAGAAGGGACGGACACCACTGCAGTGGAGAAGCCAGAAATCCACCGGAGGAATGCCCGGACCGGCAACATTTTCTTTTGCTGCTGGAGAAGATATGGAAAATTCACAAAAGATGAGCACATCAAATATGAATGGGGACCGTGCAAAATGTTTGTAGAGGGGGAGCATGATTTCTAAGCGCTACCTTGCCGAGACCGCATTTTTTTAAATTAACCCAGTTCATACCTTTTTATAATAATTTACATTTTGATCCACATTCCTTTCTTGTGGCACAAAGGTTTCAAAAACCGCTAGAGTGTGCATGTTAGTACAAAAGGGACTTGAATCCACCAATCCCAGGATTTTGAGACCAATACTTTACTGACTCAGCTTGGAGAACTTCGCACACGTTTTGTAAGATAGACCTTTGACTTGACTAATTATAGACGCAGGTTGGACTGATTGGGAAAGAAGAGTGGACCAATGATGGACACATATATTTAACAAGTTTTATGAAGTAAAAGCTGACTTGATTGTAGAGCGCCAGCAGGATATATTGTTGACAAACTGTGTATGAGACTGATTAGAGTGACACCAGTTGGACACATTTCAAGAAGAGGATTGGGGTTATTGTAATTTTTCCGATGTCTATATAATAATTGTCAAACATGTTTTTGTCTTTCCAGACCCAACAGAAGCCCCGGGTGACCTAGAGGGCTGCATCCTTGCACACTTATAGTATCGACCTTAGGACAGAACGTAATAGAGCTGGATTTTCAATTACCTCAGCGGGGGCGGAGGAAATGGTGAGTTACGAAAAGTATTTCCATACACTACAAGAGCTCCAATTACCTAGAAGACAGAATCTTGCACGTTATCGTCTTCGGTGCAGAATCTAACAGAGCCAGACAAAAGGGGGGAGGAATCTAAAAAAACTTTTCAGATCCTCAAGAAACCTCCTGATGAATTAGAAGACTGATTCTTTGCACCCTTATCAAATTAAACATGGGGCAGAATTTGACGGAGTCAATTTCAATGAGGATGACTAATTTCGACGCTAAGCTCCACATAATGTTAGACAAAATAGACGTATTAAAAATTACAACTTATTTCTTTAAGATTGTTAATTTTTCCTATCTTTAAAAAGCTTATCTGTTTAATATATAATAAAGTGAATTAAACTCACCTAACAAATGAATAAAATAAATGTTATAAAATATATGTATCATTCGTTTTATTTTTAAAAAATCCTACAAAAATATGGTAAGTCTCCTGTAAGACATATTTACGTGTTGAATAAATTATTTCCGATAAATTTCCATAGATGTTGCTAATGATGTTAAACAATTTTTTGCACTCTAAATCCACGTATAAAATATGTTCAACTATGCTTTGGGAAATATCAATTGCGATTCTTAAATATGTAAAATCATTACACGGTGGGAAAAACTCTTATAAACATCATAAAAGTTCATACGATCGAGCCCCCCTCCCCCACCCCCACCCACACACACCGATTTAAATAGAACATTTTATTCAAACTTTTATTAAGACAGGAGTTAATTTTTGTACACATTAAAACATGAAATGCATCTTTCGGTTTGCAACAATCCATATTTCTAAATATTAATAATATAAACACATTGATTTATCTGTCTATTTATCTATCTATCTCTTTTAACGCTGCTACAAAATGTTGCCGATCGTGTTTCAATCACGGATAAACATTTTAATTTAGACACTAATCCAGATCATCAACATTTTCATAATCGTCCACGTGAACACTACATTTTTTTAATCACCTATTGACTTTCCACGTTCATTGCTGCTTGAATTCAATGTTCATATTAAAAACCGAAACATTCTTCTTAGCTAATTAAATTTTTGCTTGCACGCGGTTGTATTTTTTTTTCTTTTCTTCTTACTTTTTTCTTTGAGTGGTGTCAGCAGATTTAAATTTATATTTAAAAAGATTGAACAAAAAAATACAGTTTTTGATATTCAAAACAAATTTTATTTCACAAACGTGTTGGCCAAGGGAAAATGAAGAGAATAGAAAAAAATCTGATGTGGGCAGCACATGACTTTCCCTGCAGACTTATATTCACATTCTCTTTATTTTTATTACATTTAGTTCACTTTTAATTCAATTTTCTTTCTCATTTGATAACTGGACTTCTTTTCAAAGGTGGCGTAGAGAAATACGAAAAAATTAAAATATCTCGAGAACGGCTAGTCCTAGTGTAATGAGGTTGGTCTTATTCTTTTCTTCGTTAAAAATTACGTATAAAACAAGCTTTTAATGGATATATTTGAGCGTATGTACTTTCTTATTTTAAATTTTGATGATTTTTGCGGGCCATTTTGCAAAAAAGGCAGGTTATTTTTTTCCGAATCGTACCAAAATCTAATCAGCACCAGGGTGACCTACAAGCAACTTATCTACCAAATTTTGTGAAATTCGGTCCATTAGATTTTTAGCTAGAGTGGATACAAGCTTTTGCGGGCCATTTCGCAAAAAAAGGCGGGTTCTTTTATACCCAATCGTACCCAAAACTAATCAGCACCACATTCGCCCACAAGTGACTTACCTACCAAATTTTATGAAAATCGGTCAATTAGGTTTTTAGTTAGAGTGGATACAAAATCTGCACAGACAGACAGACAGACAGACAGACACACACACACACAGACGTCACGCTAAAAATAGTTTTTTCGTATTCTAGAGGTCTCGAAACGTGTAGATCCGTCGAAAACTCGAGTTGTGATTTTCGGCATGATTCCAATACTTTCCCTATACATTACCATGTATTGCAGGGAAAGTAAAAAAGAAACGTCGGTTAAACAGAGAATGGATTTTTAGTAAAAACTTTTAAAACGGAGAGTTACGGTCAGAGTTATATTATAGTATTAATATAATTTTATAATGAATGCCTATTACTCAATTCTAAATTAATTATTGACTCCTATTATCCTTTATACTTGGGGTTCTAATGATTTAACATATTTCGCCCGTTTTAGCAGGTTAGCCTTCCTTTAACCGGAAAATTTTGAGCCTCAGATCGGAATTTATTATTTTATGGTAACTCAAATCCCTTCTATAGGGAACCAAATAATGAGATAGGAAACAATAAAGAATGTATACTGGAAACCTATTGCTTTTACTCCTCAATTTTCGAATTCAGTTTAAAGACATAAAAAAACAGGACATTCAATAATGTTAAATAAATAATCATTTTATATATAATGCTTTATTATGAAACGAATTACACAAATTACAGAACATTTGACGAAACCGTTCTCGGGATATTGCATGTTTTTTAAACAATTTTTCTAAAACAAATTTAATAAAATATAAAAAAATACTAAATATCGTCATATATATTTACTTTACATATGCAATATTATGCAGCAAATCTATTAAAATTCATTTCGTAGATATAGACCGTTCCATTCACGAGACATTACAAATTTTGCAATAGTTTTGTCTTTCGACACCAAACAACTCCCTAATTGTCATTCATCTTACGGGATATTAATTAAATATCAATGGCGTTTGGTACAAATAAGTCATTTTATTTTGACTCATAAAGTCGTCAAAACACCCAATTTTATGTTACGTGATTTTATGCCAGTAACTTTATAGTGTAGCTTTAACTATTGATGAGCATATTTTGCGACTTTAAGCTCGATTATTAAATGGTTGTCATAGTGACGATATACAGCTTTCCAGATTAAATAATGAATAGTTAAATGCATTATTGATAGATAAAAAACACAACTAAAACTTGAATTTTGTTTTTTAATAATCAATTAATTGGACCGCATAACATCGATTTTATATTAATTTTTAAAATAGTTATATATATGGACTCATCGGTTGACTGATGGTAGTTCCAATGTGTCTTATATCTGTTAATTGTCAAATTATATTTGATAGAATTACAAGTTCGTATGGCACTTTGAAATAGCTTTACGTGTTGACACCGACAAAATGCCCTATTTTAATGCACAATTCAACGTCAAAAACTTCTTATCGTGGGTCTTGTATATCATTATTTTGCTGTAAAAGAAATAAAGGCGTATTATGTAGGAAAATTCGTATGCTGGCCACATGAGATTTTTTTATATCTTATTGAGTTCCGTTTCAAGATATCTTATTGAGCTCCTTTGCATTCCGCAAGTTTCAGTCCATTGAAATTAATATTTGTTTACTGTTCTAATCTTTAAAATAAATATTTACTGCTCGGAAGTAAAGTATTTCTTAATTAAAACTAATTATTCTGGGCATCGCTCTAATGCTTTTACCCCTTTGTTTACTATAAAATAGAATCTCCAAGCAGAAAATTTTGAACCGGAATTCCTTTTCTCAAGATAACTTTATGCTCTCCAGCGTAAATGCGATACAATGGGCCAGGAGCGTCTTTTGAAAACAAACATGGAAGTTTTCAAAGCTTTTGTGAAGGTTATTTAGAAATGTTCCCTGTTGTGGTCGCATTTGGAAATTCGTTTGAAACATTTCATATTTCAGTCACACTTAAGCAGTGACTTCAGTCTCACTTAAGCAGCGACTTCTGTCACACATAATAAGCAATTGTTGCACTATTAGAGTGTATCGATGCAAAGCTCTATATAATTAGTTCGTAGGAGTTACCAAAGTCCGCTTCGATGATAAAAACTTGCAATTCCGTTACAGTAGCTCAACGGTAGAGCATCAGCTGGCCAGTACGAAGATCCGTGGTTCGATTCCCGGTTAGGGCAGCAAGGTTTCTCACAACGGCGCCCGAAAAATATTAACCCTGTAGGTTAGTGCAAAGATGTCAGAAGTCGTAAGTGACCCTAACACGATTAGCACGGATTCAATGGAGTCTGGTATATGGAGCGCTGATTTCAAATCGGGAGGTCAACGGCCATAAAAATAGCAACAGGAGGCTAACCTGGGGTAAAAATAGTAGGAGGTGGTCAGTCAGATTGTCAGTTGCACGCCAAACTGACATTAGAGGGTGGAGAATGCACACTTAAATGTCCACTTCAATGATAAGAACTTTCAATTCCGTCCAAGTAACTCAAAGGTAGGTCGTCGACTGGTCAATTTGAAGATCCAGGGTTCGATTCTCGGTTGGGGCAGCAAGGTTCTTTACAGAATGTATTTCACTTTCAGCGTCCATATGATTCAGATCAAAGAAGATTTATTTATTTCATATCTTTTCTTTTATTTCTCATTATACTTTTTGTTATAGGCTAGAATGAATTATCCGGCTCTGCACGGATCCTAAATAAACGCTCGCTATTTAAATAATATCACTCAGTTTATAAATCGCCAAATCAGTTTCAATTCAAATCAGCACGAAATATCCATAGTTTAAGCGCAAAGAGCACCACTCCACAAATGAAAATTAATGAATAAGTAAAAGGAAGGATGACTCGAACTTTCCTGGGTACGCATGCGCAGTAAAATTCCCGCTAAAAATGTCGAAAGCTAGGATTTCAAGCAGGGAGTTGCGTTTTCTGCTTTGCAATTACTTAATAAATTTCCAAAAATAAAATTACATCCGAAATTGAATTTTTGTTTTGTTATAATCCCTTGATATGTATATACGGAGCTTTTTACAAAACTATAGAATTGTAATAATCTTATTTTTCTGGATGCGACGAAAAAAGTATCCATAACCAAAAACATACCATAACAATATTTCATCTCCATCACTTATCCTTATTTTCAGGAATTGATATCTAAAAATCAATTAATTATAACATCAGTTTTGAAGAATTTAATTGGAAGTATGGTCAGCAGACAATTTCTGCATTTAGAGTATGTTATTATGGTTACACATGAAATCAAAAATTGTATAAAAAAATTGAATCAAAAAGTATAATGAAAACATCGTCTGCGATACATATAAATTAAAATATCCCAGAAATGGTTGGTTACATTATTAAAAATTGATCCAAAATATTCGACAAATATGTTTCTGAACATAACTGCAAACAAACATGAATTTTGTGAACTGTTCGCCGGTTATAACTGAAAATATCTGATGTGGGCAGCACATGACTTTCCTTATATAATGCAATGGATTTACTACTTTTACAGTAAAAACAAATGGATTATTCTTATAGTATATATTTATATTCTTTACAAGGTATTGAATTTTCGTCAATGAGTCATCATTTTCATTGATTTAGCTTTATTTTTTATCTATTTGGCAAATTTTTCGTTAATTTAGCAACATTTAAAAAGTCGCCAAGTTGGCGACATTCCACAAAATCCGTTGCCAAAATCTCGCCAAGCGTTATTGACGGCGAAATAAGTTGTTCCTACAACAGATAAATGACTATTGGCGTTCAAACACAAAAGTATTATTCAAAGTATCTTTTTTCATGAATGGAACGAACTAGATCACCAAGAATGATGTCGCCAAATTTATCACATGATATTACATATAAAAAGTGAACATGTTTCTCAATAGGACATTTTTTTTATTTTATATGATTTTTTGATAAGTTTTTTGAAAAATGTGCAATATCTCGAGAACGGTTCATTCTAGCGTTCTAAAATTTATGTCAATCGTTTTCTAATGAAAAATTACATAGGAAATGTCTATTTGCGTAACTTTATTAGAGGTTTTGAGTTTTTGATGATATTTTCAAAATTTCACTCAAAAATTTAGGGGGTTCTGAACATTCGATTGCGTATAAAAACAATAAGCTTCCAGTTTTCATAGATTGTAATTTTTGTACCAAATTTCGTTCGATTCGGTCCATTCGTTCGTCAGTTATCGCTCCAGACTCACTGACACACACACACACACACACACACACACACACACACACACACACACACATACACACACTTTCACGCACACACACAGACAAACATCACTTCAAAAATGTTCGATTCGTGATCTGGGATGCTTTGCTTGAAACGTGCTCTCCCGTCGAAAACTCGAATTCGAATTTTCGACCCAGTCGCAATACATTCCTTATACATTATTGTATATAAGAAAAGTAAAAATGATAGAATAAAATACTTCAAGATATGTGAATTTTTTTAATAAAACTCCTGAATTTCATATTTTTTCCCTCACTACTCATAGGTCAAGTACCACGTGAATGTAAAGTTTCTACCTTTAGCAAAGTTCCTACCTTTCCACCTTTGACCTGTAAATTAAACCTTTCACAAGTCACTCTGACACAATTGTATGATATATATTCAATGATTTTCATGAAAACAAGACTTTTTTTTATTACGTAATAATAAGCAAAGTAAAATATCTAGGTTAGGATTAACAGTATTTTATTATTACTGCAATATACTCAGCAGTATTCAATAAAATTATACATATTAAATATTTCCTGATAAAATAATAAACTCACACTCATGCAGATTATCCCTCCAGCACTCGATTCTAATGCTTTTCACACAGTCCTGCCATATTGATGCTTTAAATAGAAAATTTCGAACGAAAATCCCAGAATTCAATCTAGCAGGATTACTTCATTGCCGTCTGGGAAAGTGCGAAACAATGGGCCAGGAGCTCCGTTTCTAATAAAAGTCGAAGTTTTCGGAGCTTTTGTGATGCATCCTTAAATATTCTGCTCAAAGTTTCGGCCTTTTGCAAATTTCGTCGAAACTTTCAATTATCAGATGCTCTCAAGCTAATATGTATCTGTGGGGTACTTGAAGTACGAGCAGGGATTTTCGTCGGTAGAAGTTCTTAATGACTGTTTTCTCGACTTTTTTGTTTAAAATTCCAAGTACCTCACAGGCGTAATATGTTATTATACTTTATTAATATTAAATTTAATAAGCTATAGAAATATTATTTAATTAGTATTATACTTTATTGTAATTTATTATGTTATTAGACTTCATGTGTTATTATACTTTATTAACTTTAACAAAGTATAATAATAATATTTAATTATTATTATACTTTAGTTATTAAACTTTATTATTATTAACACTTTACAACAAAGTTGAAAAGTGTTTATGACTTTGTTCATTCTGCCTGTCTGTCTGTCCGTTAGCACGATAACTGCCGTAAAAATGACTTAATCAAAATGAAATTTTAGTATGTTGTCCAGACGGTCTGTAGGACCTATGGGGATATAAATGAATAATATCACCCAATTAGATTTGGATTGAACCCGGATTGAAAAAATGAAATACATTGAGCCCTATGGGACCTAATTTTTCAAGCCTTTTTTAAGCGGATTTAAAATTCACAAATTGCTTCGAAAATTTCAGGTAAAATTCAAATTGTTCCATAAAATATATAAAAAAAATTCATTGAAATATATTCAGTAGTTTTTTAAATAAAAATTAAAATAATAATTACACCTCTTATATGAAACGATCACGTGACCATGATATGAAAAGATCACATGACCCACTTCAAAATGATATATGGCATCCATCTGGTTTCAAAATCGTGATTTTTTAAGTTCTTTTTAATTCATATTGAGGGTTGTATCCGTCCTAAAACTACTTTATTTTTGCTTAAATTCTGTGCATCTACATACTGAAACAACGCAAATACAATATATTTGAGTTTAAATGATTATCCAAATTTGATTATTTCTACAACGAAGCCTATTTTTCACTTATGTAAAATGTAAACAGCGAAATACATAGAATGAGTTGTATTAGAATTGCTGTATTTCTTTAACACAAAATAATTTAGCCCATGGAGTCTGCATGGCTGATATGAATGAAATATTAATTGATTTTATAAAGAGAAGAACGATTTTTTTTCGATGAAGTTTTAAGAAATGATAGAGTTTAATTATTTGTAGCTCCATATGGTCTTAATTTTTAAATAAAATAAATTATTATAGTATTGTGATGAATGAAATGAATGGGAGAAAGTTATGAATGAAATGCTGCTTTTATAGAGAGATCCAGGCGTGTTATTTTTTCTATGACGTCATTTGAATTAATTTCAGTTGTTTTCGATGAAGTTTTCAAATATAATAAATTATCGTAATATTATGATAGTTTTAAAAATATTACCGTGGAATGTATCGCATTTTAGAGATATTTAAACAAGACAATTTATATTTCAATGCCGTCATTTGAATGAAGTTCATTTTTTTCAATGAAGGTTTAAGTTTTCAAATATAATAAATTAATGTAGTATTGTGATAAGTTTTAAAATATTACCGAGGAATTTTTAGACTTTTTTAAATAAAATTGCATTGAATTTGGAAAGTGTTTCATAATCAAATGCTTTAAGCATGATGGATCTTTCTTGTTTATTGTGCTGTTATATACTTAATATACAGGGTGTCCAGTGCTATCGGTGGCCAATGGCTATTTCCTCAACCGTTAGTTATAGAGATACACTTCCAATTGCAAAAATGTTTTAAATTTTAAAATCTATTATCTTAGAAACAGTTTAAATCAATAAATGCATTTCTGAAAGAAATACGAAATATAAATTTTTATACAGTCCTCCGGTCCTACCAATTATATTCAGGAAAATCGTCCTCATACAATTTTCTGCAAAATAAAAAAAATCATCCTTTTATGACCAAAATTGACCGACTTATAGCTGTTTAAAGTTGGAGCACTTTTTGTGCTGAAAAATGGTCAATACGTCCCTGATTGGTTGGGGTTGCCTGAAACAGGACATTTTTATGCGTGGAAAAGCGACTTAAGTCATAAAGTTTAATGCTTCATAACTCGGTGAATTTTGGTCGTAAAAGGAAGATTTTTTTTATTTTGCATGAAATTGTATGAGGATGATTTTCCTAAATATAATTGGTAGGACCGGGGCACCGTATAAAAATTTATATTTCGTATTTCTTTCAGAAATGTATTTATTGATTTAAACCGTTTCTAAGATAATAGATTTTAAAAAATTTAAAACATTTTTGCAATTGGAAGTATATTGGAAGTATATTTCTGTGACTAACGGTTGAGTAAATAGCCATTGGGTACCGATAGCACTGGACACCCTGTATATGACTTAATATGTTATCAACTTCATCATTATTATACTTTAACGATGAAGTTGATAGCAATTGTGATAATTTTGAGATTCATTCCATACATAATCGCGCTAAAGTTATTGGAATATATATCTTCGCTTTTTTATTCTATTGTATAGAGAAAAGTATTGTTACGATATTGTCTTCCCGAAAGTTGTTGAATTTGAGATTTCATGGATTAAATACATTTTAAGAACCCATGAACTCATTTCAGGTACTTTTGGAAAGATTTCGTGTGTGGGAGGACATGATAATTCAAGAAAAATTGCACTCACGACTATAAAATTTTATGTGTATATACATTATGTGAGAAACTTCTTTTAATTATTCTCATGATTAGAATTCGAATTTTAAGATATTAATAGCAAACTAAGATAATTCCTTTGACAATGATGGTAACATGTAAAAAAAACTGATGTGGGCAGCACCTGACTTTCTCTGCAGACTTAAATTCTTATTTTCTTTATTTCTTTAATACTTCATTAGATTGAGTTTAATTGCACCAAATAACACTAAATTTGCATTTTTAATTCATTTTTTGTTTTTATTTAGTAATTGGGCATCTTTCCGATAACGACGTAACAAAAATGCAAGAAATCTCAAATATCTTGAAAACTGTTAGTCCTAAAGTATAATGGAGTGTCGAAAGCCCAGAACTACCGACTCGTCCAAGGACATGAGCAGCAGTTTGGTAGTTCGGGGTATAATGGAGTGTGTTATATTCTTTTCCCCGTCAAAAATTCCGTATAAAACAATAATTTAATTGATACATTTCAGCATACGTAGTCTTTATTTTTTTAGATTTTGGAGATCTTTGCGGGCCATTTCGTAAAAACAGGCAGGTTGTTATTTTCCGAATCGTACCAAAATCTAATCAGCACCAGTGTCCCCCAAGTAACTTATCTACGGGCGCGGTAGCCCGCTGGTCAGCGCGCGGGAATTGCACTAGGTAGACCCGGGTTCGATTCCCTCCGCTGCCAGAAACTGCCGCCGTGTTCACGCGGAGTACGATCACGTTAAACATGTGGATTCGCAAGTCCTCAGGGGTGCGGAACTAAAACTGTAAACCGAGAGGTAGACCAGGTCCGCACTACTGTCTCCAAGTAACTTATCAAATATTGTGAAATTTGGTCAATTAGTATTTTAGTTAGGGTGGATACATGAAATTTTTGCGGGCCATTTCGCAAAAAAATGTGGATTCTGTTTTTACGAATCTTACCAAAAACTAATCAGCGCCAGGGTCACATCCAAGTGACTTTCCTACCAAATTTTATGAAATTCGGTCCATTAGTTTTGAGTTAGAGTGGATAGATTCATTGCACAGACACACAGACAGATACAGCGACACAGACAGTCAGACACACAGACACAAACACAGACGTCACGCTAAAAATAGTTTTTTCGTATTCTAGAGGTCTCGACACGTGTAGATCCGTCGAAAACTCGAGTTGCGATTTTCGACATGATTCCAATACTTTCCCTATACCAATATTTACCATGTATTGCAGTGAAAGTAAAAAAGAAGTTGTCAGAACGAGATAAGATACTTTTTAAAAGTATTGTCGACGCTCAATGAAAGATACTTTGCGAAACTGTATTTAGATGCAATATACTAGATACATTTAGAAGAAGCTAAAGATACAAGATACTTTTCAAAAGTATCGCTCTTACTCGATACAAGATAATTTATGAAACTGTATCTAGGTGCAATATACTAGAAAATTTTAGAAGAAGCAATGATATTGATCTGGAAATGTGGGTACGCCCAGGATACAAGATTGAGTCCAAATTTCTGAATAACTAACACGTTTATTTACAAGAACAACATGAATAGGAACAATATACAGCAAGTAGATCGATTACTATCTGATAAGGTCACTAAACTTGTGAGATAGTTACAGATACAGTAAAAGAGCCAGTAAATACCCCACTAATTTTACAAAACAGCCGATAGTATTCTCAAAACATTGACTTGTGTCACAGTTCAATGTAGCTCGTCAACTGCTCCAGCTGAGTTATGACTTCTTTTATATATTATCAGTGGAAACTTCAAGAAATCTCTCATATCTCGTAGAATATTCGTTTTTTCGGGGTGTTTCTTAAACCTTTAAAAAGTCGTCAAATATCACCAAATTGGCGAAAAGTCGCCAAATCTAACAATCCATTCTGAACTTCAGCATATGGCAACCCTAGATTCACGTTATAGGAAAGGTTGCTTGTACGGGTGTTTTCTCCGTCTGGTCTTCAAAAGTGACGAAAATGAGGGCATTTTACACGTTCGTAGCAATATTATTAAATTATATTATATTTTTACTAACTGTTTTTCTTGATTTGAGCTTCAAACTCGATACTTCGAAACAAAATTGATAATCAGAGAAAAGACATACAGTTTGGGGCTGTGATAATTGATGCTGGAAACTTCAGCATCTTTTGAAATCCGAAAATTTTGGCTCTATTTACTGCATTTGTTGCCGAAATTTCAGAAATATGACCACTGTCTGAAATCATATTTTTTATGTAATTCACACTGCAGGATGTATGTTCAAACACAGTATAATATCTTACGCATATTTTGAAATCTGGAAATTTGTATAAAAATTTTAACCAAAGCAATTAAAAGTACATATCAAAGCAATCATAACATAGTAGGGATCCAATGCACAACGAATTCGAGTAGTCCTATAATGTGTCTTTCCTTAGGGACAAAGTTAGGAAATGCAATGAAGGATACTGCCCTGAGTCTCGTGCTTTCAGAGGCGTTTGAACTCATTTCTGCTTTCTCATAATATGCAGTATAAAGTATTTGTATATATGTAACATAAAGTATATGTAGTATAAAGTATTTTTTTCGCGAAAATCTTCGAATTCGAGATTTTGATGTCAATATATCTTTTAAGACCTCCTGAAGAAATTTTGACTAGATTTGAAGTAATGTCTGTCTGTCCGTCTGTGGTCGATTTCTTGTGTACACAAAAATTAATATATTTAGCGGCCACAAATATTAATGTATATTCACAAAACTTTATATCCGGCTTTGCTATCAAAAAATCTAGAACTAGATAACATTTTTTTTTAATTCAAGCAAAAACTTCCAAATTTATTCAATTTTTTTTTTTAACATGGCATAGCCGCGATAAAACATGACATCATTAGCCTTCCTCGGGAATGGGGGGGGGGCATGTTACCCCTCTCCCCCGGTTGTACATTGTGATGGTATTAATTAACATATATTTTCAAGCCGTTTAAATTGAAGGGTAACGCGCTATAATTGTAATCAGTTGAACCCACAATACAAATTTTTCAAAATTTGAAAAAAAAAAACTACTAGTCAAGTTGAGCCACCCGCCAGTTTGATTTTACTTAACGTCGAAATTCAATTCCCAATAATACTCTATGTAAAATACTTCACAAAACGCTTATTCCTGCCTTGAGGGAAGGAGACATGCAGCCTCGCGAAATGCATTTGCTTTGGACTTCGCTAAATCTAGCAATGGACCTGGTTCTGCAGAAGAAACGAAACTAGGGTGGTGTTTTCGGACAAAGAAGGAATAGAAGAAATTTATTGCCAGAATAAATTAACTAATTTTGATCCTGAAATTTCTATCCCTTTAAAAAAGTGTAAAAATATATTTACAGAAAGATTGTAAATAAATATAGAATGAATTTATTCCTTTAATTTTATCAAAAAATTAAGAGTCCGAATTGGAAATATCGAGTATCAAAAAAAGTGTACATTTGAAGAAGTATTTCGATACAATATCCAGGATAAATTTACTAGCTAGAGTTGATAATCGATGTATATTCTATCGCAATATTTGCCAGCCCTGGGGGGGGGGGGGGGGGGTAGTATATTGATAATTCGAACCTCGCTATAGCTAGTAATCAATACTAGCAAAATCGAGGTCTGTGGTTTGCATGCGGCCCGCCTAGCCACGACAAAAGAACCACCATAAAATAAAATTAAAATAAAGTGTAAAAAACCCACTTCATCAAGTCACCTATTACTACAGATCTTAAGACAAACAAAAAGCGAAATACGTAAATCAGAAATAAACAATTTTTATTTTTAAACTTATCATACATACGTGACCATGCAAAAATATCCTACATTAAGGCTATTTTCTTTAAAAAATGTAAGTGTTTTCATATCTACCTACGTTTGTGAAGCTTTCTTTTTTAAAATGAATCTCAATAAAAAGTAAATATTGAGTTTCAAGAACAAATGAACATTGAGAAAATCAGCTGAGATGTGCAACAACCAAAAGTGAAATAGACAAAAAAAAACTGATCTCAAAGAAAAACAAATATTTCACTGATGCACCTAATGAAAGAAAAACATTTGTGTAAAAATATTTGAATAAAACTAATCATAAATAAGAGAAAATAAATTTCTTTCTTGGACGACCCATAAAGTAAATAATAATAATAATAAATAGTAATAATGATAAATACAAAATTAAACATCAAAAAAATTCGCCAATTTACTTTGATCACCCCTATTATGTTACCCATTTAGGAACACATAAGTATCATTAAAATATATTTTAATTACTGTTTAAGGGATACTTAAAATATGCAAATCTACCAGAATCCTAGAGTGGAATTTTTTTCCCTATTGCAGTTTTCTACTTATCTATATTATGCTATACTCTATAGGAAAAGTAAAATAAAAAATCTCATGTAGGCAGCACATAACTTTTCCGATATTATGCAATGGATTTACGTCTTTCACAGTGAAAAATCTGATGTGGGCAACACATGACTTTCCCTGCAGACTTATATCCACGTTCTCTTCATTTTAATTAAATTTAATCTACTTTTAATTCAATTTTCGTTCTCATTTGGTAACTGGTCTTATTTTCAAAGGTGGCGTAGAGAAAATACTAAAATATCTCGAGAAAGGCTAGTCCAATTGCAATGGGATTGGTCTTATTATTTTCTTCGTTAAAAATTACGTATAAAACAAGCATTTAATGAATATATTTAAGCATATGTAGTTTTTATTTTAGATTTTGACGATTTTTGCGGGCCATATCGCTAAAAAGGGAAGGTTGTTTTTTTTCGAATTGTACCAAAATCTAATCAGCACCAAGGTAACCACAAGCGACTTATCTACCGAATTTTGTGAAATTCGGGCCATTAGTTTTTCAGCTAAAGTGGATACAGGCAATTTTTGCGGGCCATTTCTCAAAAAAAGGCGGGTTCTTTTATCCCGAATCGTACCCAAAACTAATCAGCACCAGATTCGCCCACAAGTGGCTTACCTACCAAATTTTATGAAATTCGGTCAATTAGTTTTTTAGTTAGAGTAGATACAAAATCTGCACAGACAGACGCACAGACACACACACAGTCGTAACGCTAAAAATAGTTTTTTCATATTCTAGAGGTCTCGAAACGTATAGATCCGTCGAAAACTCGAGTTGTGATTTTCGGCATGATTCCAATACTTCCCTATATATTACCATGTATTGCAGGGAAAGTAAAAAAGATAAACGTAGCTCAGTAGACATTGTTAAAATTTTTAAATAAGAAAGAATTTAGAGTCTTCAAAGAAGCTCCACAATGAATACGTTGGACAATCCTTGGACAGTTTATCTTAATTTTAGCAATATCCCAAGGCATCACATCTGCAACTGACTTGGCACTACCTCGAGAAAGAAGAAAAAAAATTATAAAATATTATATTAAATATTTCATCATAAAATATCACCTGTCTTTTGATCTGCCACCAAACCATAAACTTCAGCAGGATAAATTAATAAACCTTTCGCCCTAAAATCGGCCGATAATGCAGGTTATTTGAAAGTTTACGGACAGTCTCTTTTATCAGCGGCGATAAGAATATTATCCTTCACTTTTTTACGTAAATTTTTATCAATATATTGTCACATACTCTGAGCGGAGCAAATCCAACAAAGCTTTCAGAAACATCCATTTAAATTATTGAACGACTTACTAAGGCTTTTGTGTACACTGAACAATTTTATAATTTAAGAATATCAGATTTTTGTGGGCAGATGCGGTATGTGGCATATCCTAAGCGAAGATGCACGGTTGCTTATATTTCCTATAGCAGATAGTTTTTAGCGGTTTCAAAGTATTTGTAAGGGACTTAAATAATAACTTTAAAAAAACCGTTTTTCTTTTTCTTTCTGTAGTATAATTTAGTGCTTTATAAGTTTTTTGTGAATACATAGACTAACATGACTTCTTGAAGTGAATTCCAAAGATAGAAGAAATCTTAAACGCTGATCGGAGACAAAAATGTACCTAAATAAACCAAGAACAGAAACTCAATCGTATCCAGATAAAGTTGATACTTAACCTTCATAGTTGTTACTTTCCTTATATACATAATGTATAAGGAAAGTATTGTGACGGGGTCGAAAATTTAAATTCGAATTTTCGGCGGGAGAACACGTTTCAAGCATCCCTAATCACGAATCAAAACATTTTTGAAGTGATGTCTGTGTGTGTGTGTGTGAAAGTATGTGTGTGTGTGTGTGTGAAAGTATGTGTGTGTGTCAGTGAGTCCGTGGAGACGATAACTGACGAACAAATGAACCGATTCGAACGAAATTTTGGTACAAAAATCACAATTCGTAAACACTGGAAGCCTATTGTTTTTATACGCAATCGAATGGTCAGAACCCCCCCCCCCCCCAAAATTTTCGGGTGAAATTTTGAAAAAGTCGTCAAAAAATCAAAACCGCTAATAAAGTTACGCAAATAGACATATCTTATGTAATTTTTCATTAGAAAACGATTGACATAAATTTTAGAACGCTAACGTGAACCGTTCTCGAGATATTGCACATTTTTCAAAAAAATTATCAAAAAGTCATATAAAATAAAAAAAAATATTTCCTATTGAGAAACATGTTCACTTTTCATATGTAATACCATGCGATAAATTGGGTGACATCATTCTCGTGGATCTAGCTCTTTCCATTCATGAAAAAAGTTACTTTGAGTAATACTTTTGTATTTGAACGCCAATGGTCATTTATCTGCTGTAAGAATAACTTATTTCTTCTTCCATAACGCTTGGCGAGATTTTGGCGACGACTTTGGTGGAATGTCGCCAACTTGGCGACTTTTTTAAATGTTGCTAAATTAACAAAAACTCCCCAAATGGATAAAAATGATGCTAAATCAATGATGACTCATTGATGATGACGACATGGAAAATGACGACTCATTGACGAAAATTCAATATCTTGGAAAGAATATAAATAACAACTATAAAAATAATCTATTATTTATTGTAAAAGTAGTAAATTCATTGCATTATATAAGGAAAGTCATGTGCTGCCCACATCAGATTTTTTGCTTATACTTTTGAAGGTTTAAAGTTGAATGTGCGTGAGAACTTGTAATATTAAAGGAATAAATGCTATATAGATATTATTATAACGTATCCTCTGGAACAGTGAGAATTATTCTGAGGATACAAGAATGAGACAAAATTTCTAGATAACTAACACGTTTATTTACCAACAAGGCGTTAAACAGGAACAGTATACAGCAAATATTAGCTCTGTAACTATCTCATAAGATCACCAAACAACTATCAGATACAATAAGATGCTCCACTAATTTTACAAAACAGCGGATACTATTCTCAAAACATTGACATATCTCACATTTCAATGCAGCTCCTATCACGTCAACTGTTCTCCAAGAGATTGATGACTCCTTTTATATACTCTCCGTAGAAACTTCTAGAAGGAGCTCGCATCTCAAAGAATATTCGTTATTTCGAGTAAATTCGAGAGGTCGCCAAATTGAGAACAAATCGTCAAATCTGTCAGTCCCGCTCTGAACCTTAATATATGGCAACCCTAAATTCACGCCATGAGAATGGCTGCCTGTAAAGTTCCTTCTTCTTCTGGTTCTCAAAAGCGACTTCAGAGAAGGCATTTTACCCGTTCGTAGCAATATTTAACAAGATCAATCATGCATAAAGCATTGAATATGAAACACTTTCCAACTGAAATGCAATTTTATTTAAACATCTCTAAAATGCTATACATTCAGCGCTGATATATTTTAAATTATCACAGTACTACAATAATTTCTTATACTGGGAAACTTAAAACTTCATAAAAAAATAATACTATAAAATCGTCTGCTTCTCTATGTAAAATCAATAAATATTTCATTCATATCATTATATTCCAGACTCCAGAACTGAATAATTTTGGGTGAAAAAAAATCAGCAATTCTTATAAAACTCATCTTACAATCGCTTGTTTTGTTTACATTCTGCATACGTTAAACTTAAGCTTCGTTGTAAAAATAATCAAAATTTAGTGATCATTTAAAAAAAAAAATATTGTAACTGCGTAGGCTCAGTATTTAGATACACAGGTAATATACAAAAATAAAGCGGTTTTTGGACGGATGCAACACAAGGGAAAATATAAGTTCCTGAAAATCGCTATTTTCACTACGCAAAAAAAAACGGATGCTATATTTTATTTTTCAATAAATTATGTGATCTCTTCATATAATATAAGTTGTTGTTGTGACCCAGACCGTCCGACATACCAGAAAGGTGTAAGGTAACTGTTTGGTCGGCCGGGAAGTGCCACTAAATTTAGACCGGAACCCAATGGGGCAGGCATCCACAGGGACCGTACCCTCCTTCCGCTACCACCAATTGTTAAAAAATGTTTAAAGCATTTGGTCCCTTAGGGTTCAATGTATTTCCATTTTACAACCCGGGTTAAATCCAAAACTAATTGCGTGATATTATTCTTTTACATTCCCATGTGTCCCCACAGACCGTCTCAAGAACATGCTAAATTTTCATTTGATAAAGCGAATTTTGAGGCAATTATCGTGCGAACGGACAGACAGACAGTCAGAATAAACAAAGTCATAAACACTTTTAAACTATGTTGGAAAGTGTTAAAAACAAGCTAGTATCAAACGAAGTTTTTATACGTTTTATATACACATGTACATGTATTTGTTTTACATCAAACCAAAGAAAATAAATTTGTCATTTAACTATTTAATTTATTACTACTATCTACGGCACATGAAATAAGAAAAATCTGATGTGGGCAGCACATGACTTTTCTTATATAATGCAATGAATTTACTACTTTTAGAGAAAAAAAAGGGTATTTTTATAGTAGATATTTATATTCTTTCCAAAATATTGAGTTTTCGTCAATGAGTCGTCATTTTCATTGATTTAGCGACATTTTTATCCATTTCGCGAGTTTTCCGTTAATTTAGCAATTCAGCAACATTTAAAAAAGTCGCCAAGTTGGCGACATTCCAACAAACTCCTCGCCAAAATCTCACCAATCGTTATGAACGCAGAAATAAGTTATTCTTATAGCAGATAAATGACTATTGGAGTTCTAATACAAAAATATTACTCAAAGTATATTTTTTCATGAATGGAACGAGCTAGATCAACGAGAATGATGTCACCCAATTTATCGCATGGTATTACATATGAAAAGTGAACATGTTTCTCAATAGGAAATATTTTTTTTATATGACTTTTTGATAATTTTTTTGAAAAATGTGAAATATCTCGAGAACGGTTCATGTTAGCGTTCTAAAATTTATGTCAATCGTTTTCTAATGAAACATTACATAAGAAATGTCAATTTGCGTAACTTTATTAGAGGTTTTGATTTTTTGACGATTTTTTCAATATTTCACTCGAAAATTTAAGGGGATTCTAAACATTCGATTGCGTTTCAAAACAATAGGCTTCCAGTATTCACGGATTGTGATTTTGTCACCAAATTTCATTCGAATCGGTCCCTTTATTCGTCAGTTATCGTCTCCACCGACTTACTGACACACACACACACACACACAGACATCACTTCAAAAATATTCGATTCGTGATCAGGGATGCTTGAAACGTGCTCTCCCGTCGAAAACTCGAATTCAAATTTTCGACTCCGTCACAATACTTTCCTTAGGGGCGCGGTAGCCCATTGGTTAGCGCGCTGGAGTTGCTCTCGGTAGGCCCGGGTTCGATTCCAGCCACTGCCAAAACTGCCGCCGTGTTCATGCGGAGTACGATCACGTTAAACATGTGGGTCCGAAAGTCCTTCCGAGAGGTTGGTGGTAGGGGAAGGAGGGTACGGTCCCTGTGGATGCCTCCCCCACTGGGTTCCGGTCTAAATAGGATGGCACTTCCCGACCGTCCAAACAGTTACCTTACACCTTTCTGGCAGGTCGGACGGTCTTTGTTTCAACAACAACAACAATACTTTCCTTATACATTATTGTATATAAGGAAAGTAATAATATTTCAATGTTTGGAATATTTGTGAAATTAATAAATTCTATGGAATTGGGCATTCAGTGAAACAACTTCCATTATTAAACCGCTTTTACTTTCATTGGACCTCATCAGCATAGAAAATATATTTAACTGCCCTGGAAGCAAGAACACACGCTGCATGCCGCAATTTTCAAATCTACGTGTTGTTGAACAACGAAGTCTGGCATAACACACTGCTGAGATGGAACATCCAATTGATGGATGCGGTTATCTGTAATGTGAACTTTCTGGTCTTTGCCTATTCGCATGGCTCAAGGACCGCATAAATTCCGCTTTCTCTAAATTTTAATACTCGTAGTACTAAAAGAACGTTGAGACTGGTTGAAAAATATATTGTTTATGGTTACAAATCTGCATAGATATATATCGATACATTAAGTAAGAAATTATTGGAAATTCCAGCTATGCATAATAAAATCCTATTAAATAATTATAAATGTGTAATTATAAATAAGTGTAATTTGCAGGTAAATTATAATAAAATTATACGATTCAAATCTATATACTACGAAACTGAAGTCATATCAAGCTCTAAACAAATCAAGTTTGCATTTGTGAAAACATTTCTGGCATTAAGCGTTTCTTATTCATAACCTTAAACAGTTTCTTTTTCTTAAGCAGTTTATTATTCTAATTTAAAATGCCCTTATTCTTAAACCAATATACGAAAAATTATTATTATTAATTCTATTGTCAATTTTCAACAGGTTCTGCTTATTCTTATTCTTAATATTAAACAATTTCTTATTCTTATTTAAGATGCTCTTATTCTAACTGAACAGATTTTTCTAATTCCTTTTTATGTTCTAATCTAATTTAACAGGTTCTTATTTTATTTAACAGGTTCTTATTCATATTAAAAAGTTTCTGCTAATACCTATTTAATAAATCGTATTCTTACTTAACAAGTTCTTATTCTTATTTAACAGCTAATTTTTTACTTCCTATTTAAGAGGTTCTTACGCTCATTTAACAAGTTCTTCTATAACTCTTATTTAAAAGGTTTGTCTAATTCATATAAGAGGATGATCTTATTTTTAATTAGCACGTTATTTTTATTATTAAATACGTTTTTTCTAATTATTATTCATATTTTTATTTTTAATCTTAAGAAGGAGTATATTTTTATTTAATGCGTTCTAATTTTTATTTTTGAACCAATGAAAAGGTTTTGAATTGTTGTTCTGCAAACCGTCTAGAGAAATGCTTTGCACTGCGAATACAAATGAATTATCATAGTTCAATATAAGTACATTTAAAGATCCAGACATGATACAACAAATCAACATGATACAATAAATATCTGAGTTCAGCTGCTCCAATTAATAAAAATTCACTCATTTTAATTAATTGGAACAATATAGTCTTATTTTAATCAAAGAATTATAAGGGGGGGGGGGGTTCTTCGCAGGGCAGTGTAATCCGCATGATTCTCGTTTTATTAAACATTAAACAATCCTATCATTTTATCTAAAATGTCATAATCCAATAGTTTGTTAATAACATAAGAATACAGTCTGTATTTAAAAATTCCAACATTTATTTGAGATTTCTCTTCTACTTTTCGTAGTTCTTGGTGTAAAACTTAAAATAAATGAAAAGTCTAGAAGGTCACAGCTGTGTTAGAGTGACAGTAAGTTTCCAAAAACTGCCTTTTCAAAGCCGAACCGTAAAACATTAGCCAGTGTTAGTGAGAAGAAGCAGTAAAAATGACCTCATCGCATCATAAAATTTTCTACAGGAAGACAAATTAATAAAGTTTTGTTTCCTGGATTGGCAGCAAGGAAAGATAATATTTTTTTTTTCAGTAATTATAAGAATCTCATAAACTATGATGAATAAATTTAAAATTAAACATTGTGAGTTCGGTTTGGGGCAGAAATATTTCATGTTTATACTCTGCGTCAACTTAAAAGAAATATTTATGGAAGGTTTAATAATTTTGTGCCTGGCTTGTCAAAAAGTAAATACAAAAATAGCAAAACTGTACTTTGGTATGTTCTAGTATAACTAGATTTTTAAGCACGTCATCTGATTGGGTGCATGTAGCTCCCTAGTAGCAATCCAATATTGGCTTTTTATTTTCTCAAATATTGAACCAATATGAAATTGTGGATATTTTGACGCAACTGACCGAATATTGGCATAAAATATTGGGATAATATTACGCCAATATTTCCAATGTAACACAAATATTGGGATAATATTAAGCCAATATTTCCAATGTAACATAAATATTGGGATAATATTACGCCAATATTTCCAATGTACACAAATATTGGGATAATATTACGCCAGTATTTCCAATGTAACACAAATATTGGCTTAATATTGCAATGAAAATATTAGCCAATATTGGCGGCCAATGTAGCCCCAAAATTTGTCCAATAGTGGAATTACATTGGAAATATTTCCAATGTAATGCCAAGATATGCAATATTAGTTCAATATTGGACCAATATTAAATGCTACTAGGATTGTATGTAAAATTCCATCCCATCTGCCAACCTGTAACATTTCCGCCCCTAAAATCTCCAAAATCATGCCGATAACTTACTCCTCCAGAACAATTAATTTAATTACTCTACGATCTCGTAACAAAACGTAATTACTTTACTACACTCCTAACAAAAAACAAATTTATAAAATTCAAGTCCCTTTCCCCCATAACAAAATGCACCTACCACACGAACATTAAAACTCAATGTATTTTGAATAAGGAATATTACATAATGAAATATATGTTTTTCTCAGCAATTCCTCTGGGGGGGGGCTTCGCCTCCCCCCCCCGGAGACATTTTATGTTAACCTAGTTTCTATTTATGTGACAGCATTTAGATATATTTATAGAGCAAATAGAAAATTTGCTCCTCTAAAGTTTAATTCGTCCCATCCCCACCCCCCGGCCAAAAAGTCCTGAAAGTAACACTGTGAATTAATCAGGCCTTGTAGATGAGTATTATACCACTAACATTACTTTCGCGAATCATTCAGCAGTGTTTCACTGTATTGTGGTGTAGCTACCAATTAAGTATGACTGGTATTCATTACCTTCCGTATGTATACGCACGTGGTTACTTCTTGGTGTCAATTCCTACTAATTGGACCTCTCGATATAACTCCTAACTTTGCTCTAACTTTGTTCGACATATCTCGCAACTTTATTCGTAACATATGCTCTATAATGTGCTCCAACTTTGCTCTTAGCATATGCTCTATAACTTTTTAATTATTATTTCTTGTGTATCTCGTTTTGTTACCGAATTTGTTATTCTAACTTTTTAATTCTCTGCTAGAGGTGATGCAATCACTTTTATTGGATCGTGCATAGTCACTTTACTATAGACAGACTTAACGTGTACACTGCTCATAAACCTTTCTTTACAAAATTTTTGGATTGCGTAAAGATTTTTTTGGGAATCTAGGTATGTTATACGCAATTCCCTAGATATGTTATACGCAACTTGCATATTTTATAGATTTGAGTTCTGCGGGAATATGTTTTATACGGGCGGTAAATTATAAGTCGAAATTACGCAACTGCACTATGAGCTTTGCTCTGATTCATTGTACATATCGAGTAAAACCTTCTACAAATTCAATGTCAGCTTTTATACAGTTGACTATGACATACCATGATAGAGATGAAACTGCTGCTTATTGCAAATTTTCTTATATTCACCAACTATTTGGTGCTTATGAGAACAAAATTAGACCACAGTTGCCGTTTGGTGCACTGGGAGAGCGATTCAAAATCGAGCTTTATGTTTCTGCTGCAAAAAACATCAATTATTGATTTTATTATTTCTAATCTAATCATTCAGCGAAATCAGATGAACATACATGAAAATTTATGAATAATAATCAGTCAGTAACAGACATAATCATATTTCAGAAATTCATTGTATTTTCTTCATTATACAAAACAAGAAATTATCTATAAAAAGCGCTAAAATTGTAAATATAATTGATTCTTAAAGGGAATAAAATAAGCCAAAATAATAAACTTTATATTCTAGAATCTAGAGATATTAAGCGGACGTATTAATTACCGTAAATAACTTAAAACTAATACCTTAATAAAAATTAAAGAAAGACAAGGAATATAAAACTATATATAAAAAAAATATTTATAAACTTTTATAATATTTTCATTCATAATATTATCGCGGGATCAAAAATTTTAATACTATAATATTCCAAAATATATCACATAATATATAATAATAGAAAAATATATTTATATAATTTTAGTAATGATTAATACTCTTATTTTATTATTTTACTTTTATTATCCCTTCAATTTCATCGAATTTTCATTAAAATTCTTCCTTTTAAATGGCTGATACAAAGAACTTCTCATTTACAAATTCTGACTCTTATTTATGAATGCTTTCCTACTTTTCATAGATCTTAGTATAAATCTTAAAACAAATGAAAATTCTATAGGGCCACAGCTGCGTTAGAATGATGGTAAACTTCCAAAAACTGTCTTTTCAAAGCCAAGTCGTAAAACATTAGCTGAATTTAGCGAGAAAAAGCAGTAAAAATGGCTCTGTCGCATCATAAAATGTTCTATTGGAAGACAAATTAATAAAGTTTCCTTACCCCGATTGGCAGTATAGAAAAATTTTCATTTATTCTTAGATTTTTGGATGCAATAACGTCAGAAATTTCATAAGCTCTAATGACTTAATTTAAAATTTGTCATTTGAGAATAGATTCTGGACAGAGCGTCTTAACTCTTATGCGTACGTTCTGTGGCAACTTAAACAGGGATGTATTTGTGAAAGGTTTAATATCTTATACGAAATTTGTCTTAGAAAGAAATATTAATTAACAAAGTAGAAATTCTTTGGTCGTGTTAAAGTTGAAGTTTGTCTAAAAGTTTTATCAAAATATCAAATTGTTGCTTTTTATTCTCCAAAACATACAATTTCACTTTCAAAAAATGAAAAATAGAAATGACATCATATGGAACACAATTACAATTTTAAACATCCAGGTAATTGAAGTTTCTCGATAACTGTACCGAAATAATTTCTTTTTTACTCTGATCGCTAAAGAAGAATATTTGGATCGTGAGTCTCCCCTTAGCATGCATTTAGAAAATCTTAGTTAATAAAAACAATTGTGTTACCATTAGCATCCATAGTACAGTTCAAGTGATCAATCCCTTCATATTGCATATACTACCATGACTGCGATACCATTAACATCCGTAATGTAGTTAAGTGATCAATCCCTCCATATTGTACATACTATCATGACTGTGATACCATTGATATCCATAGTGTAATTCAAGTAATCAATCTCTCCATATTGTATATACTATCATGACTATGATACCATTAACATCCGTAGTGTAGTTTAAGTGATCAATCCCTCCGTATTGTATATACTATCATGACTGTGATACCATTGAGATCCATAGTGTAATTCAAGTGATCAATATCTCCATATTGTATATACTACCATGACTATGATACCATTAACATCCGTAGTGTAGTTTAAGTGATCAATCCCTCCATATTAAATATTCTACCATGACTGTTCCGGGAATTAACATTGTTTATCATAGTGAATAATTCTATGAAAATCATAAAATTTTAATAATTCCGAGTTTTAACCACGATAGTTACTGAAAGTTCCTTTTGTTCTAATATTTCGCATAATGTATCTGCACAAAAAAATTTTATAAAGGTGGGTGACCAGCTCGAGTTATCACGTCTACTACAAATAAATAAATAAATATAAATAAATAAATCAGAAACACACAAAGGCGATTTCTTTCTAAAATTGCTTCGCATAAATTCAGGATGTCTTAAAACGCCGACATTACACAGATAATTGAAAAAACAGTTTATAAAAGAAATATAAGGTCATACTTGACAAAAAAAGGCGTATTGTAGGAATTATCATGCATGAGTTCCAGTCAAGAACCTTATAATCGATCTCAAATCTGCCCGGTTGTGATTTTTAAGTGGAATAAAATCTAAGAATCTACAATAGGTGCATAAATAAAATGTAGTGTAGCAGCCGGAGGGCTACACTAAGTTTAAAGTTAACTATATAAAAGATCTGATGAGGTATGCTCGATTCTATATTTCGGCCAACTGCGTTTTTAAACAGAAATTAAAGGTGAATGTTGCATAAATAATAAATTGTTATTACTATTATTATTATTATTATTATTTAGTATTATTCGAGTTAGGTTTTTTATAGTCGCAAATAGTGGCGGCTCGCGTATACGCACTGTGGAACTGCAGCACCCTCTATTTCCACGTGATATTATTGATAACATTTAATATCATGAGTCCTTCTTTCTTTAATTATTTCTTTATACTTGTACAACATATAATCCTTAAGCTTAATATCAGTAGCCATCCCCTAATTTATGAAAAAGATACAAAAATCTTTGTTTGGAACTGTGCGCTTCACAGTTCCAGCGGCGTGGTGTTTTTGACTGTTGTGCGCATGCGCACATAGGAAGCCTGCACGCGAGACTGCGAGATAGCGCGAGCACTGTCGCTCCCGCAGTGCCGACACTGGCGTGCTGGTGGAAGGTAGTTTTTTTTTTTTTACTCAGCGTGTGTTGTGCTTAGAAAACGTGTACCATATTCTTGAATGTGATAAAGTGTAAAATTAAACTTTTATCCTGCTTCCAGCTATTCTCTTTGATTCATTTTTTTTTCGGTTCTTTTATTTAAATTTCGTTTCTTTTTTCGGTTCTTTTATTTAAATTTCGTTTCTTTTTTCGGTTCTTTTATTAAAGAAAATTATTGGTCTATTCGCGCAGATTAAAACAAGAAGAATGGATTTCATTTTTAAATGGATAGATCAAGCTTGAGCTGTAACAATTTAGGTTAAAGTAAGTAAAAAATGTTTGATTTTGTTCTTTTAGGATTTTATCAAGTTTCTTAATACATTTTCTTTTTATACATGTTTGTTTCCTTTTACACAATTTTAAAACAAAGGCTAAAAATTTTCTGGAACAGCACCCTCGCTAATTTTAGCTACGAGCCGCCACTGCCGCAAACCCCAATGAGTTTGCTCCTAAGTTTCGCATAATCGAATATTCAATTAGTATTATTAACAATAAATTGTAAAGTTAATAATATTAAGCATAAATATTATTATTATTATATAGAGAGCTAAAGGTCAATAAATATGACATCCACATACTTAATAACAGTTCTGAGTATCAGAAGCTGTTTCAAATTTAATCATGAAATGGTGACCATTATATAGTTTTGTCAACATATAAATTGCGGTATGTAAAGCAATATTTCATCTCCAGATCACTGTATATAGCCTTATCTTCAAAGTTTTCTGACATTTAAATCAAATAATTAATTATTAATGAAAATAATATTTACAGCCGTTTGGTTAAAAGAATAACCAACAGAGGGTTTTGGTATTTAATGTGTAAGACTGTTACTAAAGTTACATATGGAATAAAATGTGCGTATAAAAATTAAATTATAGTATATCATAAAAAAAAAGTCGTCTGCTATAAGTACAAATTAAAATATCTCACAACAGTTGATTTTGCACCAAAAAAGTTAAATAAGAAAATTTATGATATATTTTTCGTAGGATGATTATAATCATCCTACGAATAAAACGAATAATAAAACGAATTTTATGAGTATAACTGTTCCTAATACTTAGATGAAAGATGTTGGAATAAGAAATTTGAGATTTATAAATTTTTCGAATAAAATTCCAGGATTTTAAATTATTCTCACTACTTATAAGTTAAGTATCGCGTGGGTGTAAAGTTTCAAGTTCCTGTGTTCAGAAGTTTGGGTAATAAATTGATCACTTAGTCAATCTCAATCAGTTATGTGATATAGATTAACAAGAGAAAGTTAAATTACTTATTTAAAGATTTAAAAAGTATATAACTTATTTATTTGAAGATTTATATATTTATTTATTTGAAGATTTAAACAAGTATGTAACTTATTTATTTGAAAATTTAAATATTTATTTATTTGAAGATTTAAACAAGTATATAATTTATTTATTTGAATATTTAAATATTTATTTATTTGTAGATTTAAACAAGTATATAACTTATTTATTTGAAAATCTAAATATTTATTTATTTGAAGATTTAAATAAGTATATAACTTATTTATTTGAACAATTTAAATATTTATTTATTTGAAGATTTAAACAAATATGTAACTTATTCATTTGAAAATTTAATAATTTATTTATTTGAAGATTTAAAAAAGTATATAACTTATTTATTTGAACATTTAAATATTAATTTATTTGAAGATTTAAACAAGTATATAACTATGCCCCTATTGCAAATAACAACATTCACTTATAGATTTGCACTTTTCATGCGCTCTGCAGTATAGAAAACCAATACCTGTAATAACCGCATGATAACTTGCTATGTAGTATAATTTTTCTAACAGAATGTGTAGGGTATCTGTTTAGACGGCCAGAAAAGTGCCACCTGATTTAGACCGGTATCCAATGGAGGTGGCAACCACAAGGACCGTACCATCTTTCCCTTAACTCCTCACCTTCGGCGATTCTCCCGCTTTAACCACTGGGCTATCTCGGCCCTGCTACGAATTTTCGAACCTCCGTGGAAACTGATACATTCAGCTTCACCACGCAGCTGGATTTAAATTTTATTTATGAAATATATAAAATTTGAAGTCCACTGCGTATAGAAACATATGAACAGCGCATAAAAACGACGAAACCAGTTTATGTATACTGTTATCAGCAATGGGACCGCCAGCCTAATTTTAAGAATGCTTAAATAGGCAGATTCTGTCAATATAAGCGTATAAAGAGGTGCTTTTTTGTATTTAATAAATTCTATTGTTTATCGCATTACAGTAAGAAATTGAGTTCTCTGTTTCATTCAATCCTATCGTCTGCCTTAAACTAATTCCCATCTTCCCCCCCCCCCCATCCCACATCCAACTTTACAACAAACTCAATTTTCTTCACATACTAATCTAATGTCAAACTTGTAGTTCAGATCTCAAGCACAGCTGTTGCATTTGCATATTCAATTAAAATCTTCAGAGTATCGTGATTCTCATTATCTCTTAGCGGCCATTCAAATCCCCCTTTCTCTGCTGAAACTGTAACTTCTTCGTAACAGACCGATGTTCTGTGAGTGCTTTAAGTGAAAAACTAAGTTTATAAATATTTAATAGAACATTTATCACATGTACTTTTGTTTTAAATGTTGTTGTGATCACAAATATTTTTCATGAATCTTAAATGAATGAGTTTTAATGAAAAGGGTATACATACAAATAGTTATCTAATTTCTATAAGTCAAACTGTTATTTTTACAGTAATATTTTCACTTTTTTTTAATCTTACTAATTAAATGAAAACCAACTCTTTTTTTACACGGTAGATACGTTGATCTGAAATTCGTGTAAAAAAACATGTAAAAAAAAGATAAGTTCCCTATAGTAAAATTGGAGATACGTTCCATGTTATCAGAAAACCGTGTAAGATGAAATAAAGAACTATTTAGTTTAAAAACCGTGTAAAATAAATGCTGAAAACTGTAACAGTTCTGATATGCATACGAATGATATATACATACATATGTATTTTAAGTTTTATTATGTATTTTAAGTTTACTGTTACTTTTACAGTAATATTTTCACTTTTTTTTAATCTTATTAATTATATATAGACCAACTCTTTTTTTTTACACGGTAAATACGTTCCACAGAAATTCGTGTAAAAAAAAAAACGTGTAAAAAAAGATAAATTTCTTATAGTAAAATTGGGGAAACGTTCCATGTTATCAGAAAACCGTGCAAGATGAAATAAAGAATTATATTTAGTTTAAAAACCGTATAAAAGAAATGCTGAAAACTGTAACAGTTCCGATATGCATACGAATGATATATACATACATATGTATTTTAAGTTTTATTGCTCAATAGAATTGCATAATTCACAGGTAAGAATAAGTAGCGCAAGCAAAAAAAAAGGAATCTGTTAATCCAAAATTAAGAAAAGAAAACTCAAAATTAAAAATAGAAATAAAGAAATAATATTTAGTTACATAATTATTCGTCGCTACTTGATAATAAGCGCAATTGTTTGCGACGAAATTAACCAAAATCGTTATCATCACTAGAGATATTCACATTCGTCAAGCTCTTTAATAGAGACTTTCGTCCGGTAATACTGTTTTGGACTGCCGAACTAATTTCCGTAAGGCCTTGCGCTGTCGACTTTTTTATTAAAAAATCTATTAGACAGTTAAACTTTTGGTTTTTATGTCACTCCAACCAGCAAATGGGGAAGGGTTTCCCCATTTGCTGCTTGGAATGACGTCACTTTCGTTCTGTGCTACGTTCAGTGACGTAGCATAAACGCCCCAAAGCTGTTTTGTGTTTTGTGAACGGTTTGTTGTTCCAAATTACTGTCGTGTAATAGGGGCTTTACTGAGTGCATAGACCCAAGAGCTATCAATTATCGAAGGCGTAAAACTTATATACTAGACTCGGTATTGGGCGGGGCTTGCTACTGTTACAGTACTGAAAAAATCTGATGTGGGCACCACATGACTTTCCTTATACGACTGTTATACTCGTATAATGTAATGAAGTTACTACTTTTACAGTAAAAAAAATAGGTTTTTCTAATAGTAGATATTCTTTCCAAGAAATTGAATTTTCGATAATTAGTCGTCATTTTCATTGATTTTATCCATTTGGCGAGATTTTCGTTAATTTGACAACATCTCAAAAAGTCGCCAAGTTATCGACATTCCGCCAAATTCGTCGCCAAAATCTCGCCAAGCTTTACTAACGGAGAAAAAAGTTATTCTTATAGCAGATAAATAACTATTGCCTTTCAAATATAAAAGTATTACTCGAAGTATCTTTCCTCATAAATGGAATGAGCTAGATCCACGAGAATGATGTCACCCAATTTATCGCATGGTATTATATATGAAAAGTGAACATGTTTCTCAATAGGAAATATTTTTTTTTATTTTATATGACTTTTACATAATTTTTTTGAAAAATGTGCAATATCTCGAGAACGGTTCATGTTAGCGTTCTAAAATTTATGTCAATCGTTTTCTACTGAAAAATTACATAAGAAATGTCTATTTTCGTAACTTTATTAGCGGTTTTGATTTTTTGACGATTTTTTCAAAATTTCATTCGAAAATTTTGGGTGGTTCTGAACATTCGATTGCGTATAAAAGCAATAGGCTTCCAGTGTTTAAGGATTGTGATTTTTGTACCAAATTTTGCTCGAATCGGTCCTTTCGTTCGTCAGTTATCGTCTCCACAGGCTCACTGACACACACACACACACACACACACACACACACACACACACACACAGACATCACTTCAAAAATGTTTGATTCGTGATCAGCGATGCTTGAAACGTGCTCTCCCGTCGAAAACTCGAATTTGAATTTTCGACCCCGTCACAATACTTTCCTTATACATTATGTATATAAGGAAAGTAACAATGCTATTCAACATAGCATATGCCACGTGATCTAAACCCCCTCCTACTTCCGAAAACCTCCCGCCATCGGATATTGTAAAGGACAATGAGTACAGTTGACATTGAGATGTGATAAATAGCTTTTCTATTTAGTGAAATATATGGGTATGCTAATCTATTCCTTTGACTCTTTTAATAATTTTGGAAACGTCATTGAAATATTACATAAATTAATACATAACATAGTATGTCAAATCAATAGATGAAGATTTACTTTTCTGAATAAAGGAAAGTGAAAAAAAAAGCGTTTTCGCTAAATTTGAAAATCTGACATTTTTAATGGATTTTGATTAAGAGAAATATTTTTCAGCATCCCACCCGTCTGTTTGACTGACGAAATTATGTAAAATAATTTCTTTCTTAAATCTACACAGCCGACTTTTGTTTTACGAAAACGACGTGACAGAGTGAAACTAAGTTTTGAACAAATTTAGTTTGTAGCATGTATGTGAAAACAATATCCTGTGGTTTTTATAAAAAAATTGATTTTGTACGAAGTATATTTGCATGAATTTCAAAACAATATCCCAATTTCTATTATTACTTTCCTTATATACTTAATGTATAAGGAAAGTATTGTGACGGGGTCGAAAATTCGAATTAGAGTTTTCGACGGGAGAGCACGTTTCAAGCATCCCTGATCACGAATCAAACATTTTTCAAATGGTGTCTGCGTGTGTGTGTGAAAGTGTGTGTGTGTGTGTGTGTCAGTGCGTCTGTGGAGACGATAACCGACGAACGCATGGACCGATTCGAACCAAATTTGGTACAATAATCACAATCCGTAAACACTGGAAGCCTATTGTTTTTATACGCAATCGAATGTTCAGAAACCGCTAAATTTTCGAAAGAAATTTTGAAAATATCGTCAAAAAATCAAAACCATTAATAAAGTTACGCAAATAGACATTTCATATGAAATTTTTCACTAGAAAACGATTGAAAAACGATTGACATAAATTTTAGAACGCTAACATGAGTTATTCTCGAGATATTGTACATTTTTCAAAATAATTATCAAAAAGTCATGTAAAAGAAAAAAAATATTTCCTATTTAGAAACATGTTCACTTTTCATATATAATACCATGCGATAAATTGGGTGACATCATTCTCGTGGATCAAGCTGGTTCCATTCATGAAAAAAGATACATTAAGTAATACTTTTGTATTTGAACGTCAATAGTCATTTATATGCAGTAAGACCAACTTATTTCCTCGTCCATAACGCTTCGCGAGATTTTGGCGTCGAATTTGGCGAAATGTTGCCAACTTGGCGACTTTTTGAAATGTTGCCAAATTAACGAAAATCTCGCCAAATGCATAAAAATGACGCTAAATCAATGAAAATGTCGACTCATTGTCGAAAATTCAATATCTTGGAAAGAATATAAGTATCTACTATAAGAAAAACCTATTTTTTTTTACTGTAAAAGTAGTAAATTCATTACATTATATAAGGAAAGTCATGTGTTGCCCACATCAGATTTTTTTTTTAATATCCCCATGTCATTCGCAGTACGAACATGCGCCTTTTGCACTATATTGCAATATCTTCCAAACAATCGAACTACTTAAAAATAAAGTTGGTATAAAGACAGGCTGTTGCATAAATGTAAAATCAACATTGCGATAAGAGGGCTGTGTGCTCTCTGGAAATGTTTCAACACATACACTCTATAACAAAAAAAAAATCGACGCACCAAGAAGGAGTTGTCAGATTGTGATAAAAATTGGTGGATGTGAAGAACATACGTAGAAAAAGAAACGATTAAAATTTCAGAACAATTTTATGATTTGGAGTTTGACCGTATACAAGGGGAGGAAGTCAATAAGGCGTTGGTCCACCTCTGGCCTGTCAAGATGTCACCCTGCGTGGCATAGACTGATAAAGTTCACGGTTGGTGTCCTGGGGAATGTCTTGCCAAATTGTCTCCAACTGTCAGGCTAAATCGTCAACATACCGAGATAGTTGCAATCACCTTCCCATAACGTCCCAAATGTGTTCTATGGGAGAGAGATCAGAAGACCTAGCTGGCCAAGGAAATGTTGGGCAAATTTGAAGACAATTCATAGCAACACGTGCCGTGTGCGACCGGCGGCCATTATCTTGTTGAAAATTAAGTCCGGGGTGTCGCAAAAGGAACGGTAACACAACCGGTCGTAGAATGTTGTCACGTACCTCTGTGCTGTCAGCGTGCCAGAAATGACTATCACGGCTATCAAAGGAGATGGCACCCCAGACCATACCCACATGCCCAGATATGCACTTGCTGAATGCACAGTTCCGATGCGCTAGAGCTCCCACTATTTATTCATTGAACACCAAATTTTATTCATTTGCATGTTCGCTCAAAATGTCTTTGCATATGAAATTTCATTGCAATCGGACAACTTTTTCTTGGTGCATCGATATTTTACTTTCCTTATATACATAATGTATAAGGAAAGTATTGTGACGGGGTCGAAAATTCGAATTCGAATTTTCGACGGGAGAGCACGTTTCGAGCATCCCTGATCACGAATCAAACATTTTTAAAGTGATGTCTGTGTGTGTGTGTGTGTGTGTGTGTGTGTGTGGGTCTGTGGAGAAGATAACTGACGAACGAATGGACCGATTCGAAACAAATTTGGTACAAAAATCACAATCCATAAACACTGGAAGTCTGTTGTTTTTATACGTAATCGAATGTTCAGAACCCCCCTAAATTTTCGAATGAAATTTTGAAAAAATCGTCAAAAAATCAAAACCACTAATAAAGTTACGCAAATAGACATTTCTTATGTAATTTTTCATTAGAAAACGATTGACATAAATTTTAGAACGCTAACATAAACCATTTTTGAGATATTGCACATTTTTCAAAAAAATTATCAAAAAGTCATATAAAAAAAAAAAAAAAATCCTATTGAGAAACATGTTCACTTTTCATATGTAATATCATGCGATAAATTGGGTGACATCATTCTCGTGGATCTAGCTCGTTCCATTCATGAAAAAAGATTCTTTGAGTAATACTTTTGTATTTGAACATCAATAATTATTTATCTGCTGTAAGAATAACTTATTTCTTCGTCCATAACGCTTGGTGAGATTTTGGCGACGAAATTGGCGGAATGTCGCCAACTTGGCGACTTTTTGAAATGTTGCCAAATTAACGAAAATCTTGCCAAATGGATAAAAATGACGCTAAATCAATGAAAATGACCACTAATTGTCGAAAATTCAATACCTTGGAAAGAATATTAGTATCTACTATAAGAAAAAGCTTTTTTTTTTTACTGTAAAAGTAGTAAATTCATTACATTATATAAGGAAAGTCATGTGTTGCCCACATCAGATTTTTTTGTTATAGAGTATAGGTGTGACAATTTTTGAGAGAAATATTTCTATGAGCTATAGTTTGTAAGTGAAAGAGAAAACCACACTTATACACATATTTAATCTCTGGAGTATTTTTTTTACCTACTCTCTGAAAACGCAGTAAAGGGAATTAACCGCTCAGCCTTTGGATTTCAATGGATATATTTCTTTTAGCATCCCTGTATAAGCATCAACGATTTTGACTTTCTTTATATACATAGAAAATGCAAAAGAGAAAAATTGTGGCAGGGTGGAAAATTCGAAATTGTTTTCGACAGAAAACCACGTTTCAAGCATCCCTGACTCGAATCGATCGTTTTTGAAGTGATGTCTGTGTGTATATGGTAACCTTTAAGTAACTTACCTATAAAAGTACATGGAATTGGTTCAGTTAGTTTTTGAGTTAGAGTGGATACATACATTGCACAGACAGACACACATATACACAGATGTCACGCTAAAAGTATTTCGTATTCTAGAGATCCTAAATCGAGCAAATCCATTAAAAACTGGAGTTGCGATTATCGACACGATTTCGATACTTTTCCTACACATTACCATGTATTGTAGGTAAAGTCAAAAGATATTTGCTGTATAAGATTATTTGAAACTTGAAGTTATATTTAAACAACATTTTGCAAATATTCTGCTCAAAATATGTGCTAATCAAAATGTCTAATGAATAAGTTATATCATGTCAAAAATTGCAACGCGAGTTTTCAACGGATATACATGTTTTGAGCACACTATAAAACACGAAAACACTATTTTTAGCGCAATGTCTATGTGTGTGTGTGTCTGTCTGTGCAATGTATGTATCCACTCTAACTAAAAAACTAATCGATTAAATTTCATAAAATTTTGCAGATAATCCACTTGTGCGTTAGTTACTCTAGTGCTGATTAGATTTTGGTACCTGTCTTATGTTACAAAATGGCCAGCAGAAGTCTAATGTATCCACTCTAGCTGAAAAACTAATTGACCAAATGTTACAAAATTTGGTAGATAAGTCAATTGTGAGTTGCTCTTGTTCTAACCAGATATCATCAGTATGATTCGGGAAAAAAGAACCCGACTTTTTTTTTTTTTTTTTTTTTTTTTTTTTTTTTTTTTTTTTTTTTTTGCAAAATAGCTCGCAGATATCTTATATAGCCATTCTATAGCTTAGAAACTAAACCAAATTTCACAAAATTTGGTACATTAGTCACTTGTAGGTTACCATGGTGCTGGTTAGATTTTGGCATAATTCTAAAAAAAAAATAATAGTCTGCCATTTTGCGAAATGGCCGGCAAAAATCGCCAAAATCTAAGATAAAATACTACAAATGTATCAAATAAATGCTTGTATTATACGTAATTTTTGACGACAAAAATAATAAGATCAACCTCATTACTAAACACACCATTCTCGAGGTATTTAATTTTATTTTTATTTTGAGAAATTGAAGACGTTTCTCACTGTAGTTAAAAAACTATTTAATAAAATTCTTAAAAATTTAACAGTTAGATCCCTTGAGGGTTTTCCCGATACTGATTAGATTTTAGCATGATTCGGAAAAATATAACCAACACTTTTTTCCGAAATGACCCACAAAGATCATAAAAGTTTCCAATAAATGACTAAAATTGCTGAAATATATTTTCTAAATACTTTTGGCAGCAAAGCAAATAAGGTTTCCTCAGGATGAATAGCTCTCAGGATATTTTAGTTTTTAGAGGTGATGAAGCACACATACTAAATAGAGTTGCTAACAGAAAAGAGGATGCATTAAAAAAAATGGATATAATATCAGAAAAGTATCCACGTTATGTTCTGCAATTAAACCCAATTTAATGCAGCATGGAATAAGACATAAGAACATGTATTTGAATCTATAGAAAAAGTCATGTGCTGCCCACATTAGATTTTTTTATTAATGTATTTCTTTTTTTTTATATAAAAGTGAATTAAATGTGAGTTACCAAATGCACCATTTGGTAAATCACAGTTATAAAAATTTGAAATAAATTCACAATTAGCAAATGTGGTTAAGGCTTTACAAGTTACTTTAACCAAATATTGGTAGACCCCATTATCAGGAGCAATTAGTTCTCAAGATATTGAGAATTTCACTTTTCGCCAAGGAGCACGATAGTATTCAACAAGTTTAGTACAATAAATTTTAACAAGTTTAGTACAATAAATTTCAACAATTTTAATACAATAAATTTCAACAAGTTTAGTACAATAAATTTCAACAAGTTTAGTACAATAAATACTTTTGGCAGCAAAGCAAATAAGACTGGTTTCCTCAGGATGAATAGCTCTCAGGATATTTTAGTTCTTAGAGGTGATGAAGCACACATACTAAATAGAGTTGCTAACAGAAAAGAGGATGCATTAAAAAAAATGGATATAATATCAGAAAAGTATCCACGTTATTTTCTGCAATTAAACTCAATTTAATGCAGCATGGAATAAGACATAAGAACATGTATTTGAATCTATAGAAAAAGTCATGTGCTGCCCACATCAGATTTTTTTATTAATGTATTTCTTTTTTTTTATAAAAGTAAATTAAATGTGAGTTACCAAATGCACCATTTGGTAAATCACAGTTATAAAAATTTGAAATAAATTCATAATTAGCAAATGTGGTTAAGGCTTTACAAGTTACTTTAACCAAATATTGGTAGACCCCATTATCAGGAGCAATTAGTTCTCAAGATATTGAGAATTTCACTTTTCGCCAAGGAGCACGATAGTCTTCAACAAGTTTAGTACAATAAATTTTAACAAGTTTAGTACAATAAATTTCAACAATTTTAATACAATAAATTTCAACAAGTTTAGTACAATAAATTTCAACAAGTTTAGTACAATAAATTTCAACAAGTTTAGTACAATAAATTTCAACAAGTTTAGTACAATAAATTTCAATATGTTTAGTACAACAATAATAAACAAGTTTAGTAGAACTTTAGTACAATAAATTACGTATGGAAACCCCGAAAATTTTCACATATTTCTAATCGAAAAAGCATTATAAAATATAATTATGCTTTAAAATGTATTGGCTAAATTGGTTTTTATATGTAATTTATTATTAAAAAGCTAATGACATAATTTTTGGAATGATGACATGTGCAGTTTTCCACATTTTGCGTCTAAAATAGGAACTGCACATGTATTGCATCAATTCTAGCATAATTATATTTTAAATATTTTCTATTTAAAAAATCCGATCTTTTATAAAAGGTTCAATCTCTTTGAAAATGTTAGATAATGAATGATAGGGATTCAGCATAAAATTCTAGAGGAGGTTGGATGTTTCACTTCCAGTTTCTTTTCTAATTTCATCTCAGAAATTTCACTTCAAACATTTATTTCTTGGAACCTGTTAAAGATGTAGGTAGCTTAGATGATGACTGATATGGATTCTGGAAAGGTTAGAGGTTCACAAAGGATTACTCTTTCCTGTCCTTTTACCACTTTAGATTAAAAACAGTTTTTTTAACATTTATTTATCAAAATTAGCCATAGATACAACTTAGATGATGACATATGAATTCAGCACAAAATTCTGGCAGGGGTTTGGTGATTCATGAAAGATTTCCTTTTCCACTTTAGTTGTCATTTCCGTTTTTTTCCGATAATTCACATAACTGGGAGGAGCTAAATTCCTGGGATGACCCACCACCGATCTAGCAATGTCAAACTTTGAGATAGTGCTATCATGCAGACTAGATATTTTCATTTCGCCAGCATTAAATCAATTATAAAATTTGGATTCAACATAGCTCAGATTTTCTTTTTGCATAAAAATTTAGAATCTCCAAGTATTTAAATTTTTTTAATTTGATTCACAAGTTTCTTATCATTGAGCAATGTTGGAAAAACATATTTTTGCACATATGCGTTAATTTTAAAAACACTTCTAATTAATTTAAAAAATAATTTTAAAATATACACATAGTCCAGTTTTAAGTTTTGCAAAAAATTCCAGGAAAAAATCTAAAAATCCAATGCTATATTTGACTATTTTCATTGGATTTTCATGGAATTCTCAGGTTAGCTTCAGACGAAAGAGTTTCGTCTTACGAGAAATTTTGGAATTTGCAAGGAAAAGATTTTCATCCGCAGAAAGAAGAAATGACTGGCAAAAGATGAGTAAAGCAGATATACTCGAGAAAATAAAAACAAACACAAAAAATATCTCATGCCTGCAGACAGACAAGTATCACTCAAAAATAGTCAAAATGTGTTCAGGAGGTCCTAAAACATATATTGTAATAAAAAAAATTTGTGAAAACTACTTTCTCTAAACGGCATTTATGTATAGTACGAGAATGTTTTATGGAAAATATCAATATTTACTACTAACCTAAGGCTGGATTCCTAATGTCGACTTTGTGTCCCCTGAGTTAAAAGAGTATATTATATACATATATACAAGCCGCCTTCGGCGACAAGCCTGTTCGCCACCCTTGAAAATTCTGACCGTGGCAAACTCGCTGGCGCCATAAGCCCGTGGAGTTGTTGTTGAGACCCAGACCATCCAACCTACCAGAAAGGTGTAAGGTAACTTCGGCCAGGAAGTGCCACCCAATTTAGACCGGAACCCAGTGAGGGAGGCATCCACAGGGACCGTGCCGCCTTCCCCTACAACCAACCTCTTGGAAGGACTTACGGACCCACATGTTTAACGTGATCGTACTCCGCGTGAACACGGCGGCAGTTTTGGCAGTAGTGGGAATCGAACCCGGGCCTACCGAGTGCAATTCTAGCGCGATAATCGCTGGGCTACCGCGTCCTCAACCCCGTGGATTTAACAAAGTTTGGTTTAGTTTAACGATGTTAAAACTAATAATGAAATTTTAAGATAAAAAATAATATTCTAGTGCGTGTTCTTGAAAATTGATTTGTAAAGTGAATTTATTCTAATATTTGTGAACTGTAAGATTCTGAGTTCGATGCTACTCAGCGAAAAAAAGTTTTTTTTTTTTTTAAAGATTGTCCCCACCACCACCCAATGCATAAATGCACCGCGGCAATAATCCATAACTTACTTTTTTTTTATATTTTTATTTCTTCAATGTTTAAGTTTTTTCATTGTGGTCCCAACCACTACCCAATGTAAACAATACATCGCTTCAATTCAGTCCAGCATAATAAGCCTGAAACCTTATAAAAAGCAAACACTAATTCGGTTTTTAATTGTCCCTAGGTCAAAAACCGTACAAAAAAGCAAACACTTATTCGGCCAAAAACAGTATAAAAAACAATCACTGATGACATTTGCAATTATAATTTAATACCCATGCGAATATCCCCCAAAATCGTCGCCATAGCAACACCGTGCGTCTGCGCGCGCATGTGAGTGAAATACCGAATTTCTTTTTCCGTTTTGCCGAGAAATTCAAAATCATGACTTCCTTAAAATCCGGATCCTACGGCTATTTCTTATTATTTTTTAACCAGATTGAACTTGTAAGATTGCCTGATGTTTGAGTTTTCTAAAAATGTAAATTATTAGTCGAAATTATCGGTACTTTCCCGACGCGATGATTTAAAAACGAAAGTTCGTTTTTTTGAGCCGAAAGTGACTTTTGTTTTAAAATCTTTAAAAAATATTAGAATTTGTCCCTGAGATTTGAAACTTATATATTTTTATTCGCAATTGTCTGCTCTTTCTGTTCTTGTGATTTGTTTTTTTCTAAGACGTCCGGATGGTGGAGAAAAAGGGGAAAAAACGGTTGAAATTGCATAAAACATTAAATAACAAGACGATAATTCAAATTTTAAAAACCGGTTTTCACGTGTCACCTTCAAATGTCAAGTGCAAATGTGGTTATGCATTGAAGAAAACAAGAATTATGTACAAAGATAAAAAAAAAATTTACTTTTTGTAAGTTATACGATGACGTTACATTTGGGCCATAAACAAAATGATGTTTAAAGGCAAACAAACCAAACAAAATTTACATTAATATGGTATGTGACCACCCCGAACCTTCACACAAACCTTAGAATGATTTTTCATGCTTTCAATGAGTTGATCACCCATCGCAGATGCGAGCAATGGCCATTGCTCTAATAGGGCAGATTCCAACTCTCTGAGACTGGCTGTAGGAGGTAAATGTGCAGAAAAAGCAATCCCGAGGGCATACCAACAGTTTTCAATGGGATTAAGGTCTGGAAAATACGATGGCCACTCTATACGAGAAATGCACTCACTTTCCAGGTATTCGTCAACGATGTTAGCTCGATGGGGATGGGCATTATCGTCCACAAGGAGAAAATCAGGACCAACTGCTGCAATGTAGAGTCTTGCAATGGGATCTAGGACTTCATCCCGATACTGTGCAGCCGTCGCAGAACCGCCTTTAAAGATCTGCAGCTCTGTGCGATATCCCATTGAAATTCCAGACCCCACCATGATGCTGCCACCTCTGAATATCTGATGTTCGATAATGTTCGTGGCCTGATTACATGTGCCTCGTTCTCTTCAGACCCTTACATGCTTATCTAATTCCAGGACAATCTGGACTCGTCAGTGAACAGGATGTTGCATTAATTTGAGACAGTCCAATTGACATGTTGACGACACCACTTAAATCTTGCCCCTTTGACATGGATGGTTAGTGGAACACAAAAATGTGATACTCGGACATATAGCTCCTTCACGTGGAGTCTTCGGCGCACAGTACTTGCAGATAATGTCTTACCAAGTGCTGCTGCAATCATGAATGTAACAGTTATGGAGGTTGCTCGTCGATTTTGCTTAGCTACTATAGCAATATACAGATCATCAGAGGGTGTTGATAACTCTTTAATGACAGGGCACAGGTCTCCGTACAACTGTTTGACTTGTTTGAAATTGTTTCCATAATTGAGAAATTACCGAATGATCAACGCCAAAGAAAATAGCGATATCTTTGATTGACTGTCCTGCTTCATTGCGTCCAACAGCACGCCAGCACTCACTATCTGTCATTCATCTTCTTTCAGCCATAGATAGACGAATATCGTCAAAAATAATCCTACAAAATTTATACACCCTTCATATCAGCATTTAAATGCACCTCCTCAAACCCTTCAGAATGCTCGCGTCTCTAACGACTGCCTAATTAGCATATATCTGGACAGTCAATAATGATTGACTGTAACATACGATACTTTAATACTGCCATCTACATCCGTAACGATTTTCAGCCACTCAAATTTAAAATGAGCATTCGGAAAATGAAAATTTGCATCGCGTGCTTAACTTTTGGAAGTAAGTGTATTTCCCTTCCTATCTTCCTGTATTTTGAATTGGACATACTAAACATACATAAACACATGCAGCTGTAAATGTTATTTTTAGATTCAGAGATAGCATGAAGTAACAAGAAAGCTCAATCATGCATAAAGCATTGATTATGAAACACTTTCAAACTCCAATGCAATTTTAATTAAACATCTCTAAAGTGTAATATATTCCTTGATAATATTTTTAAAATTATCACAATACTACATTAATTTATTATATTTGAAAACAGCAATTCTTATACAACTTATTCTACATCTTTTGGTATTTACATTCTCCATAAGTGGAAATTAGGCTTCGCTGTAGAAATAATCAAATTTGGATGATCATTTACACTCAAATATATTGTAATTGCTTTGTTTCAGTATGTAGATGCACAGAATTTAAGCAAAAATAAAGCAGTTTCAGGATGGATACAACACTAAATATGAATTAAAAAGAACTTTAAAAATCACGATTTTGACACAAGATTGAAGCCATATTTTATTTTGAAGTGGGTCACATGATTTCTTCATATAAAAGGTGACATTATTATTTTAATTTTTATTTAAAA